>JAEUYN010001367.1:0-190613 GCA_018257835.1 Euura lappo | reverse complement strand
GAAGTCACTTGAAGTCACTTGGGGGTCAGCTGAAGTCAGCTGAAGTCAGCTGAAGTCAGTTGAAGTCAGTGAGTCAGTTGAAGTCAGTGAGTCAGTTGAAGTCAGCTGAAGTCAGTTGAAGTCAGTGAGTCAGTTGAAGTCAGCTGAAGTCAGTTGAAGTCAGTTGAAGTCACTTGAAGTCAATTGAAGTCAGTTGAAGTCAGCTGAAGTCAGTTGAAGTCAGTGAGTCAGTTGAAGTCAGCTGAAAGTCAGTTGAAGTCACTTGAAGTCTTGAAGTCAGGTGTACGGTCGACGGACGAGTGGTTAACCCCTCGGTTAAGACAGACCTGGTTGTCAATGTGCGATGTTTCATCTCATAGAATCAAGTCTTTTGCAATAAACTGTTGGAAGAAGACAGAAAATTTATTTTTCAAATTAGTAACGGGTCTTTCCCCACTTATAATACAGCAATTTAGCCAGACACGTAGAATTTTAATAAAATTTCAATCATAAATTCAAATAAATTCATAGTACCTGGAGACTTTTCCTTCATTAAGAAAGGCAGATGAATATTCTACAAATGTGTATTACCATAGAGTCAGGAGTCGGAGCAATATTTTCGTCAACATGTAGACGTTTGAGTAGCAATTCGGAACAGTAATTTATAGCAACCTACGTCAGTTCCAGGTAGGCAAATTCATCATGGATGAGAAAAAGTTGGAAAAATGAAATTCCCGAATACTCGTACGTCAGTCTTGAATGAAATTCGTAACATGTTCATATGCGAGCCACTCCTTGATCAGAATTTATTATCAGTTGAGCAGTCAATAAAAATAACTAATCAGAAGGTAATTTTTGTATTATGAATCCTCCGTCTTCTTTCTCGACGGAAGGTTTTTCAGTTTTTGGAAACTAGAAGATGGGATGAAGCACGGAGTGGCTGACTGTGGGTACATCCCGTGAGCAGCCTCCGAAGATAGTGGCAAACTAGGTTTACTACTTCCTGGGCTGCTTCTATGGTTCGACAAGAGCATCTAATTAGGGTTTCCTGGACTTTGGCAAAGTGTGCCCTCATCTTTCCGGATGTTCTGTGCGCAGGCCTCCTGTTTATTATATCCGCTGGTAGGATCCCGGGGGAATTTCGAAGTGCCACAGATCTTCGCGTAAACAAAAGATGAATGCCCTCTCCAGCCCCAGAAGCGTCTCTTGTTATCCCTGCTGCTGAAAGTAACGCAAATATTTTTATAAGTAGATACCACCAGTCAACTCACATTGTTAATTACAATTCGCTTCCTACTCGAAATATGGCTTCAATTTACTTTAGGAATTGGAAAATTCGAGCATCGTAAAATCTGACGATAAATCCCCCGAGGAGAAGACCGTCTTTGAATGGAATTTTGATGGCCTCTTGATTTCTCACCTCACCTGAAATGCTAATTATAACTATATGGATTTTAATAACATTTTACAGGAAAGTAATTTGTTGGAATTTATACAACAGGATTACAAGAGAAACGTTGAAGCGATGTATAATATTCGAGTGAGTTTCAGTCAACTTTGAATAAGTTGCTAAGCTATTTTAGAGTAGGTAACCAAGGAATCTTAAAGCGGAGGGGGCTAAGTCGAGAAAGTTTCACGGAAAAAATGAAAGAGAAAGTTGATTAGATTTGTACATTTGAAGAATGAAAAGTCTATGGAGAGTAAAGTTTGCGCACGGCTTCCCATCCCGCTGGAATCTCTCTCTACCGAGGCTCAGAATTTATTCAATTGCCCATCATTTCTATGATGACTTATCCTCAAAGTCGTCAAGCATTCCTGAAGCAAACTCATAATTATTACGAATGCATCTTTGATTTACCAACTCGGAAGCAGATTTCAATGCCTAAGTATAACAGAACTGAACTCATTTGAAGTGGAAATTGAACCCTTTCCAAGCTCGTCACTTTGACAACCATTTAACCAAGGAAGACTGCTGGTGGTGTGAAAGTAACGAGGGTTCTAAAACGAAAAATCCATTGTCAATCAACAATTTTCTACCCCATATTCACTCCGAAGGACGTCTTAATTCATCTTTTCAGGCTCTAATTAACAACCACGTTTTGGCTTTGGCTTTCCCGTCGATGGACACTTAATCTGCCAACTGATAATCAAATAACAACCCTAGCCCTCATATTTATTTTTACGTCCAATCTGACCTCCTGCAGAGCTTACCTACTGTCTCACTTACCTAATCCCGACGGGCTCGATTAAATTATGAACATCCATTTTCGAAGGAGCTTCGAAATAATCTGGAACGTTTTCTCCGTCATCTTTGTACCATCGTCTGCTGAAGTCAGAAGAAAATTGGAATGATTGAAGGTGGAGAATCTGATCGATATAATCGATTTGAGCTATAGTTTATTAGCCTAGTTTGTTATTCGGCAATGGATAATCAAATTGCACGATTCAATCGTAGACTTATGTTAAATATAATTGAAGCATTTTATTTAATATATTATCCACAGCAAAATATAAAACGTGTGAATTGTTTCTTGAATTAGAAGAGCAGATTTATAAGATAGTGTCGGGAAAATAATCGAATTCGAGTTTACTGAGCAGCGATAGACGCTCAGAAACGGCCAATTATTATTCTATGTACCGTCAATTATTGTTGGCTTAGCACGAAATAAGTAGCCTTGTCGCCGCAGCACAGTGAGAAAAAGAAGTTGTTGAATTTGCCTTGCGGCGGAATAACTAATTTAGTTGATGCAACTAAATATCCGGTGTTTTTATGAAATAATACTTCTTTGAGTTAATAGTCAAATGTTCGCATTGAAAAATCAGGTCGCAAGGTGAATTCAACCACTTCTTTTTCCCAGTGAAGTACTCAGCTTCGTTTCAGCTACACGATTGAAAGAATAAATGTATAAGAAACTATACCGTAGATGAACATTTGGCAATAGTAAGTAGCATTAAGTAGCGCAGTGAAGTTCTACTGATTGTAAAATCAATAAATTATTTTTTTCTTGCCAAGCTCAGTACACGACCAAGGTAATTAACAATCTGTGCAACAGCTTTCCGAAACAGTTCTCCACTAAGATTCAGCATGTGTTGATCTGTATTTTTCTTGGAATATAAACATGGCACAAACACAATTTCTGGATGTCTCCATTTTCGAATCGTTGTTTGATATACTTGGAAATTTCTATGAAGTTGACGGAAACGATTATCCTCGGTCGTGGACTGAAGCCAGCTTGACCAGTCTTATTTTCGTAGAAATCTAACCGTCTTCTTTTTACAGCGGAAGCAGGAATCGCAGCTATCGCCGAACAGAAGTCACCGGAAGAACGAACGGAAGAAGAGAAAATGGCCCTTCTGGGGCGACCCCGGTTGGGGGATGTCTCGCGTGCCCAGGTGCGAATCAAGGAATCTAAAGAATTCAAAAACACGGTTGACAAACTAGTCCAGAGAGCCAACGCCTCCATTTTACTCGGTGAGTACACAAGCCATTCCCCGACGAAGAACGAACCTGGAAAATCGACCCCTGTTCTCGAGGATCTCGATCGTGGGTTCGACAGGCTGAATGGTGTAACCTTCGACTGTTTTTTGTTTTATCTTATTTATCTTATGATGCTGCGTCGAGGTTTTCGAGTATTAAACTTCGAAACTCGATATTCAGTTGGACATCGCGTATTTCAAGTCGTATTTCAAGCGGGGCTGCTTACTCGCATTGAACCGCATGCAATTGCATCATCATTGGGCCCACCGAGAAACTTTATAGTACCTACGTAAAGCTAAAAACTTTATACACGTCGGATCTCTAACGCGCGCAGTATTTTTCTCTGCTTCAAGTTTGAGTTGAACTTCGGATATACTCGAGCAGAACATTGAGGACAAGGTCATGCAATATTTTGTAAAAACAAAAAAGTCCTACCCTAGATCAAGTTGCCATATCGCAGGAGGTGAAACCGATGCTAAACTTCACCTCGCTCGACAGCTCTAGATGTCATTCGTCAGACTTTTCTAACATCTGTAGGAAAGTTGGTCCTCAGTGCGGCCCCAGGCTCTCAGAGGCTTACGAGTCTATGCATGGATATTCGAGGCGCATCTGGTATATCTATAATATTCAAAGACAAGCATTGAGCGCGCCAATGTTTGTTCCTGGAACACAAAGAAGCTACATTGGCTCCACCGTTTGCCCATCTTCCTCTGCAAACTTTTTGCTCAATTCAATTCTGTCTCTCGCCGAGGGCTTCGTTTGCAATAGTTACGTGGCAAGAGACCGCATACATAAGTTCAATGTTTAATGGAAGAATTTTAAAGCGACTTGGAACCTGTTCTCAAAAAAGGTGTAAAAATCAGAGTACGAAATCCTCTGTCTACTCAATTTGAGCTCCTTATCTCAAAACGAATTCATTGGCTGATTTTGCCGAAGACACACACCCGCAGAAACACAGTAAAGGTAGTGACAGGGTTGTCCGTCGAATGCATTTTTGCGAACAATGAGTGCAGCTTGAGACACAGTGTGGTGAATAATGGCAGAAATTTTAGAAGCATACGTTTTCATTTTGGCTGTTTAACTTAAACGTTAAGAGGCTCATGCACGGGCTCATAGTTAGGTACGTATAAGAAACAGAAATTGTCACGCCAAATATTTTTAGGGGGTCATTGCGGCGGCTTCCTCTGTCATATCAGAGAATTGGAACAAAATCGGTTAGGGTAAGGTTGCTATCGATGGACCCCCTAAGCAAAGTCGGTCATAAAAATTGGATTTTGAGTCGAAAATGCAAAACCACTGGTGGATGTTTTCTTCGAAACCTATTCTACAGAGCAGTCACGAGTGAGCAGGGTTATTGTTGATTTCTGATTATTTATCACCGATTTTTTGTTTTTTGAATTTGGTCCATTCATGGCAACCCTGCCCCATGAATGGACCACCCCATCTCCTTCGATGGACCACGAAAATAATGAACATCAAACAATACAAGGACCTGCTCCATGGATGGACCACCCCATCTCCTTCGATGGACCACTAAAATAATGAACATAACACAATACAATCACCTAATATATTGGTGTAAATGATAAATTGATGACGTATGAATAGATTATTTAGATTTCCAACAACTTGTGGGTCAACCACGATAGATGCTCTCAACAGTGTCTTACAAACTGAAAAAAGGAATACCTTCCATACTGGTCCATTCATAGCGTTATTGCCCGGTCCATCCATGGAAATTCGCATCGCAACACATAACCTATCCTACTACCACAGGATGGAAAGATACCAAAAAAAGTATCGGTATCATTTTGAAGAGCGAAGTACAAGCTTCAAAACCATCCAACACGATTTAGGAAAAATCACCGATACAAGGGTTCAAACACGTTTGCAAAATTAGGAAAAATAAGATCAGAAAGGGCAAATTCCTACCTCGCTCAATTTCAGCACACCTATGGCACCCATCTGACTGTTTTTAACATGGCCACTCTTTGGCCACTGGTAGACTTGATTCGCACTGATAGCAACGCCAAGCACTAACACATACCTGAGATATACCACTGGTCCATCGATAGCAACCTTACCCTACACCCATAGAGCACCCTCTTCTTGTTACTCTTTTGGAATAAAATATTGCCTGATACTTCTCGGTTGAAATTAATGTCCCGGAAATAATTGGCCGGGAGCTGTGCAATTTCTTGACACCAATATAGGCCCGAGGGAATCTGTGCTCGAATAATTCGTCCGTGACAGGCTGATCCCGTGTTAATTAGTTCATTAACTGGTGAGTACCGAGAAACAATTTTCCAATTTGATCGGAAACTTCATTTCTCCTATACCTATTAACACCTACTTTCGCCGTTTTATCTTCAGGCCATGAGATTTCACGCTGTCGTTTCACTCCACGCTTTTATAGAAGACCATCTTCCACGCAATCTACCGAAGGATAACCCGGACAAGGATTTAACTTCCGTCCGAAGAGTGGAAGCGTACCAGGAGATATTTTGTAGTGGATTGTTAACAACGAGGTTCACCCTCCTCATCCGCAATTTCTGACCTCCTAGTACATTTTAAGCACCAAATTCCGCCCCTCAGAATGCCTTATGCGAAATATTTCGATATTACGAGATATTCGTGTAACATGGAAGACATCGTTACATTTTTACAACTCATATAGTTTGAAGGCAAGCCCCACGTGCCGCGTCAACTAACCCTTATACGTTTTATTTCTCCACGGTGTAGACGTGTGTGATACGAGAATGGTACGCCATTATGTAACGTTATGATACAAACCCTGAGCTGCGGTGTAGCACGATCGTTAAAATCCCCATTTGCAGAATCACACGTCTCACAGTTTGCCACCGAAACACTTAAGGTGTGTCACTATCGAAATTGTGGGGTGAAGTAATAAGTATGATTCTTATTGCTTTCTTATTTTCAAATTCATCTGTAACGGTTCGAGTGATCAATAAACCGGTATAGATGATTCAAAGTGTTTGAATAATTCAAAACTTTTGAGAAATGAAAGAGAAAACTGAAAGGTGCCCGAATCAGCACCTTTTTTTATATCGTCTTTCCCTGTTCAGACATTCAAATTTGATTCAGTTTTTTGGGATATCATGGATGAATTCATAAAGTAGCTCAGCCGCGAACTCAATTGCGACGAAAAAAATAACGTTTTGGTATAATAAAGTCGGTTAAATTCTAGTCCCTCAGGTATGAGAAATTCCAGACAAGATCATTTGTCGGATGGACGAGAAATATTGTTGCTTAGAATTCAGGCTGATCCGTTTAGCCTAAACATAGTATTCCCAACCATAATTCCAGTTCAATTCACTGCTTGAATATTTCTCGTAACTATATAATATACAATACGATACAATTTTTTTTCACTGTTCAATTCATGCCAGTTTAAGAAACACCAAGAAAACGTGAGGGGCTCCATGAAGTTTGAATGAAGCGACTTTACAAAGAGATATGAAATATTAAAGAAGGATCTTCTCGAGGATCTTCTACGATTATGCGGCTATGATACCAGGATTTGGAACTTTAGTAATAGCCGTAAGCGTACCGGAGTGAACAAAATCTTACCACGAGCCGTTATTTAGCTAAATGATATACTTGAGCTGGGGGGTCAGGATTATTGAATTATGAAAAAAGTTGGGCCTGCCTGTGATATCCACGAAATCCGATACTGCATGAGTGGAACGGTCGAGCAAGCTTAATGGAAAAATAGAGCCAACTTCAGCCCTATCAGTAGATAGTACAGCGGCTGCGCAAAATGATTCTTTTATTCTCGATCGTAGATCATAAGATCAAGAGAAACGTTCACGCTCATAGATTTGGGAATGGCTTATCAGCATAGGAACTGAGAATTCCTTCGGTTCGTACAGTTTCGGGTAGACAAGAATCTTGATATGATATATTAGCATTGGAAATGCTTCTATTTTCGGGGTAATAGTGAGGTACAGGGAATCGAATGTTAAAAAGTTGGCAAAAGACAAAGACGCTCATGAAGATTGAAGATCGTTTGTATTTTGGTTACCAGAGTTCTTACGCAACAAGTCACTTTCAATAGTAATTTTACTGAATAAGACTATGATTTTGGATTTTTCGCTTATCCATTGTTCATGAAAGATGAATCTATCAGGTGAACGTGAAACTTTTTCTTGGTGCAAGAATTTTTTGCATCGTCTCCATGCGGAAGAATAGTCGGGCATATTTGTTGATGAGTTGCGGACGTCGTAATCGAAGTTTGAACCATTGCCTTTACTTACCTTTTCGTGTTTTTCTCCTCCTTCTTATACTCCACTCTCTAGTATTATATCCGTACTACATTGAATGGCATGAGGCACAATGAAAGACAAACACTATTCAACATTCATGATCTCTTTGGAGCGGTTGAGATCTCAAATTGACTGCAGTGAAACCTTGAATTACTTGTGGACGTTAAAATCAATTCGGCGGTGCGTGTTCCAAAAACCTCAGTGAAATTGAGTGAGTCACTTATTCGCACGTAGGTTAAGGTGAAATGAAAGTCACGTGACCTCGATATGATTTACACTTGGAATTTTCAAACGCTATTTTCTCAGCCAAAACACATTCGATTGATGTGAAATTGATATCAGTGACGTAGAAAAACTTAACGAAGGGCCTGCCAATCGTGGATTTTCGAATATCGAAAGACATAATCAGAATTTTGTGTAACAATATTGTTCTGTAACCCAAGGAGGTGCTGCCCCTCGTGGAGAGAGGCAGCACTTCCTTGGATTACAGAACAATATTGTTAAAAAACTGTAATTACGTCTCGATTTTCGAAAATCCACGATTGGCAGGCCCTTCATTCAGTTTTTCTGCGTCACTGACATCAATTTCACATCAATCGAATGTGTTTTGGCTGAGAAAATAGCGTTTGAAAATTCCAAGTGTAAATCATATCGAGGTCACGTGACTTTCATTTCACCTTAAAGCTGATTCGAGCATTTCCGGTTCATCTACTTCGCGGCGAGTGTGTTTTGCCATGAATTAGAGTCAATATTTAATTCACCAAAGAATTTTCACGAGCTCATCACGCCTTACGCCTCGCGTCCATTACCCGCGATGTCCAGAACTACGGCTCCAAGAAACGTGAGGGCATAAACCGACAGCTGACATAGCCCCGTGTCTACTTTAGTATTTTATTAGTACCTGCGCTACCGTAATAATTGATGGACGATGTATGAGGTGTGCTTTTCGTACAGGGACAAGTTCCTGGAAGGAGCAGTTCACGGAAGCTTGGACGGTCAGCGGAGACGGTGGCGGCGATGAACAGGACGGTGAGGGAGGACCCAGCCAAGGTGCTCCCCCGAGCACCATGGACTACTTCATGCACTCGCTCACCATCTTCTGGAAGGTTCTCTTCGCCTTTGTCCCGCCAACAGGTTAGTCAATCGCTGTGATGAAGTTTTCTAGTTTGTGTTATCTTAAGTATTGCTGCAAGATCCCTTCTTGAAAATAAAAACACTCATTGTTAGTTCATCTCTCCTGGTTTTTTACCCTTATGAAATTACGATTCATTCTACTGCAAAAATTTGTTACATTTGCAACGACGAAGGCATATATGAGGAAGAAGAAAATGCGCTCGTATGCAATCAATGCATGTGCAGTACTCAAAATTATATTCTTCGATGAGGTCGGATATCATTGAATAAATTGCAGCTTTCAAACTGCTAAATTACTGTCTTCGCTATATTGTTTACTGGAAAAAGTTTTTTATTTTTGAAGGGGAGTCGCGAATATCCTTAATATTCATGGCGTTTGAAAGTAACTGTTTGAAATTCTGAATTAATCCGAAGCCTTAATCGTGGCCGGAGTAAGTTACGCTAGACTTTTACCCTCGCGACCCCTACCGGCCACAAGCCATCCTAGTTTCAGGCTATCGATCGACCTACTACTTTGCGTAACAACTATGCACCTTGTCAATCACGTTCTTAATAACTGATTCATCGAGTGCTCACAAATCGTCCAACATGACTATCTGCGGGAGGCTCGAAAATCCCAACCGATAGCGAGCCGGGAACCGCAGTACGAACTCTCTAAATTTGAATCAGTGAATAGTCACTGATCATCAGTGAATAGTCACTGAAGCCCCCAGTTATAAGTATGCAACTGGAAATCAGTGAAAAGTCACTGATTTTTCCAGTGAATTTGAATCACTGATTCAAATAGTGAAATTTTCACTGATTGAATCAGCGAAAATTATTGGTTCTTATATATATTTGATCCGGTTGAAGATATTCTCGAAAAGGAAAGACAATATGGTATATTCGACACATTTTTGTTTCGCGAGTCTTTATTGCAAGTAAAGAAAAAACAGACTCCTAACGCAGATGAAACTTCTCCGTTTCCCATCTCGTCGGGGCGAGCCAAGACTGGACGCAGTGAGAAAACCTAACCTACCAAAAGTATAAGGAATTCAATGTAAGACAGTGAACAGCAATATTCACATAATTCATTGATTATTTGCAACTAACAAGTCAAATTGTGAAGAATTTTATAAATCCGCATGTGTACTTACGTTATGATTTTTACTGAACAGTTCACGTAGTTGAACCGACGCCCAAATCAGCACGCAACATATGAACGCAAACGATTTGGCGGTTAGTAGGCAGCTCCGTGGCGGTTAGAGACTCGGCGTACGCGGCGCCCCTAGCGTTCGTCACAAAAGTCACTGACGAAACAGTGAAGTTATGCACTGGTTCAGCAGTGGTAAAATCACTGCTGAAATGGACTTCACTGATACTCCAGTGAAAAAGGGTTCAAGTCACTGTTTCTGCAGTGAAATACCAAGTCACTGATTCAATTAGTGAAATTTTCACTGATTCAAATTTAGAGAGAACAATGTACACAGAGTGTGCAGGCGTTCCAGGTCGAACACCGCAACTGCTTCAATGAAGAACATTTTTTGCACGACATAAACAAACGCAGAAAAAAGAAGACGATACACCAACAGGTGTTGGAAAGTGGAAATTTTCTCTGTGCTTGTCGAAAATGCAAAAAAGAATTTTTGTCTATAAACGAATCACACGCTGTCATTCCCATATAGATTTTACAATTGTCTAAACCTGGATTATTTCTAGTTTGCGAAAGGAAAATATCCATTTCGCTACCGAGCTTATTTACTTACTCAGAGTTTTCAAGCTGGGCTTGTAATTGAAAAATATTCTCTAGCGACGTGAAGTCAGCTTAAAGTAAATGATTAATGGAACGGTGAGAAAGGTGAGGATGAAAATTATTCGTTCATCTGCAATCTCGAGAAAGGTTGGTTTCGCAATGGGAAACGATAATTCATCACGGTCGGATTATGCAAACGTTTGCATCACTTGCTCGAATGCTATATTCGCCAGAAATATTAAACTCCCATTCACCAGTTTGAAAGAATTCTATTCGCTACAGGATTCGAACGAATTAATTGGAGTCCGGTAAAAAAAGTTCCGTGGAAAAAAACGAGAGGGAATATTTGAAATTTATGAATGGCTAAACTTTTTACCCGAGGGAGAAATTCAGAATATAAAAAAATACAAAACAACTACATTCAATGTCAGTCTATCGTCTACCAAAAGTGATATAGACGTGTATTATGGTACGACTATTTATTCTCCAGAGACTAAGCCTTTTGTCTATAGTTTTGAGTAGCAACGGCTGTTGATTTTTTCTTCTCTCCTATTACTAGTTTATTATTATTTATTTTTCCTTTTTGTTCACTAATTTTAACAAAGAGACACGGAAATTACAGAAAAAAAAGGAAGCTAGCTTGTTGGAGTGGTTCAACCGCCTGACCCGTGAAACAAATCTATTCTGTAGGTGCTACGTCTGTCCCAGCTATATGCAATATGCGATTGAAAAACACTATGTTGTCTATTGAGTTATCGGTATTTTTCACCACAGGCCATCCGTTGACCTGACTCTAATTCCATCCACGTCATACGAGATCCGACCACTGTGTTCAACGAATTATTTCCGACCCTCAGTACCAACTTTTAACTTGGTGTAATAGGATTTAAAAAAATCCGGGTTGAAAACCCCGGGGACTGATTTAGAGAGGGAATGCTAAAACACACCCTTGTGAAGTATTGTAATGAACTATTTCAACCGTAATTGCGTACAATTCTGGTGGCCATACAAATGAAATGGTCAGCTTCAAGACTGCCGGGAGTCAACAATTAACAAAATGATTCAGGAAAATGATTGTATATAATGAACTGGATGCTAGAAGTGGGCGAATTCTGAAGTGGACCAGTTCGGCGTTTCGTCGAGCCTGATAGATTTACAGTTCAGACGATTGATGAGCTTAAACTAGGACGTATGGCGGGTGAACTTGACTTGCAGCCATGCCATGAGCTCTTAGAACCGCTGGGCTAACCCTAATTTAATATGCACATGATTTACGAGAGCGGTTGTAACAACCCGCAACGGGAACATCGATATCGACGGCGGCCAGTAATATTGTCTTATGTTTTCGTTTCCATTTGGAAAAGACCTATCTGAAAATGGCTCGGGGTAAAAGACTTAAGTCCTGTGTATAAGCATAGGAGATAAGTCTTTTACCCCGAGCCATTTTCAGATAGGTCTTTTCCAAATGGAAACGAAAACATAAGACAATATTAATAGCGGCTGTCGATATGTGTATAGAAGCAACTGTGATAAATCCACACATTGCAAACCTACGATGTTATTTGAAGAAACAAACCTTGTGGGAAAAGCCTTTCTGGAGCGTTTAGTTCGAAAATCGCCGACTAACGATGATAGAAATCAGAAACTTCTCAATATACATCGAGAAGAAAAATTTACATTGTGTAAATAGTTGATTACACGCGCTCATATCAATCATAGGTAATACCTAGTTTCTTCCGAGGGGTAAACAATGAACATAAGTGAGAGATCTATGTATGTATTGAATTCTATTCAATTCGATCCTATTCTGAGATCCGAGACCCTTTTCATGGCCAACATTTCCATGAATTGGTTCATCCCATCGAAATAATCGATTAATCGTGCATTTGGCTGGGAAATGCCACGATCTGTAAGCCGTATCTCATCCCCCAACCCTCGACCGCTCGGTCTTTAATTCTTAAAGTGCTGCGTGGAAAAGTCTATGGTGCTAGTTAAGGTTAGACTTTAGTTGATGGAAATGAGCCTGGAACTCATCGTCTGCGGAAATCCATTCGCTGCGGGAAATCAATCACTCCTGAATCCTGATCTTTGGATCACAGATAAGTGAAAGAGAATCTAAATCAGAATTACAAAAGATTTTCCATACTCTGAAAAGCTGAATTATTAAAGGGCTCTTAAAATTCTCAGAACTTTTGTGAATCTCTACCTGACGTTGAAAATACAAAAAAAAAAAACTTGCAAAATGAATTCGACGTAGCAAAGTGAATTACCAAGCATTTTCTTTGAAACTATAAACTAATTATTATTTTTAGCAGACATGCCTTCTCTTTGATATATTGGTCCCTGAAAAGCAGAATACCTGCAACAGTTTTTTAATCAGCTCTCCGTAATGTCTTTTATTGCAAATACCCCCCCAATAGAACACACATTTGGAATCATTATTCCATTGTTCTCTCTTTGCTAAAGAGGATCATGGATTAAGTGGTCTTGGTGCGTTCAGGAACCAAAGCCCTCAGGTAAAATATTTTTGAATTATCGGTATTAAATTAGATTGAAATAACTTTAACGTAGCTGGTCGAAAAACGTAACAAATGAAAATGTATTCGCAGATAACAAATCACTCTTTGTCACATGAAGAAGTTTCATTCTCTTTGGCATAAATGTTCTGTGCAGGCAAAATATGCGGAAAAATTCTTCTTACTTTGTTCGCTCGTCCCGTGTAAATACTATAAATCCACGTTTTCTACTTCCTATCTCTTGTTAGATTACGCGAAAGTAACGTGAGCACATTTCCAACCCGTTCACGGGTTTTCGGATGGTCCTCTTCTGGACACAATGTGAGATAAAAACTCCTAACTAAAGATACTTCCAGTAAATATTTCTCACCCTGCTAAAAATGTTAACCAAATCCACATCCGGAACATTGCAGTCAGTTTGGTGATTAAAAATTGAATGTTCTGAAAAAAGGTGGAATTCGTTGATCAACTTTAACCAGTGGCCTACCAGTGACCACCTAACTGGGAATAACTACCTCGAGCTTCCCTCCAATAATCAAAACGGTTACTCGAGATTTGGGAACTTAATTATAGTGAAGAGTCGAGCCCGTTTTCGATTACCTTCCAGTTTGATTCGCTATTATTGGAATTTCCTGAGCCACAATCCGTGATCAGAGCTAATGGTCCATCCAACGACTCCCACGAGGGAATCAGAAGGTATTCAAAATCCGTTTAAACACGTCAAACGTGTTTCTGCGTTTCATCTGGTCCTAATGAGCCTGTGAGTTAGGCTGAGTCGATTTAACGCTTTGAAGTTCAATTCCTGTCATCATCCTGAACTGTAAACTTACCAGAGTGAATTGAGCTCCGATTCCGGATCAAACTAAGCACATTGATAAAACGGAATATCAAAATCCCTACGTTCCTCGGGGAGAAAAAAGGACCACAGTCGAATGGTGTGAGGTTCCAAGTGCCTACACGAAAAAAATATACACAGTGTGTACGGTACACACTGTCAGTAGCCCACGGGCTGAATTGTTGACCCGAAGGTGTGACGGACGTTGACATTGCGCAAGGGAGACAGAACACTGGGGTAAATGTATGCTTAGCTAGCAAATACGCGGTGCATAAATCATCATCGCTAAAAGGTTAATTTATACTGAATTATATTAAATTGTGGATCGGGGAGTAATTAGTAGCTTTTAGCCAAGTAAAACTTGTATTTTCAGTATGTATGCTGATTTGGAGATTGTTATTCCACATTCACGACTATTAAAAAACATAGTTTACTATCAGTCGTTGACCAAAAAGATACGACCACCTGTGATAGGTATTTTTCTCCTGTTCGGAAGGTTCTTATGTTGAAACTACCTCAAAGCTCCACTTACTTCTGTGCACAGCTGGGTAACGAGATTTTCTGCGGGTGTTTTTCACGAAAGACTTCTTTTGTCTGGAATGAGTTCTCGGATAGATTTACCGGATTTGAAAACTAGGTTAAGCGGGAGCTTCTGATGGTCACACTTTCACCAGCCTACAGTGAGATACGAGTGGCTTCTACGTAGCTTTTGCGACAAATTGACGTAACCAGAACTTCGTACACGTGAAAGCACGTGTGGGATTCACAGCGAGTTCCGGAAACTCAATCTTCCGAATTGCGACCTGATGCTGACCTAGAAATTATCCAACGCACGTGACATGCGTTCTGATTCAAAGAATACTGCAGTGGAGCCGCTGTGCTTCAAGTTCTAGTATCGGTTTAAGCTGCTAGTCCAGAATCTTTAGGACCGTTCAGTGATGTATCACCTATTCACCTTGAATAATAGAACCAACCACAAGCCACCAGTCTCGCGGTCTGCATTCTTCATCTAATGACCAAACTACACACGTGCGCATCACAAAAGACAACCATCTTACGAATCTCATGTCGAGTAGTTGAGTTCTTCAAGGCTCCTCCCGTACACAGCTCTCTGAAGTCTTTAAAAAATTTTCAGTCATTAGGAGACATTGGAAGATAGAAGTCATTCATAACCCAGAATAATTGAAGTAAGCCCCTGCGTCACATTCCGCTATTTCATCGGCATCATTTTTCGACGCCGTTTTGTTTCTTCTAAGTGTATGCAGAATATTTCCATGACCTGAGTCACTAGTCTCATATTTTTGCATAGAAATGCATCTGCGGAACTTTCGGAATTCACGGCACGGTTTTCACCTTCCTTATCGAGGGGGTATCCACTCGTGAAATAGTTGGGACAGTCATCTTATGAAATACTTATGGAATGTCATTAAATACCCATAAAATACCCATGAAATACTGATGAAATGCCTATGAAATGGTTGTGAAATGTGAAATGGTTGGGACACCACATTTCGAAGTGGTTACCCCCTCGTTCCTTATACTATGCACACAGGACCTTATCCAAGTCCAGATGGAATTTTAAAAAAATAAAAAGCAGAGGCTTCTTTGTCCTGAGACAATACAGCCGCTATATCGATGGCCAGAAAGGACGAGC
Organism: Euura lappo; assembly: GCA_018257835.1. Lineage (NCBI taxonomy): Eukaryota > Metazoa > Arthropoda > Insecta > Hymenoptera > Tenthredinidae > Euura > Euura lappo. The sequence goes on along the minus strand of JAEUYN010001367.1, from coordinate 174,999 downwards.
GAGAGACTTGAAGACTACCAACGAAAATTCCCGATTCGATTCTCGGATAGCCCGCAAGGCGCTCGGTCGAGTCCGTTGGGAAGGCGAAAAAAGCACAGGTTTCATTATCTCGAGGTGCAAAGCTTTATCCCCGGGTTGAAACGAACCTCACCTTAAAAGATAACGAGGGCATTTCACGCCTTTTTCAATTATTCCAGTATCGCTCGTCGAGTTTTGAAGAGCTTGTAATTACTCAGCCAGGGAGAAGCAATTAGTCGTGGGCGTGCTAACGGGCCAGCAATTAGAAATCAATAATCAGCTGCAGCAAGTGGCAGCCTTCATGACGAAATGATAATATCGGAGAACCATCAGACGCAAATCACCTCTGAGCGAGAACGCGTCTGCATGAGGCACCCCTTTCTCCAGGGCAAGATACCAATTTTCAAGTCTTCAGCCACCCAGTCAATGTCAAGAAGCCAATCTCACTTTAACTTTAGGACTCCTATAGCGAAGGAATAGAAGCGTGAGCTCTCCGCTGTACAGCCTTCAAAAACTAAAAAAGTTTGCATTGGATAAATGAAAGCTCAGCTTTTACTCGACAGTGAAACAATTACGGCCACGAGATGGAACGAAACAAGTATTGCGGTCACTGAGCAATTATTGGGATGAAGATTGCGGTGGCTTCTCCACAGACCCATCAATCCCCAGACCAGACTCCAGGTTAACCTTGATCGCCAGAGATCATCGACTCCGTCAATTTCACGTCTGGACCTCATCAACGACCGGACGAAACTAATTGGCACTATTGCTGAGGAGTTAACTCCATCCTCTTTCACGATATTTATACATTGCGTATCGAATTTCGCAACGATCGAATTCACGACCACCAATTTTTTACATAATTGTCCTGCCTCGTGACGGGAACAAATTTTGTACTTCATCAAACGTCATCTTTTTCCCATTTCACGCATGTTGAGCTTCCGAACGTAAGATCTCGTACGATTGATCATCCGTTGGGCTTATACTTCAGAATCTGGGACAGCCTGTCAAATTTGGCAAAATTACTTTTTCTGACATAGCCTTTCGATGGACATCCGGTTGGATTATCCATGAATCGTCGGAACATGTCATCATCCATGCTAGAGAACAGACAGATAGACCGGGGCAAAGCGGCATTTAGGATCAACTCTCTTGATAGAACAATGCGGATGATTCTCGAACTTCTAATGACCTATATCTTTTTGTCTTGAACGTTTTGGGGCTCGCTTTACCCCGGTCTCTCCTAATGGGATGAGACCATTGTCGATCCGCAAAGCGACGTCGTGAAATAGACTGAGGTCATCGAGTGAGTGAACTCTGGCTTCGTTAAAAGTGCCCACCAAAATTACACTGTACTTCTCTCCGCTGACGGGGATTTAGCTCTCTAGAAGTCACAATCGACAAAGTTGTTAGATGATGATGAATGAAACCTCCCAAGTTGAAACTACTCTCACCATTGAATTTTAAACTACGTCGTTTGCCGCGGAGCTTTGTTGGAGCACCAGAAAACTACCAAATTGTTATCTCAATTGCTGACGGTAGAATAATGAAAATGCTCTCGGGAAAAAGGGTGAGCGGGTTCTCCCCCCGGATCGTTGGAGCGAGGATTGCCTCCGTTGTCAGGAGCGTTAAGTCGTTTTATTGGCCGAGAGAAAATCGATTGGTATATGCTGCGGCTGCTCAGCGGTCAGCGATTCGGTCTAACGTCTGGGGATATGAAGATGCTGAGAGTTGGAAGTCCACAACGTCGTTTCATAGATCTAGAGGTAAATCGATGACTCGGGGGTCGAGGAGTCAGCGGACGCGTAACAATGCATTTTGTCATTACAATTCAATCGCCATTTGTGTTGAACCTGAAATTTGACACGAGCGAGTTCAACGTCAACACAGAATCCACTGAGGTTTCCCCAAAAACACTACATTCATCCTCCCACTGTGTATCGTATCCTCACAACACAACATCGGGCAATAATTTGGCACACATAACAAAAGGGAGGGAACATCCTGCCATTGCCATGTTGGGCACATCCATTCTAATTAGTTGCGGCGCTCGTTACGACTAATTTCGAAGCCTTCGGGTTCCGTGGTTGATGGGGTAAAGTACATAGCCCAGGGATTGAACGCCGGGGCCAAAGCTTCTCCTCGATCACTATCGCGAGCTCTGATAATCGACAGATCTATTGTGACCAGAGAAAAACAGCAATTACAACGTTTGATACTAATCTGTCTTGCAAGGAGTAGCTCTGTCTGACAGGATATTAAATATGTCCGATAGCTGGTTTGACTTAATTGCAGTAAATCTTCTCTTACATTCCAGATATTGCTGGGGGATACCTATGCTTCGTCATTAGCATAGCTGGCATCGGCGTAGTGACAGCTGTCATCGGAGACATCGCATCCTACTTCGGCTGCACCCTGGGAATCAAGGATTCCGTCACTGCAGTCGTATTTGTCGCATTGGGTACCAGCATTCCTGGTAACTACACACAAGCGATATGATATTGTTCATCATGCAATTTCGTGTTTCACTAACAACGATCAAAACTTTTAATTTTCAACTAATCTAATGAAACAATCAAGCGTACCGTTTCAAAAACTAGCCGATCCGTTTCGGATTCCCCGTTCAAGTCTGAATGAAATTTGTAACGAAATATTCGACCGGAGAACGTTTTTTCATATGATGAAATCACAATTCATCAATAATTCGAAACGCAGTTCTAGGAAATGAATAACTTTTTTAAACATATATATACAAACCATTTTTACCCAGGTATGTATGTATTATACCCACTAGAAATTAGCGTAATTCAATCGAGGAAAGGAATAATTGCAAATTAACCATCGGGACTCTGAAGCAAACTAGTGTAATCTCAAGGGGAGCAGAATAGCGTGACCCACATCGGATCTGCAAAATACGAGGCAAATTACCTGTCAATTTTAAAGTTACCTGAGCAATCGAAAAAGCTGTATATCCAGCCGCGTATCTCCGAGATAATTATAGACCCGAGGGTTGATAGTTCCGTGTAAAGTTATAATGTTCGAACGAAAGGCGATGAAACTTCTAATCACGAGCTGAAAGATGAGATAAGAAAAACGGAGAAGGATCATTCGCGGAGCGGTGGACTCGCGAAACTCGAAACACGAAACTCGGAATACTGACTTTGAGAACGTGGGGTGAGATTGCGTGATCATCCCTCTTGATTATACTCGGCTTCGCACGCGAAAAACTGGTAGGCAGTCTGCGCAAATTTTACAAGGAGGCATCCAGGCATCGCAAGTGAAAAAAACATTCGTTTTCTCAATCCAATATCGAATCGACGTTATCGATCGAATATCAGCAAAACTTCGGTGCACAGCATATTTTTCCAAGAAGCGATAAACCCGAAATTCCGATTCCACGCACGATAAGGGTGGCACTTTGCCTGAGTACCTAAGTTCCCAAGCAAACTTTCAGCCGTATCTCGTCGACTTTAAATCGAACGAAAAAAGCAATCTCATCTCAAGAGAGACATGCCACATATGCAACGACGCAGATTTTATGCCCAATAATTTACACATTGAACAAGTTCAATCCAAAAATTGTTGGAAAATATCGAGAAATAGCGGGGCTACAGCTCATGCCGTAAATAAGGCTGGTCCTATACATATCCCTGGGGGGTCGTTTTTTTTTTTGCTGGATGGGCGAAACGAAAAAACCAACATTTTGTTCGGTATTAAGTAGAGTAGTTATTACGTAGCGTACGGATTTACTCTTTTTCATAATCGGAAGAATGGCGGCGAAAACATAGAGACAACGTCATTTTTTACACCTAAAAGAGTGCTGATTGAAAAAGTAAATTGTACAAGACAATCGTACGCTGCTTCGTGGTTCCTATATCAAGAAATATTGAATTTAGATTTCAAGTCAATCGGTCGGGTAGTTCACTAGATTTCCTCACCTGCAGCGACGTATGGGACCTCTACAGCACCTTCACCCACATTCTTAGTATTCTCCAACGATTTTCGTACTGAACACACTTCAAAGTATACGCAATCGTGTGCAAGAGATGAAAGAACTTCCATTCGATACTTCCAACCTTATAAAATTTCCCGATTTTTCAGGCAGCAAGGGTCGCCTAACTCCTTGATCAAAAGATATTTGCTTTCGGTTACCAACGAAACATGCCACAGTTCATTCGTACTCACGATTTTGCGCTTCGATCTACGTCAGAGATGAAAATCCCGAAGGTACAGGCCTGAGCAGAAAGTAGGCTTGGCCGCTACTCCCAACACGTCGGACGAAACACTAATGAAAATTAATCGTGACTATTTAAGTGCTCATCGAAACGTTGAGAAGTTTGTAACATCGATATTGACACCTCATGAAACGGAGAAAAAACAAAACAGGAAATGTGGATTCAATCGGAAGTTTAGCGATATAATCAGAAGCGACTAAATAGAAAGATGATCGACAGTATCCAGGAGCCACGCGCGACGTGTTATTGATTTCCCATCAACATCAGAATCTTTCGTCAGTTTCGTCTTCCTTACGTAACGATAGAATCACCCATTTTGGTACGGGCAATCCGAACACGGATATAGGAACAAAATTCTATCAGAATATAGCTACAGAGCTTGCAGGCCAATCCCCGCTCGATCGTCTCGCTCCGTACCATCTACGCATCTCATTGTCTCGTCATCTCATAAATATTTATCGAAATTCAGATCCACCCGTGCCTGATGGCCTATCCTTCCTTTGCCGTCGCTCTGCCCGCCATATGTACGATGCAAGCTCGAAATTCCGGAATCCCTTAGGTAAGTGCGTGGTTTCCGGTTGACTTCGCAGGTTATGCAAGGATCATGCGGTGGAACTAGAAATATCGCTCGTTTCAGGCTCAGTTATAAAGGCTAAAGTTATCCTTCGTTTATCGAACATACAAGAGATGTGAATGGAATGTTCATCTCCCGCGACCATTCCACAACGAGACAATGACAGACTGTGAAATGTGGATATATGAGCTGCAGGGTGTCGTATAGAAGCGGTAAGCTTCGAGGCAACATTTCGTGAAATTCTTGGTACGATTTTCAATCTCCTCGCATGGTAAACTTATAGGGTATTCGGAAGCCCGTTGGAAGGGGTCACAAGGGTCGCACCGGTAACGGTTCAAAATTAAATTCCACACCAGGCAGAATTACGTCCCCAACCGGCCACTTAATAACCTATAATATTATACACCCTATTTTGACCCGCCGTCGAATCTTCGAAGCGAGAAGGGGCAGCTTCAGGATTTTTCTTTTAACACAAAATTAAATGTTTCAGAATCTAGAGAGTGAATAGTCCGACAAAAATATCGGCTCCAAGAAGCTTCGTTTCATTCCTCGCGAAAACCATCCACTGTGACATGAAAAAATTGTCTCTCCTTCACGTTTAACAGGTTCCCATGACAAACGAGCTCCTGTCGCGGGGAATTAAACCTCTGGCGATGATACCCCGGAGGTACGAAGAGGCAGGCGAAGTGGTATTTATCTCAGATTTGAATAACTCGAGGCGGACTTGGATAATGGAAATGGAAGAGTCTTGTTTTCACACTCACGTGCGCACCCGGCACGATAGCTCTAGGTTTTCCCTTATCACTATGCGCGGTTCCGCTTCCTTGGTAAGCTCCGGGCGAAACACACCTAGTACCCCTTTGCAGAGATATTATTTCCGAGATATAACGGGCGTCGATTGTTCATCGGCATTGACCCACTTCGAAGATGAACATTACGCGGTTATAGCAGAAAAAAAGTGCTCTGGGATTACGGAAACTTGCATGACGGCCTGCTATAAACGACCCGATAGAAAAATCCATTCGAATCGTATCGTCGTACTGAATTGACCCAGTTACTAAGCGAATATCATTCTGAATATATCGCAAGAAGATTAGCAAGGGATTAAGTGGCGGAGGGACCAATATGCGAGAAATGATGTGTGGGAAAACTCTTGGGATTGGATTTCCCTTCCAGCTGTGCTGAGTAATACATGTTTTCACCACACCTGCACGGAAAGTACGACTTTCGGCCTGCTGCGTGAACGGGAAGTCGTGCTTTCCGATGCAGGGGGTGGCGAAAAATAGTGTACTACCCATGGGAGTGAAAAAGGCCATCCCAAACTGCGCTCTTGCCACCCTCGCCTCTCACATGCAGTTTGGAATCGCCTATACTTTCCCTCCCTAGGTGTGTAATATACTGTTGCCCAAACGCGGTCGTGGATATGAATATGAAAATTCTCCATCTGCCCTGGAAGTTACTTATTCGTATCACATGGTCATACCGTTGCGCTAATGCTGAAAGTTACCCTGACGTTTATATACGTCAGTTATTAACCACCCGTTGCCTAGCATCAACCTTCAGCTGAGGTGAATGGAAGCTGGCGAAAAATATCCCAGGAATATTGGCAAAGGATGCAAACCGCGGCAGATGAAATGGGGTTTAATTAGAAAAATGGAGCTGGTTGAGTTGGGGGGAAATTTCCCCGCTCGTCGCGTCAAATTCGCCCTCTTTCATCTGCGACACGTGAATTTGGAGGAATTTGAATGAAACAAGATTATTTTTTGACTGTGGACACTCTCCTAAAGCCGCCGAATCCCGATTACCAAACAATAGTTTTCCTGTAGTTTGAACCACCAGTGAAACTCACGAACTGTTTATTGATTCCAGACACCTTCGCAAGCAAAGTGGCTGCCTGCCAGGACAAATACGCGGATGCAAGTGTGGGCAACGTGACCGGCAGTAACGCGGTCAACGTCTTTCTGGGCATCGGTATCGCGTGGAGTATCGCGGCTATCTATCACGCCTGGGACGGCCGCGAATTTGTGGTCTTGCCCGGAAAGTGAGTAATAATTACCATTCCACCCATCAGTCTACAATTCCGTCTCGCAAACCACAGTCGCAAACTGTTTGGGAATGCGAAAGTTTTGGTAGAATCCAGAGACATCTGAATTTGATTCAAATGATTTTGGATTCGTGTAGAATACCGACGGCCGCTATTAATATTGTCTTATGTTTTCGTTTCCATTTGGAAAAGACCTATCCGAAAATGGTTCGGGGTAAAAGACTTAAGTCCTGTGTATAAGCATAGGAGATAAGTCTTTTACCCCGAGCCATTTTCAGACAGGTCTTTTCCAAATGGAAACGAAAACATAAGACAATATTGATAGCGGCCGTCGATACGTTTTGCTAAATGCAAATTCCTCATACTCTAATGAATTTCAAAAATTACATACAACCGAAATTTTCAAAGTCACATGGCCGCCCTTACGAGGAAAAAAACCCAACTGAAAGGGATAAATTCGTACCCTCCAATTGAAGGATTATCCCCGAATTCGGGTTGACCCGGAATTCAGAAGTTATCCCCAAACTTACACCGTACGGCCTCGAAATATTCAGATCAACGCACGACTGCGAGGGTTAACCCTGCAAAATTGACGGGAAGCCTCAATTGGGTACAAGCCCAGGTACTTTTCTCGGTTGGGTGTCATTTCAGCCCGGTTTTTTTTCCGTGCCCTTCAACATATAAAATATGAAACTTCCGTTCCCGGAATAAATACTCTTCGAAGCTATTTGCACACGCATGACTACTTGAACAAATCAAATCCCGCAACTTGGACGCTACGCGTCAGATATACACTGTTGGAAATAATCTGTGTAAATGTTAAATTTTTTGCGTGTTAAAATTTTTGTGTCATGTTTAACTATCCTTTTGAGTCGTTTCAACATTCGCGAATTATGTCAATGCATCAAAAAGTGTTAAAGCCAAATGTAACACAAAAGCCGCTCATTTTAACACAAAAATCTCGTTCGCTCCTTAATGGATATGAAAAATGTTAAATTTCTGTTGTTTCGTCAACACAACACACCATTTTATGTAGAAATGTACTACTGACAAATGTTGAAATGATAGTAGAACAAAAATGGCCACCGTCGTCGGATTTTGCCTGTTATTACGTGTCGTGCACGGTCTTCTAGACTCGACAATTCGATTTTCTGCGAAAATCTGTGAAAAATGTGCAACGCTAACTCAATTTCATCAACTGTACATCTGCAGAAATGATATAAAGGAAAAAGTTGTTTCTTTTATTAAGCGATCGTATAGCGTAGTGGTTAAGGCGTGCGACTCGTAATGCGAACACCGGTGAGCGTCCCGGTTCAAACCCCGGCTAGGATTAGGAATTGCGAAATTTATCACTGCGAACTCGAGATGCGTTTTTCTTCACATGTATGTTTAAATGTGCATTAAAATATCCTTTACCACTAATATCTAACAGCGTGAGCATCGAAAACAATCTGTTTTTTTAATTTCAATTTTAGTTCCAGCCATTTACTTATGCATTTTCCACGCATATTGAAAGTTGAAACAACATACGATTTGACATTATCGTTCTGTTCAATTAACTCAAAAGTGCAGTGTTAAAATTACAAAACAATATGTTGAATTTGTGTTAATTTTTACAACCATTTCGTTGTGTCAACGCTTGACATTAACGGCTTGTGTCAGATTAACATATTTTTTATAGTGGACCTACTGGGACACGCGAAAAATGTTGAATTTAACACTTTTTTTCTAACAGTGTACCAAGGGTTGGAATTGCAAATACAAAAGGTGAATGTGCTTCGCAGATACTGCGGAGAATTCTGTCAAATTTTATCGGGAAGGGAGCGGTTCTACGTCATATTGCGAGAAGCTTATCGCGTTGACATAATCAAACCACTTGATTGAACAATTTCTTTTCTCTCCGCGAGTTATTTTCTGCTTGCCATGCAAATTACGCATATGATTCCGTCTTCGATGAACCGTAGGCGCCTCGGGAAACCGAGGTGCGAAACTCACTGAGGGTAGATATTGATTCCGAAGTTCTTGGCCGCGTACGTCGCGAAAACGCTGCGGTCTCAAAGTGGCTTGGGGACCAAAACTATACAGTGAAAGAAGAACCAGTAACGTCATTAGCAGCGACGAAATTCCGGATTGTCGCTACAGCATTGTTAATAATCATTAACGATAACCAAATAGTCTCGACAGATATACGACAGGAATGGATTTTGTGTTGCTGTCTTATATTTCTGTTTGAAAAAAGGAAATATCGAACACACGCAAAGTGATGGTACGTCGAGTAAATTGGAGGCTGATTCTCTGCAAGCCACTTATCAGAGTCATTGGAGGCTTTGCATTGAGCCGCCGTTTTTGGAAGAGATCAAAGGCGAGGAGAGTGATTTCAGACATCATGTTTGACAAAATTGATTGTTTCTCCAGAGTACTATTTTGGCAAATGAGACCTTGAGGGTAAATTGTAACGTAATTAACCGGTATATCTTACTTTCCTGCACAATAACTAATTTGTTACCAGCTCGCAAAGTAAGGGAAGTAATTTTTCATATTACCCAACTTTGATAAGGTTTCAACCTAATTTGCACTGAAATCAATGAGCATAATCCAGGTAAATGTATTTCTCAGCTTTTCGGATGAATGACAAGTAAATGCTATTGTTTGAATGATGATTTTCACCTGCACAGAGAAATTATTCTACAAGTCAACATCTTCCCACAGTCCTATTCGTAGTCCCACATCTCACTTACTTCTTAGACGAATTATTAGCTACCATAAATGCAGCAATTGAATCCGAGTGGAAAATAATTAATTGGTGAAAAGTTCTGTAATCATTGATTCAGAGATAAGTAGGCCTACAGTGAAACCCGCAAATTTCAGAGTTAGTCGGCATTCAAAGCCGGATGTGTCTTTGACTTCGTGGGATATGACCCGAAGTCGCCTGTTCTTTTCCGTGACTCCGTTACTGATCTAGCCTGAAAAAACATTTCGGATATTTTCTCAGAAATTGAGACTTCTTTCGAGTGTCCGTATTTCCCCTCGCAAAGGAAAGCCCTCGGAGGATCCCTGAAATGTGAAACCTATCGCATTACCAACCCCCCAACTATAAATAAAACTCCCGACGGAATTTTAGATATATTATGACAGCTGCGATATGCCGTACCGTGTTCTAAGAATGGAATAATTGTTATAAGATAAAAAGTTTCTCAATGCCTTATACTCAAGCTCCAAAACGTTTTGGTTCCTGTTTCCGGTACAGCCTGGCCTTTTCCGTGACACTCTTCTGCACCGAAGCCTGCCTCGTTGTTGTCGTTCTTATGCTGAGGAGAGCCAAAAGCGTCGGTGGTGAACTAGGAGGACCTAAGATGCTTAAATATCTGACCGCCTTGTTCCTCTTCTCCTTGTGGATCTTCTACCTAGTCATGTCGACCCTCGAAGCCTACGGAAAGATCAAGGGCTTCTAAGCCCCGAACCAAGGCTACTTCGGCGTAGGATTGCCACCCTTGCAAAAGCGCCAGAATCAAAGCTCAACCAAAAATATCCAAGGCAAGTATTTCCGCGTGGATTCGGATGTCGAAAGAGCAAACCCACGCTCTGAATATGTATATGATTCAACTTCGTTTATTCAAAGATGTAAGATAATTTCGCATACAAAATCTAAAAATGGGTGTTTAATTGTTGAGTAACTTTTTGAACTACCGACCATCAGAGTGGTCGAGATTTGAAAATATACAGAGATTGTCAGGGAAATTATAAGAGACAGTCGGATCTAATGCGCTTTGAATTAATTAAAGTTAATTGTTCCAGGGGATAAAAAGGACTAGGAATAAAATTGTCAGTGATTCAATTATTCGCCGGCCCGTTGGACTCGCAACGAGAGCAGGATGTGGCTGTTAAACAAAAAACCACAATATAAGCTAATGGATAACCGCACCAAGCTCGGATGAATGTGTGTTAAACGAGAAACAAGTGAAAGTGGAATATTAATTAGCAAAGGGATTTGCCTTACGAATTCTAGTAGAAAAACGTGGTTCAAATGATTGTATTTTCTTTATCGAATTGAAAGATACAGATTTACAATATTATATCACTACGAGCTGCGTATGTGTATTGAATGTGCTTCGATTCGTCCGAGGATATTACACAGATCATTTTATATTCATTTGATAACGGAATATTCTCTCTCTGGACATATAGGCATTATAGGTATAATGAAAAAAGTTACGTTTAAAGAGATTTTATTCATATAGTAAAGTTTATTATATCGAAATGAAATTAGCAGCTGTTAATAATTAATATATAAAAAATAAATCATTCTCAGTAAAATAACATTAATAATAATAATAATGATAATAATATCAAAAATAATGTTAATAATAGTAATAATGAATAAAACGATCAAAATCCGAGGATTGATCGTTTGAAGGCGCCAAAAATCTAAGTAGACGTACAAAAACTTTGAGAAACCTCGAAACCGATCGTTCAAAAGCCACATCATCTGGTTTTTACCAGTAAACTGCTTCTTCTGCCCGTTTCGAATAGAGAAAAAGTTTCGATACGTGACGCGAATCAAATATAAATTAACTCGAGAAAACTGAAGTTCCAAACTTAATCTACAACACCGAAACTAATCAAAACCTGTATAACGCAAAACTTCCTCGGCTATTTTCTTTTCAAGTTTGATCACAACTTGAGCTCACCTTGTCGTTAGTCTCGTTGTTACGGTTGCTGCTGCTAATCTTGTTGCTGTTGTTGTTCTAGTCGTTATTGCTGTTACTGTTATTGTTGTTATTGATAAACGCTGTCAATTTTCAGAATTTTATTGTTGCCGAAACAAGGAAATCTCCTACGTTGTCAGGCATTGCGATATGCTCATCGATTACCTCAAAATTGCGTAGGCTTATCGTCGGCAATATTCACATGTGTACGTGTGTCTTTTTTTCTTGCAGCCAGAAGCACAAATAGGTGACCAATATTCGTTCAATAATTCATTGGTCTTATACTGTCAGTAAAAAACACGACACGAAACACTCCTTTATAGTTTTTTAATGAATAATCCTGGTAACGTAATTTCTATTGGGACTCTCAGTTGGTCGATATGACATCTGGTGTACGAATTTAAACTACTGCGGGAAGGCTCTCTGCGCTACACTAACTAGAATCGACCGCTGGAGATTGAAATTAGATTACTACAGATTAAAGTTATTTTTCTCACACCCGGTCGCAAAATGCCACTTTTCATACCTCTTGAGCCGGCGCAAAACAGATCTTTCCGGCCCTCGGGCGCAAAGTTCCGTTTTGCGCCCGCTCACTCGGTCTGAAAAGAGGCATTTTTGCGACCAGGTGTTGAGAAAAAAATCGTGTGCAACACGAGCGCAAGGCTATTTTGGCGAGTGTGATTGCAGTACACTCGCCTTCGGCTAGTACTGCAAATTTCACACTCGAAAAATAGCGTTTTGCGCCCTTGATACACAATGTACTATTTTCAAAATACGACTCTTTTCTTGATAGTGAAACAAAAACATATCAACCGAACTTCTAATCGCTCATCAAGATTGAGAATGATGGGAAATCCCTCGATCAGCGCCTTAAATTATTTTTTGTCAAGTCTTGGTAGACTCCATCGGTCACACATTCACAATTTTGAATTTATCGGACTAGACTAACGAAATTAATTAATTATTGGTCCCCACCAAGGAGAGATTCTTCCTCTATTCGAGCGTGCAAACCTTGGTGGGACCGAAAAAAACGTATAGAAAAATCAAATTTTTCTTTTAATTAATTTGGTTCGCGTAGTCCGATAAATTCAAAATTGTGAATTTTTTTTGTAAAGTATATACGTTCAACGCATATTTTCTATGTGCAAAAAGAATTTGATCACCCTCCACGAAATCAAGGGGAGAATGGAAGCGTTTTAGGATCAGAGTATGAGACGTCGTCAAGATTCGATCGAAAGGATATATGAGATTCTTGGTCGTTGTTCCCCTCGGAGACTGCGCAGAATATTGCAATCAAGTATTCGCGACACACCTGGCCCTGATTGGGGGGACATTACAGTAACGTTATTTCCGCCAATAAATCTGTCAAAAGGATACATCGCTGGGAGAATAAATTGGGCTCAGGGCTGGCGATATTAAATCACAAATTTCGCGATGTAAAGAGAAAAAACTTCACCACATATAAACATATATTTCACGTTTGGACTAATTATTCTCTACCCTCTACCCGATAGCATATAGTCGATTTGTATTCTTCATCTCCCCTCGAACACTTGTGAAAATAGCCGAGGATTTTGAGCTCTTCGTCGCAAGTCTATAAGTATCACAAACTTTGCAGCTGTTATTCCAGAATCTCGAAATCAATCGGATAACTGGGAAAAAAAAGAACGGCAAAGTTTTGCTACGGACTGTGTGAGCTAGAACTCAAAATGTAGAAAAATGTTCCAAGATTACGTAATTTAAGAATTAGTTCAAGTATACATGGATCCGAAGTCAAGGGCAATATTCTAAAGTATAATCAAATTATTCCAAGAAACAATTTTTTTTTTTTCAATGGGCCTAATTCAAATTTTATTGACTGTTAGTGATGAACACATCATAACCAAAATTGTGAATAGACCCGTACCGAATCCTCAATTATCATCGTACACCCAACTAAACGGGCACAGTGATAAGTTGTGCTGATCAGCTGCCATTATTAAAAATGGGGGGAGGAGATTACATATTGCATAGATTCAGAACATTCAATTATGGCATCGAATTACCGTAGATGTTATTCTACGTAAGTATATATTATATATATAATTGTAGATAAAAAAAAACGTAAGTAAATTTATTCAGATCGGAAATGATCGCTGTAATTACTATATACTCTCGAATCTTCCTAATACATCTTCTAAGACTCTATCGCTTCGTCTTCTGCGTTGTGAACCATCGCCCAGGCTAAATGGGTTTACCATGCGTCAGATGACGGCAAGCTGAGATATATGGTGTGAGAGTACATTTGAGTGTGTGTTACAAGAATCTCCTCGAATCCCTTATCTTGCGACGATAAAAACCCCCCGCAAATTTCCGAATTTTGCACAAATGACTCGAGAACGGGTGTTCCTGCGACCTCAATGTTTGTTATCAATCTTTTAGTTTACGAAATTCCCTACAAAATAGGGGAGACCGGGGCTAGTTGTCACACGGGTTAGTTGTCACAGTGACCATATCTCCACCGCTAGATAACAGATCGAACGGTGCTATAGATCAAAGTTGTAGTTCGATGTTTGAAACAAACTAATGTCGTTGAATTGAATATCGCATCATATTCGGCCTCGCAGTGATCGATAAACTGAAATCGGAGCTGAAAAGTAATTATTTTCCATCTTCTAATATGTTTTTTCTCATTTTCTAGACTGCCTTGAGAAATTTCGCTACACGATATTCGGAAAGGTTATTCTTAACGCTTTCATTTGATGTACATATTGTTGATATTTGAATGGCGGGTCAGCAAGATGTGCAAATTTTTAAACAAAATAGCGGGTTGGGGCAGGTTGTCACAAAATTATTGGGGCAAGTTGTCACGTGTAAAAACTCACCCCATTTTGACTTGACCATAGTTTTTTGAGTTGAGGTCAACTTTCTCAAGATTCTCGGAGTCTGGGTGGGATTTCGCATGGTTTGTGGGGTGTTCGGAGTCTAGGTTGACTGTTTCGTGGTTTCCAGGAGACAATACAATGAAACCCGTTTTCGCCATTTAAAATGCTCGGGACAACTTACCCCGGGGTCTGTGACAACTTACCCCGCCTCGGGGCAAGTTGTCACACTCCGCGAATTTTTTTGAAAATTCGAAAAAACCTACTCAGACTTGCTTTAGAATGACCAAAAATTGTCTGTAGGTGCGCAAAGGATGCATCTACAATACCCCATCTCAAGATTTGCGAAAAAAAATTCTGAAAAATTCTAAAAATCAGAGAGTAAAAAGTGTGACAACTAGCCCCGGTCTCCCCTACTGGGCAGGAAGGAGCATTCTCGAGGTTATATGGACTCACCTGGAAATTCTCAAGGTTCTAAAAGCGAATGGCAGTGGATTTTGAGGGATTCCAGGTAATTCTTGTCAAACATACCAAAATATACCCCCATATCTAATTTCGGCTCGCCCTACTTCATGGTCGACCCCTGCGCGGTAACTGGACTACCAATATATATAAACACAAAAAAGTAGCTGATAACAGTAGAGGGCCGTCTAAGAATTGAGGCCAAAAATGAGTTATACAAAAACCTTAAGCCTAATGTATTTTACGTGGTCAGCTCTAAGTCTGTATTTACTGATTGTATATTTAATCTTATCTTATTATACAAAATTTGTAGACATATATGTCAGAAATGATTCCCTTTAAGAAGACTTTTTGTACAAACTTTCAGTTTAGTTTAGTTTATAGTTTAGTTTAGTTTGATTAAGTATAAGTCGCAAGTTTGTATTAGCAGCTTATAATTTCATTTTATAAAATTCGATGTATAATATTATAGGTATACGATGAGTGTATATATAATTTTGTGAAGAGACAAAATTCCTACAACATTTACTGTATAATATGTCATATGTCAGTTATGAAAACAATTTCTTACACAATGTGAAAATACTGACAATGAGCAACAACAACGAACGAAAAAAAATTAGGTACACAAATTACTCGGTGACGATCCCTAGATAACACATCAAGTCGTCTTCTTGAGACGGCCTAATGAAGACGATATTTTACTACTTACGATGTTTCAATGGATGATAATGCTGTCTTCGAGATATTAATCTGTCGTTTGTGTTATCTGGGGATGTTGATAGGTCCAATACCGTACAATATTTATATCACAGCCACAGGATATTTCCTTCCTGCATATCTGATACGTGCCAATAAAATTCCGATCTCTAGAACTTTTCATCGAGATTGAATACCACATTGATGAACAATTTAGGGAAGCCGAATGAACATCAATCGTTGAAACAAATCGTCGGAAGTTCGTAACTGCATGTTTATATTCACAATCAGGTTATTAGTTAAAAGAGGGTCAAGTAGGTATGCTTATATGCCAAAATCATTACTCATGATCAATCATCGAGTCTACAACACGAGCGTCGAGCATTTTTTTTTTATCGATCTACCGTAGCGTAATTAATTTGGCAATTCATAACGATTGACCTAAAATTACTATCCAAATCGGCCCAATTGCACGATTCGGAATACATTGTTCATTTAAACGGTACCTATAAATTATCAACCAGTCTTTAGCAATTAGAGACCGTAGGATATCTATTAAAATCAGATAAAATGACCAATCCTAGTGGAAATTCAAATTGGACCAACATTTTTTATGTACTTAATATATTACGTTATTTTATATTGAACAGGTACGTTCGTTGCGTTGTATCGCTGATTCTGTGCGTGAAAAAATCTAGTCAATTGGGTATAAATATAATTATTTGCTCCAGGTTTCGGGACTCCTCACACTTCAAACGCATAGTATATATACCGTGAGTAACCCTGGATAACGAACACTCAGTTTAGCAGAAATGGCGGCGGCGTGAGCGTAGACAGCCAGTGGTTCTCGGTGTTCGGACCCGCACAGAGAGGGATTCCAGATATGCCTCGTTCAAGCTAACTTGGTTTTGTTTCAACGCGCCGAAACGCGCGATTCAAATTTTGTGATTAGATTGAGGTTAAGTGCAATTGATTACATTTCCATTATAAATTACAATTGTAATTCACAACAATAATAAATTACAATTGTAATTGCAACAATAATAAATTACAATTGTCAGTTATTATTGTTATAAATGCCAATTACAATTGTTGGTACAACAATAATGAATTGCAATTGTAATTGAGTAATTACAAATTCGCTCAACACTGATTGAGAGTATTATAGGAAATGTTCTGATGTTTATGAACCATTAAAAATGATCAATGACACTGAATTCTTTCGCCTTGGTTCTACCGAGACTAGATTCTTCGCCTTAGGACTACGGAGACTAGATTCTTCGACTCAAGTCGACGGAGGGTGACTTCTTCTTTGACGGAGACTAGATTCTTTGCCTTGAGTCACCGGAGACTGAATTCTCTGACGACGCCTTAGGTCTACGGAGACTAGATTCTTCGCCTCGAGTCTCCGGAGAGTGAATTCTCTAACGACGCATTGGGTCTACGGAGACTAGATTCTTCGCCTTAGGTCTATGAAGAATCTAGTCTCCGTAGACCTGAGGCAAAGAACCAAGGCGTTGTCAGAGAAAGTGCTCTCCGGAGACTCAAGGCGAAGAATCTAGTCTCCGTCAGAGAAAAAGTCACCCTCCGTCGGCTTGAGACGAAGAATCTAGTCTCCGTAGACCCAAGGCGTCGTCAGAGAATTCACTCTCCGGAGACTCGAGGCAAAGAATCTAGTCTCCGTCAGAGAAAAAGTCACCCTCCGTCAGCTTGAGACGAAGAATCTAGTCTCCGTAGACCCAAGGCGTCGTCAGAGAATTCACTCTCCGGAGACTCGAGGCGAAGAATCTAGTCTCCGTCAAAGAAGAAGTCACCCTCCGTCGGCTTGAGACGAAGAATTTAGTCTCCGTAGACCTAAGGTGAAGAACTTAGTCTCCGTAGACCCAAGGCGTCGCCAGAGAATTCACTTTCCGTTGGCTTGAGGCGCAGAATCTGGTCTGCGTCCACCTAAAGCGTTGACGGAGAATTCACTCTCGTTAGACTCAAGGCGAAGAATCTAGTCTCGGTAGAACCAAGGCGAAAGAATTCAGTCTCTCTGATCATTTTTGATGGTTCATAAACATCAGAACATTTTTCCTCCAGTGTTGAGCATACAATTGTAATTCATTATTGTTATAAATGTAATTTATTATTGTTGTAAAATACAATTACAATTGTAATTTATTATTGTTGTAAAATACAATTACAATTGTAATTTATTATTGTTGTAAAATACAATTACAATTGTAATTTATTATTGTTGAATGTAATGAATTACACTACGTAATTTGCAGCTGCCCAACACTGCTCTTAACCTCAATCTAACCACAAAATTTGAATCGCGCGTTTCGGCGCGGTGAAATAAAACCAAGTTAGCTTGAACGAGGCATATCTGGAATCCCTCTCTGTGCGGGTCCGAACACCGAGAACCACTGGTTGTCTACGCTCACGCCGCCGCCATTTCTGCTAAACCGAGTGTTCGGTATCCAGGGTTACTCACGGTATAACGCGTATTATGTTCTTCCAGCATATATTTTAACCACTTCTCCTCAAAAATCTTTCACGTACACAATTTATTGATACACACCTCGATGCGGAGTGTGAATTACTTACTACTCATAAAAGAGCTGGCCACTCTTTTTGTACATAAACTTTTACCGTTTCTATCTTATCACTCTGCTATCCGATTTCTATATACACTATATGTATGTATATAATAATTATACAATATACACCTATTATATATCTATTCTTAAAATTCTTCTGTCTCTTACTATGTACTCACCTGAATAGTTATACACATATACAGGCCATCATACAACTATATGCATATATGCATATATATATATATATATACAGGGTGAGTTTTCTCCGACTCTGAACGAGGGAGGGGCTTATTACCGCCAATTGCTCCGCCCCTTGGCCAATCACAACTTGTTATCAAAATCTAAGTTTACATCAAGCCGTCCATACCTGGTCTAGTCGGGTAAGGTATTGATGATCGTCGAATGAAAACAATGAGCGGATTAGGACCTTCATTGTTTTCATTCGACGATCATCAATACCTTACCCGACTAGACCAGGTATGGACGGCTTGATGTAAACTTAGATTTTGATAACAAGTTGTGATTGGCCAAGGGGCGGAGCAATTGGCGGTAATAAGCCCCTCCCTCGTTCAGAGTCGGAGAAAACTCACCCTGTATATACACATACACTTTACTCGTGAAGATAAAATGTCACAAGCGTTGAAATTAAATGATAAAATACTTCTTGCCTAACCATTCAAATAAAATAATTTGAGAATTAAAAGAGAATAAACATTAAACATATATGTATAATATATGAATATATAAATAGTGAATAGAACTAAAAAAAAGAATAATTGTTGAGGCTTATAGAAAAGGCCATTCTGAAAATACATGATAATTGTCGTGGCGTAAAAATATGAAACTAATCACTAAATATAAATGAATCATCTTGACTAAATAGCCAGTGAGATAACAGAAGCACACCCAAACCTCAGTTAAATATCGTCTTACGGTTAGTACCGTGTCTCCGTAATCTCTGTAACACCGTACACATCGTATTCAATTAGAAACAAAAAGATTGAAGATGTTTTCCAATTTTCAGGGACTTTATTGTAAATAAAATTATTTGTCTGTATCTCACTTTTTTTAACCCACCTCCAGCTATGTCATCAGATTATTTTTATACCATTTTTCTAATCATTTCCGAAAATATAATTTTTGCTAGATTATGTATTACGACAGGAATTCAGATGTTTCCAGAGACATGATTTTCGTCATTACTTTTATAAACAAACTTCTTTGGACACATCGAAAATGTCTTTCTTTATAAAACTTATCAAGGGTCATGTGCAACCTTGAGATACTTAGCTTTCGGTAGACGAGCAATTGGACCCAAGCATTAGCCGCTTTGATAAGAGCGACGAAAAATCTAAACGTGGTTCAAAACGATATTCCAGACAACATTCTCAACGCAACTCGTTATAACTGGACAAATCTATAGTTATACATATATGTACTGGTGCACATTAAACAGTTTCGATCAATTCGCTAGTATTTGGGGGCATCTTGGATACGTTGCAATTGCTTGCATGCTTTTTTTGTACTGCATACGTCAGTTGTTTTAAACACAACGTTTCAAAAATATCTACATCATTTCTTTTTTGTTTTGTTATTCCTCCCTAATTGAACAACAATGGAAGAGGAAATGAGGGATTGAAAATTACAACGATATGACGTCACCCATGGTAAGATATATCCATGTGTAGCAAAAACACTGATAGTCAATGGCCTGTAATATTCCGAATTATAATTGCGGAATAATAAAAGATACGACCTTATTTTCTCAAGTTACTCTACTTTATTAGATATTTATGTGGCATGCGCAGAAACTAACTGTTTATTCGGCAAGGTTATGTTTTTCCTGTTGGTTTTACCTGGCGAGCCTTGTAAAGCAATGGCTCGTACGAAAAACATAACCTTGCTGAACAGTTACTTTCTGCGCGCGCCCCATACTAGTATATTATGCGGCATGCGCGTAAAGTGACTGTTTACAAGCGAGGTTAGGTTTTTCGTACGAGCCGCTGTTTTGCCCGGCGAGCCGAAGGCGAGCCTCAGGCAAAGCCAGCGGCGAGTACGAAAAACATAACCTCGCTCGAACAGTCACTTTACGCGCAAGCATCATACGATATTTTTTACGGCAGAGGTATGATAAGTCACTTTGACGCCAGTTAAGGTCCGCTTCGAACTCCGCGTCCACCATGACACATAATCCGTTTGCCGAGTCGACTGCTAGCTCGAGCAGCAGTACTGCGCAGGCGCAGTCCGACCTCGACTTGTAAAGTACTTTACAGGTCGAGGTGAACTACGTTATAAAGACTTTATGTGTCGAGGTGGACTACAGCCGTATAAAGCGCCACTTGACGGGCCGAAAACAGGCGTCATGAAGTGACTTTATCATGCCTCTGCCGTAAAAAATATTTTTTACGGAAAAGGCATTAACAGTCACTTTGACGCCAGTGGAGTTCCGCACGAACTGCGTATAGGAGCTGCTGTAAAAGGTAGTAGAGAGGGGGTAACCTGCGGTATTTAAAGACTTTATTCCGCAACTTTGACATGCGCACTTCGAACTGCGCATCAAAGTTGCGGAATAAAAACTTTATACCGCAACTTTGAACTTAGCGGTATAAAGTACCACTTGCCGGAACGAAAACAGGCGTCAAAAAGTGACTTTTTAATGCCTGTGCCGTAAAAAAAAAACTTATCTGTTTAACAATAAGATTAGGAATATATTACCAATGACTCATTCATTATTACAATTCAACGACAAACGAATCGTGCTTTCCTATCCGTCGAAGTCTGATATTGATCCGTGGGAAAATTCACAATTTTTGTTCTATTTTGGAAATTATCATATCAGCTAATACAATTGCTAATAATTAACTGGGCCGAATATTCAATCATTTATTCGTGCCAATTTCTGTCTTAGCTTCAAATCAACAACAACAAAAATGGAACTTGAACAATTCGACATCGTCGTTACTGAATGTACGAAAAAGGTCAAATTTCAGTAAGATTTTCTTTCTGAAGGAAGAATAACCGTTCAAAAACTTTGAAGCCTTTGATTTTTGTCAACTTACAAAATCCGCAAAGCCATGTAAGAATGACGGATCATTGTTTCAAAGTATAAAATTCACAGGAAGTAATTTGATGTTTTGTAACGGCGAATGATTGCCTATCTACTTCATACAATTGATAAATTCACTATAAAGATAAGCGAAGGCCGGATCTGATGACTCAGCGAAAGAGTAACAATAATCATATGATACCGTACGTCTGTACCCCAGTTGTCATTTGCACATAGAAAAACTACTGACTGGTGAGAAATCTTGTCCACAGCATAAATTTCGTTTTGCAACCCACCGACGGCAACTTCGAATTTCGTCAACTCCGTGGAATGAGATTTGGAAGGAATTAAAGAGGATTCATATAAAGTCTATATATAGATACAGAAATACAAAAAACCTGTTGGAGAGAATTCTGAATAGGTCGAGTGTATATAATTCGATTCCATCCGATTGAGATGATTCGCACACTTGCACAGTGCTGTTTTTCTTTTACGTTGGGCAAAGTTAACACTTTTACCGTGGGTCCTAGAATGCTCAGTAGTTCATGCTAATGTGAGAATCTTTAAAAGAACGAAGCTACGGTAACCTTAGAACTATGTGTACAGAATTATGCTACATGTATATATGTAGGTATGTATTAAAACTGTCATTACGTTTTCCGCTTAGTTTTTATTTTTCTTATTTCCTGTACATTCTTTATGACAAAAATATTGTACCGATGATATATCGCGTGTCTAATGACATAAGGTCGTAAGCGCCCAAAACACGATTTTGGTGGCAAAAGGTCGTACAATTTATTTTTTTTTGCCATTCCCTCTAAAAATGATCAAAACGTATTAGTTCGATTGAAATTACGAGATCGAAAAATGTAAATGCAAAAGGTCGTATGTTGGGCGGATACGTCATTCTTTCATTACAATTTTTGAGGAAAATAAAAAAAAAGGTAAAACCAGAAGGTCGTATCCGCCAATTTTTTTTTTCATTTTTCATGATTTTTTCAAATAGCTTGTAAAAACTCATGAAACGCAAAGGTAAATTGAAAAAACTACCGTTTCGAAAAATTCGATAAAAAATATTCGCAGATAAAATCAGAAGGTCGTAAGCGCCAATTTTTTAATTTCTTTTTGGCGGATACGACCTTATGCAATTAATGAAAACCATTATTTTTTTGCGAAAATGAGAACCTGTTTTTGTTGACTAACAGGGGACCCTACGGCAATCGGATTTTTGTAATTTTTCCCACTTATGGTACGTGAAGCTCAGGCCTCGAACAATAATTTCCCAAAGCCGTTCGATGCCATATTCAGAAATTCTCGAGAAAATCGACTTCAAAGTTTTCCGAGCGCTAGATAAGCACTAAAGCAGTTGCATAGGTCGAGCAGGGCGCGTGGCTCACCCGGCAGCGTTCGGGCCCAGTAATCGCAGGGACGCAGGTTCGAGTCTCGCTTCGGGCACTATGTATATATTTTTTTTTTTTTTTCAACAAATTTATACCTACTAATGTAATTGAAATATAAAAATCATCAAGCCTGTAGTAATTTACAGTAATATAATTATAATTTCCAGTAACTATGAAACTATTATAACAAACAACATTGTTGGGACGGAACTGAAAAATGTGGGATAGGAAAGTGAATGCTTCATTATTCGAGCTGTATTCGTTTATTCTTTACATCGGGCGTATTTCAACACGAGCCACAGTGATAAGCGTCATAAAAACAGGGAAAACAGTAATTTTCGCGGCATCTCGCACACCGTACAAACGCTGCATTTTTGCATTCGCAATTTTTTTTCAATACGTCGATTGGAAAGCAAACTTCATTCACGTTCATGAAGATTTCTCTTTCATCGCAAAGTTTTGAAGCAAACCACGCATATCGAATCATGTTATTGAAGACCGGAGAGGACAGCTGGTGATGAACAATAGAATGAATCTTTATGCAGTCTTCTCTATCATTAATTTCACGTCCTTGTTCAATTAGGTTCAATTAGGCCTTATGTATCCCTTCTACCTGTCCTAGAATACCCACGAATCCTTTGTGCTAGAGCAGCTGTGCACGCTTCGCAGGAAGTAAATCGTGACAAAGGCAAACGATATACACAGAACTGTTTTTCGGAATAATGACGGATTCCGAATAAACCGTGATATTCAAATATTTCATCACATTAGATTTTACTTATTCCATTGTTTACAGTTATTCTGCTATTTATATTTATATTAATCTACAATGTGTTGATATCATTGCTGGATATTATTTTTGTCGCTTATTCGCAATTTCAAACAGAAGATAATTGGAAATGAGACGTGCGTTTTTACTGGAAATTATAATTATATTACTGTAAATTACTACAGGCTTGATGATTTTTATATTTCAATTACATTAGTAGGTATAAATTTGTTGAAAAAAAAAAAAAAATATATATACATAGTGCCCGAAGCGAGACTCGAACCTGCGTCCCTGCGATTACTGGGCCCGAACGCTGCCGGGTGAGCCACGCGCCCTGCTCGACCTATGCAACTGCTTTAGTGCTTATCTAGCGCTCGGAAAACTTTGAAGTCGATTTTCTCGAGAATTTCTGAATATGGCATCGAACGGCTTTGGGAAATTATTGTTCGAGGCCTGAGCTTCACGTACCATAAGTGGGAAAAATTACAAAAATCCGATTGCCGTAGGGTCCCCTTGTAAGATTGATTTATCCTGAGCAAGAGCTATTATAATAAGCATGCGACTGGTTTAAATATGATGAAATATTACGATCAGTTGAATAAATTATAAAATACATATACATACATAAACATAAGTGTTAATTATACCTACTTTTTTTACTATGGACAAGATCCCATCGTCCTCAAACATTTCTACTAATTCTTAGCAATCTTGATGTCAATTATTCTGAGGCTGTTTTGCCAATTCTGTTGCGGCACTGCATGTAGTACAATATCCTAATGTCGATGGAGTTTTTTTTTACGAGAATTCAGCCATATTCAAATTATTCGAACGAACCTTACTCACTCGGGAATCGCAGGAAATCGTGGGCAATGATTCTTGGGATTTATGATGATTTGCCTCATCTGTACACGGAAAGAAATCTGTTGCGAATATCGCATGGGAATGTACCATGCGATATTCGCAACAGGGGTGCCATACTAAAATCGTATCGATTCATACTACTTTTGCATGAATCGATGCGATTTTAGTATGAAAGTGTCCCATGCGAGAAAGGCATGCACCGATGCGATTATCGCACGAGAGCGATGTGCTGAACGCACGAGAGCGATGCGCTGAACGCACGAGAGCGATGCGCTGAACGCACGGTTACCTCCGTACTATAAACGCACGGAGGTCCATGCGAAAAGAGCACGGGTCCCGAGCGTTTCGAAGATTTACGAACTGCGCATGCTCACGGCAACCTATATCTATACCTATATGCTCACGGCAACCTATACCCCTGCCTATACCTATATCTTATACATATATAGGTATAGGTATAGGTTGCCGTGAGCATGCGCAGTTCGTAAATCTTCGAAACGCTCGGGACCCGTGCTCTTTTCGCATGGACCTCCGTGCGTTTATAGTACGGAGGTAACCGTCCGTTCAGCGCATCGCTCTCGTGCGTTCAGCGCATCGCTCTCGTGCGTTCAGCACATCGCTCTCGTGCGATAATCGCATCGGTGCATGCCTTTCTCGCATGGGACACTTCCATACTAAAATCGCATCGATTCATGCTAAAGTAGCATGGTTATCATGCGATAATGGCAATATTCTCGTACCTTTTTCGCATTGAACACTCCAATGCGAAAATAGCAATAGCGTCCCATGCGATATTCGCAACAGATTTCTTTCCGTGTAGGAAAGTTTCAAATATTCCCAGTTATTTGATTTGAAGAATTTGTAATCGGACGAGTGCAGGGGAGTACAAGTAGATAACGAACTGTTAAAATTTCTTGGAACTGGCAGTCACAGGAGTCCAATAGAAGTCCGTACATTTTTGCCATTTGATTTGTTTGTCACACTTAACTGCCAATTTACTACCTATAAATTTGGTTGTGATTACTGATACAATTCCTCAACGAGCCCTAGATATATTTTTCTGACTTCTCTAGTTTCTCTGTTTCTCTGTTTTTGGAGAAGAGAGGAATTTATTGCGATTGACCCAAAAATAAAAACGTTGGATTTTCATTACATCTCCAAGTTTTTAGGTCTGGAAAATCACCTCTAACCATTTTCAGAATGACGTCTGTATGCGAGCAATTTTTTGTCCAACAATATCTCGAGAACAAATGATCGGATTTTGGTGAAATTAGGCTCAATCGGGGCGGCATTTGAATGCGGAAATTGTTACTTCACATTTTTGTGGGTCACTTATTACGAATCTGAAACCTGCAGATTCACGAAACCCAAAATGGCGAATCCAATATGATGGACAAGAATCTCAAAATATTCGGATATTAACAGAATTTTATACACGAAGGACTTTTGGGTTGCTAATAACGAACCTAAAGATTTATTAGCAGGATCCGAAACGGCGAATCCAATATCCTGGCAAAAAATCTTCAACTATTCGTATTTTGATTACACATTGTACCCACAGATTTTTTGAGTCGCTGATCACGAATTTGTCGTTTAATTTCCTAAAATTCAAATTTAATAATTATATCTATTTATGAGCACAAAATAACGGAAAGGTCAAAGTCTGACAGACAGACAGCCTTTTGAAAAAATGTAAACCCTCTGCATCGAAGGTAGATATATTTGCTGCACCTTTGCCGCGAAAGGTCGACATTTCTCTATAAAGACACACACCTACTGCCATGATTGAAAAATGACTGGAAGAGATTTCTACTTTGAATTTCGTTCCTAAAAGCATTTTTATTTTTTTCCTTTCCATCGAGTTGAGAGTTGCGTATTTATTTTCAGTCATGTTCATTCCATTTTTGTTGCTGTAAACTCACAAAACAACCCCCGTGTCAGTACAAGCCACAACAGGAAAACTTACGGAAAAAGTATCGTACATGTACAACATACTTTGTACCCGCTGACGAACGCATATAGTTCCTGTAAAAAGACGGAAATTTTCGGTGCCAGTATTGAATTTGTGTCCGTAACCAATATAGTGACGTACCAAAATCGAAAATGCCTTTCCGTTTTGGGGATGTTACAAATACATTTCCGTCGACTCACGAACCCAATAGTACTGTGTTTTTACAGATTTTTTTACAGTGTAGATACTATTACATACACCTACAGCTGGTTTGAAAGTGTGTGTTTATCTCTATAACAGATATTCGCTCCAGAACACCTGTTCGATTCTGGTAAACTATTGTGACGCACACACTGAGAAAAAAGTGTGGTCGAATCAACCTCATTCATTTAGTTGGCAAAGATTCAGTTGAATTAATTAAATGTTAGTTGCTTCAAGTGTATATCTACTTGTCATCCAAAATTTGAATCGTTGGGGCAATTAACCCATAAATGGTTGGTACAATTGTGAATTCAGTTGACCTAAAAACTATCAAGTTGGTTCAATCATTCGGGTTTTTCAAGAAACCTGAACTCAATGCTGGATAGATTTATTTATCTCAAACTCATATTTGATTCAGCTGTGATATTCGCATTCATCGAATGAACCGAGTTTTGCATCTGATTGAGCGAAAATGTACGTTTGATAAATTTGATCTTGATTCTCGAAAAACTTGTATTCCGAACAAATACGAAGTCATGTCAAAGGAGGATAAATTTAGTTCAAATAATCGTTTGATTAGCTGCAATTGATTATTGATTAAAATCAGCAAACTGTTGAAATATATGAATGTTTGGTGCAATAAAATATCTATTCGGACAAATGCATATTATGCTTTTTATGATCACTTTGTCGTGTTGCGTCAAACACCTCAATTATTTGAAAGATGTTTGAAAAATTTCGCGTTGATCATAAGAGAATAGATATTTGTTTGATTAAATAAGGTACCATTTCAGTTTGACAACGTCATTTGATTATTGAATACTAGAAATTAGTTCGGTCAATCAAATATTTGTATCAAGTGTATCAAGTATTTCATTGATTCAATTAAAAGTTGTTTGTTGTAACCAGCTGATTGGTTCGGTCAAATTCACGGAAAAGGTGAAACAACCAAAACTAGATGATGTTGCTTGAAACAAATGTGAGGTACGAAATACTACTCGAGGAGTTCACAAATTCGCCACTATGGGGTCACCCAGGCACCGAAAATTCTCGCTGATATGAATGTACAGCCTCAGTATAAGAAGTGGACATGAAACTGAGTCTTTCAATCCTATCGGAACCGCCCAACGACTGTCTTGTATTGTGTACCATAGAACAAACTATGCATACTGCACATAATCATGCAAAATGGGAATGGGTGTTTAGGCCATAACCTATTGGTTATGAAAGAAAAAAAAAATCATGGTAATAACTACATAAAATATCGTTAGTTTAAATAATTTTTACAAGCTGTTGATGAAATTGAAGTTCAGTTCAACGTGAAAAATCAGTTATTTCGTACAAATTCGATCAACTCAATCAAAGATGTAGTCATTTCATTCGCACATTTTTTTGACACGTATGTAGGCACTATTCCCTTCAAGCACACGCTCTGTTACAATAACTAAATTTGTGGTGGATATGAGCATTCATTACTCGGTTCAACGAAGTTACATTATCGGTTGAAATAGGTATCTATTCCATTCAATCAATTTTTGTAACAACTAATAATCAGATCTTTGATTGAATTAACCAAAACGGCGTTTCCCCGCCCGTAACAGCCGCGTTTAGTTGAATTGAACAGTATTATTTTGAATCAACCATATTTTTTTCTCAGTGCAGGAATGCGGTGAGGCTTGACAGGGTAAAATATAGGTACGAAAATAAAATATCGTCAGTCGGGGAGACGAAGAGAGTTCTGCGCTTCGATACGTGCATGCTGTACCGAACTGTTATAACTTTAAACTTATAACGTAAACATAGCTACCTATGTATTGTACACCGGTGTCATACATTAACGATTACGTATTTGCTACATACCGCCGAGCTCGACGGATCAGTTTAGGGCGATTGCCAGGACTTGGAAGCTGAAAGAATCTGGCACTTGGCATTCAATTCGAATCAGTCTAAGCGGTCACCCGTGTCGCTTTGAGCGAGAAAAGAAACACTAATAACTTTGAACCAAAAATCGAACCAGTCGGCATAATCTGAAGATAGTGTAAAAGTCGAAATAATCATTATTAATCGCCCGATTACATTTCTTTGCAAATTTCATCGCCATCCGTGAAACCTCAAGGTTGTAGCTAACGATCACACCGATTAGTGTGTCTGCGCGGATTTAGCCGTAGGAGCGGGACACCGCCTTATCGTAATATTGTCGATAAGGCCGATGATATTGTTAACCAGAGACAATTTATAAATGGAAGTGCCGACGATCAGTCGTGCGAATAGTGCTGCTATGGCTAACGTGCGGAGCTCTTCGCTAATGGTTGGTCTCGTCGTCGGGGTGGTTCTCGCCCTTGCTGGGCTGACGGGGGCCCAAAATTTCACAGAGAAAGAATGGTGGGAAGACACAGTGGTCTATGAAATCTGGCCAAAATCGTTCCAGGACAGCGACGGCGACGGTTCTGGCGATCTTCAGGGTGCGTAGTGGGCGATTATGTGTGCGTGACGTTATCGTTGTTATGCGTCAATAATCTGTCGCGTAACAATCAGAAGTGGTGTGTAAAGGAAACTATCTCTGGGAATAAGTTTCACACGCTCCTCTTTTTCCGAGTCTGTGCTCGTAGCTATTGTCACACGGTGACTAATTATTGAATGATTATTGGATATCGATATCCGCCGGATCAGGTGAGGCTCCGGTTAGTTACTGTCTGTTAGACTCTGGACGATTAATTGTTCTAGTACAGTTGTGAGCATAATTAAGATCGTATAAAACGATACTCGGATGAGTAATTTCTAGACAATATATTATAGGAAGAGCGCGGAGCAGGTATACGTTTGTCAACTCCTGTTTATCGAAAACACAATTTTTCACCGGGGCATCCGAAAACCACTATGACGGTTTTTATAGAAATATATTCATATAGCCCCTATACACCTACGCCCCTAGACCCATCAACGCCTTGGCTGAATAATTAATGGGGCATGATGCTTACATGTGTGTGAAATGTCTCCCTCATGCTTGAACTAAATGGCATTGAAGCAGATTACGAAACGATCAAGCCCACGTGAAACACAGCGGAGAGTATTTTGGCGCGATTCACCTGAGACGCGATATGAACTAATTATAGACAACTTTGAAAATTGTTTCAATGTTGCATGAACGTTTTATTCTAACTCAAATCTTTATGTACGTACCTGAGCAAAAATATATCACTTTTGAGACCGGAAATTGCGCTCCAGAAACATCGCTGCGATATGCAGACTGCAGTATATATGCATTTGCAAATTTATGGCATTTATTCATTCTGGTATAGTACAATTTCACAATTTAACCGCGTGAAAATATATAATAGCTAATCACATAGTTTCTACGTTTACATTCCGGGTCGCCTAACTGTCACTCAACTTGTGAATATCTATATATACTGATGGCCAAGCGTGAGGCATAAAAATGCATGATTAATATAAAAACCTAAATTTATTGGAAAACCATTGAACTAAATTTCCAATGAGTGATAGTACTGTTCGATAACGTGCATACCTCTATGAACGCAGACGAAATTTGTGATAATCGGATAATCGGCTCATCGACGAACAATGATACCCTAATCCCAGTGTACATAATCGATATCAGTTGTAGAATCATGTAGATTTTGTAAATGAATGTAAGGATTACTGATTATTTAATATTGATGTGCCGCTTGTCAGTGAACGAAAATTATGAAAAGGCAGCAGAAAGGGAAAAAAATAGGAAATCTAATGCCTTGCGAAACTGTACATTCAGACTTCGAAGCTTTAATCAGTCATTCTGTACGATTGCATGTCTGAATAACCAACCAAAAGAATTTGTTAAATATGATAGCGGAGGAACCAGCATAGAGTGACGGCAGAGTACAATTTCAGAGCAGACAGTACATACAAAACATCATAAATCAGTGTCAGGTTCATTAGGATTTTGATAAACGCAACTGTTGCGAAAACTGTCGCTGACAATCATTAGTACACTGGGCTTATGAACTTTTCTTCAAAGCCTATGAAGTTGAAATTAACACAAACGCAATCAACACAAAGTTTCCTCTACTTGAGACTAGCTAATGAGTAAGCGCGATGGGATTCATTAGTCATTACAGACAGAAACATCTCAACTGAGTTTGTAATTAACTGACGAACCTTCCGTAATTGATATTTGATAAGACAGTGAAGGGAACATAAATTAGCAATGGTCTCCGACATGGCAGGCACCTGTTAGTTCGACAAGTTCCCCGTTATGAAACAATTTGAACGTCAAGTCAACTTTGTAAGACATCTTTCCCGGCAGAATTGCAGCTTATCTTTAGTGGTGTTTCCATGACAACTCGGGGTCTCTCAAAACACAGACTAGAGATTCTTGAAAAACTGACGTTTTGATAAAAATATGCATTTTTTCAAAACAATCATCGCAGTTTATTTTATAGCTGAAGTACAAAAAGCCACTGATCCAATCTGACATCGTTATGGCGAATAATCTCACCTTCTATCTGGTTGATTAGATGTGACCATTTATCACAACGTGCACAGGTGTTTTATCTTTTTAGATAGCAATGATATAAAAACTGTTGATCAACTACATTCGAAAGTACGTACCAACCAGGCCGGATATGATTATTCATAAAATCAGATTTCGAAGTTCAGCTATTATCTCGGAACAGCGGAAATAATTTCTCGTACAAATTGGCACAGTATTATTTATAGCGTTACAATACTGATCTGATGAAGGAATTGCTGAATGAATGAAAAACTCACTTTTGATGTACATCTAAAAAAATGTTAAGTAAAAATTCAATGGTTTTTATAATATTAGACACTACGAATATGATCCATTGGCTCACAATAATTCGTAATAAATCGACTGCTTCTGTAGTAAAATGTGTGTTTTTGACAACTTTTATGACTGTGTGTTTGGAAGGTAACAAAGTGTGCCGCTAAGAATCAACAAAAGATGCGTTCAAAAAGAAAAAAGAAGTGGTTATTTTCTGAAAAAACTGTTTTTGCCAAGTGGTACAAGTGGTACCTCCAGTATTGCAGCACAGTTTTAGATCGTATACTTTTTCTGTCATACAAAAGTTATACATGTATGAAAACCCTGCTTCATGCTACGCGACAAACACGAAACAACTACTGATGCCGAGAAGACTACTTTTTAAACAGCTAACAAACAAAAGGAAGCTGGCTCATCTTTAGAGAAAATAGGAAAGACGATTAGATAGAAATTGAACATTTTTAACCACAACTCTCGAGCAGTTACTTCTGCGTGAGGTGCAAGGCCAGTTGGCTGTACCTTCGCTAACAATAGACCGGATATAATACGTGTCAGCCAACTTAATTGTAGAGCTCAGCAGTTGCCAAAACGTCCACTTTGTGGAGGTTGGGGATACCGAAGGCACCTCGAATCACACCTTGGCGCGGGCTAGTCGCAACAAGGCACAATTGACTATTAGTTGTCGTGGACAGGCTCGATACTCTCTACTTTTCTATATTAGGAACTTTCATCAGAAATATCGATCTTTCGCAACTCGGATCCCACGTTCAAAATTAAAGATCTGAAACAAATTATGTACTGCGTTATATTGATGTCAATATACCTATAATGTCTTCAATTAGCTTCGCGACATTGTCTATCCTACTTTTGAAAGTCAGAGAGTCGTGGGGCATTCCACGTCAAGCGGGCAGTTTTTTTAGTTGGGTTCTCTGAATGTTACGGCAACGGTAGACTGTCTTCAGTATTTCCAATTTTGAGGGTTGAATAGCTAAATTTTGCCAGAGCTGAGCCACATGCAGATTTTTTATTCCTATCACCTTCCGATGAATGAAAATATAAAAACGGGTATCTTCGTTCGAAAGAACAGAAAAAGTACTTCGGGAAACGTGCAGCTCCTAACTCTTTTACTTCCGGTGTTTCGCATGAAAATTGACAGGAAATAAACAAGTTCAAAAAATGTTAAAAAGTTGCATCTGGCTTAGCTCCGAAAAAATGTTGCTATTCAACCCTCAAAATGTCTTCAAACATGTTAGTTCGAAGCACTGAAGATAGTCTAACGTTGTCGCGAACCTAACTAAAAACTGCCCGCTTGACGTGGAATGCCCCAGCTTATCCTTATATTGCATTGGCTTGGAATGGCCTTATCGAGTTCCTCGACGAAGTCATGATCGAATGTTTGCTCCATTGTTCGCACAAACCTGTCGCCATTATCCTTAATCCATACACTTGGTGCAATATTACTAGAATAAGTATTTATTGACCTCAAATTGCATGTTTGTTGTGGATTTGTTTTACTCGATACTTTTGGAAGCGGATGATTTGTGACGAAAGGATCAGTGAACAAAACTGAACTATTGTCAGAGCGATAAATTTTATTAGGTCATTATAGACAATTACAGAAAGCCTATTGCAGTGCCGCAATTCACGTTTTTGCCTTTGAGAGGTTATTGTGGGTTTTTACTTCGCAGCAGGATTGGAGGTATTGAATTACTTTTGTAATTAGATTGCCCATTGACAAATTGAACATTTTTAAAAATGTTTTTTCAATTATAAAATCTTCTTTTTTGACCTTATCTCTTGTGATATGAATTATTCATTGATATCGTAGGTCAGAGAAAACATCATTATTTTTTACGTTTCGTCCTGAGATCTCTCCGGCCCTCTTCAGAAAACCTTACATAAATTGTAGCATCCTTAATGTAGGAGTAGAAAAAGTGAACAAGAAGTAGACTGAGAAAAGTAGTTAAGATTCCGCGGTTATGATTAGAACCCGGTTATTGGAAAAAACTCATTTGTCTGGTCTTTTGGTGCCATTATCCTCCTCGTCTCCTGGAGACGAATTCCTTCGGACAGTTTGACATCTGAGTAAATTCTCGTTATATTTTACGAACAGCCTATATAGTGGCACCAAAAGAACCAGACAAATGAGTTTTTTCCAAACGTCCCCTACTGAAAAACTCTTTATGATAAAAGTGTTAAAAAAGTACATGATAAATCATATGATAAATCACAATGCGTTATGACCGGAATCACATTATGATTTATCACATGAATTATTATGTATTTTATTATGTGATTCTTTAAATGGTCCGTAGATTTGTGTAAAAAACATACTTAATTTTGTAATTCATCATATGATTTTTCATATGATGATATTTCATGATGGAAAAAAAAAAAAAAAAACCTGGACTGGGATCGAACCGACCACCGTCGGATTCGGAAGCAGACACGCTACCGTATGAGCTACGCCGCTCGATGTCAAGCAGTCGCAGTCTTTGGTTCATAAGCTTTGATATCATTTACGTTACTTCCCAAGTTCCTTGGAAATGATTGAGATTCATGAGTCTAAAACTGCACAAGCATTATATCGAGCGGCGTAGCTCATACGGTAGCGTGTCTGCTTCCGAATCCGACGGTGGTCGGTTCGATCCCAGTCCAGGTTTTCTTTTTTTTTCTTTTTCCATCATGAAAATATCATCATATGAAAAATCATATGATGAATTACAAAATTAAATATGTTTTTTACACAAATCTACGGACCATTTAAAGAATCACATAATAAAATACATAATAATTCATGTGATAAATCATAATGTGATTTCGGTCATAACGCATTGTGATTTATCATATGATTTATCATGTACTTTAATACCACTTTTATCATAAAGAGTTTTTCAGTAGGGGTCTACTTTTTGTTAACTTTTTCTACTTCTAAATTAAGGATGCTACAATTTATGTAAGGTTTTCTGAAGAGGGCCTTCTTCTCAGGCCGAAACGTAAAAAAGAATTATGTTTTCTCTGACCTACGATACCAAAGAATAATTCATATTTTTTTAATGTTTTCAAACTATTTTCGAATAAAGAAGATCTTTGAGAAAATATTGGAATTCTGAGAAATTTTTAAGATGAAAATATTTTTTTAAGAGAATTCCTTTCTACTTACCTAACTTAACTTTCAGTCAAAGTGCTCAATTTGTATCAGGCTCCCCTGTATATAATTTCACTATTGATGATTGGAGCACTAAATTGATAATCACACCTGCATAACATTCATGTTAGTGCAGGTGTTTTTGATTGGATGTAATTGACTGAATGAATTTAATTACGTGTGTAATTAAATGTTTTATATTTCCAAATATTTTAAACTGCGATAGTTACATTTGTAATGTGTAATTGAAAATGGATTACACGTCACAAAAGTAATTTGTAATTTGAAAGAATGTAATTACAATTTCCAAAACGCTGCTCCGATGACGATATCTTTATCATTTCATCATGTCACACCGCAAACCAATTCGGTAATTATCTCTCGTACTTTACGCTCATTGGATAATACCTATAGTTGCACGACACGAGGGTGCGTGAAATATTTGCACGTATACAAACGTCAGCGCCGTCTACCGAAGTTTGAAGGCAACACAGAGGCGTCTACCCTGGTGAAAATAATTTCTACGCCAAACTACGAAAAATACCGAAGCGTAAAAATGCGTAGAAAAACGAGGTTTTTCGTAATAATTCATAATTTTTCGTAATTTGTCGTAGTTGTTCGTAGTTTTGGAAGTAGAAAACTACGAATTTTCATGAACAATTACGAAAATCTACAGTTTTCCCACAACGGAATATCAGTTCTACGAGTATCTACGGGAATCTACGAATATCTACAAACGGAATGAAGCTGAATGTTCTTGTCTTGAGTTGTCGTAGTTTTTCGTAGTTTTGGAAGTGGAAAACTACGGATTTTCTTGAACAATTACGAAAATCTACAGTTTTCCCACAACGGAATATCAGTTCTACGAGTATCTACGGGAATCTACGAAAATCTACAAACGGAATGAAGCTGAATGTTCTTGTCTTGATTTGTCGTAGTTTTTCGTAGTTTTGGCAGTGGAAAACTACGGATTTTCATGAACAATTACAAAAATCTACAGTTTCCCGACAACGGAATATCCCTGGTAAAAATAATTTTCACGTCAAACTACAAAAACTGTCAAATCGTAGAAATGTTCAGAAAATCGGAATTGTTTGCAATTTCTCGTAATTTTTCGTAGTCTTTCGTAGTTCCGGAAGTAGAAAACTACAAAATTTCATGATTAATTATGGAAATTTACATCTTTCAAGCAACAGAATATCTTTACTACAAATATCTACGAAAGTTTACGAAAATCTACGACCATGATCAACCCGAAAAAATTTTCGTAGATTTTACGGAATATGGTAGATAAGAATTGCACAAACTATAAATATCTACGAACATTTACAGAAATTTACGACTGAAATGTATGAGAATCTTTTTACGTAGATCGCAAGTATAAAACTACAAAAAATTACGATAATTTAGAATTTTCTACAACAAAAGTGAAAAGTCTAATTGCCGGAAGGATTTGATTAAACTTTGGCGATTGTTTGTTGAATAGTACGAATTTCTACGCAAAATTACTATAATGTATGATTTTCTACGAAAAGCTGGCAGAATATGAAGCTTAACGTGACAAAGCTTTTCAAATATTCAGTTGAAGTTCCATGTCAGTCACTAACTTCATGTTGCCAGAAAATGTCGAGTTCTGCAAGGAGATGAATTTGGGCGAGTTGAAGACCATACATCTGGGGATCACCGAGGTTAAGCAACATCGGACGCGGTCAGTACTTGGATGGGTGGCCCCTAAAAGTGAGCTAGGTTCAAATCCTTCTGGGGGTAAATTTTTTTTTTTAATTTTAAATTCAATAATTCCATCAACGTTGAGTAGATTTTTTCTAAAAATAGGTCGAATTACTATGAAATCGCTTCGTTTATTAAATTGCGGTACGGGTAGGATCCAGGTACAATCCCGAAACTGGCTTCTACAACTATCTACGAAAAAACTACGAGGAACTACGATAAACTATGAATACCTAGAAACGACAATTCATATAGACATCGAATTTCATTCTACAACTATCTACGAAAAACTACTACTCTGTACAAAATCTGGCGTAAAAATAAACTACGAAAAGTCCGAAATCCGATACTTTTTCGTAGATTCTTTTCGTAGTTTGGCGTAGAAATTATTTTCACCAGGGTATTGCAACCATACATATATGCGCCACATAATATTCACTTCAGCATATTCACCTCAGGTATCATTACCCACCTGGATCACTTCGAGGAGTTAGGCGTAGAGACGATATGGCTGAATACGATCTTCCCCTCGCCACTCGCGAATTCAGGGTTTGACGTATCAGATTATGAAAGCATCGACCCCACCTACGGCGACCTAACTGATTTCGATCAGCTCATCACCGAGGCTCACGCACGTAGTAAGTTTTCCGTTTCAATTTCCTTCGTAGAAAAATGCCCTACATGGACGATATCATGATTTCAGGTCTCAAAGTGATCATTGACTTCATTCCGAACCATTCGAGCATCGAACATCCCTGGTTCAATTCCTCGGTATATCGTATCGAGCCCTACACCGATTACTATGTTTGGCACAATGGGACTCTTAATTCAAGTGGATTCAATGTTGCTCCCAATAATTGGGTGGGTATTCTCCTAACCTTTTTTTTTGTCCAAAAGATCTTTTTCAAGTTCGCAGTTTGAGGTACTGGTACACTCTCCATTTTGTCCAGGCAAGCGCGCTGTCCGCTGATGAAGAAGGTTCGGCCTGGGAATGGAACGAGATTCGTCAACAGTGGTACTTGCATCAGTCTTCCGCGAAGGAAGCAGACCTAGACTTAAGAAACGAGAACGTAACCCAGGAGCTATCGGTAATTCCGTAATTAGACGTCACGAAAAATAACAAATCGACGAGTCATCAAAATTATTTAATAACCTTGTACTGTAGGACGTGCTTGTATTCTGGCTGGATAGAGGAGTAGACGGTTTTTACATCAACGGAGTTCCTTACTTCCTCGAGGACGAGGATTTCACTGACAATCCTACCGGCTCTCTGAACAGCACGTTCGGTCTGGCTGGCAACGTAGCCCTGCTCCAGAAGTTCCGAGAGCAAGTCGATGACTGGGTCTTGCTGAACGACAACGTACCAAAGCATGTCACCTCTTCTTTCTTGTTGTTACTACTCGCTTGCTACTCACCCCATAAAATCTAACCTCCGTGTGCCTATCTCTTCAGGTTATTGGTAGCAGAAGGCTTCGAAGACGACGAGAACTTGATCACGTACTACGGCAACGGCACCAGCGAAGGTGTCGCTCCAGTCAACGTTCACTTCATCACGGACTTCACCAGCACTAGCAACGCTTCCTACATCAAGAGCCAAATTGAGGCTTGGACATCAGCACTTCCAACGAACCAGACAACCAACTGGAAGGTAACGCTATATCTCCTCGCATATGACTATTGGATAATGTTCCATTGTGTCCACAGCTCTCCAATCAGGACTACTCCCGTGTTGCGACCAGGTATGGTCTAAACCGTGCCGATGGTTTGAATATGTTGGTTCTGGCGCTACCAGGGCGTGTTTTCACCTACTACGGCGAAGAAATAGCTATGTTGGACTCCACGGAAATCACATATGTACAGACAGTTGATCCCTTGGCTTGTGCGGCTGGAGAAACCAGCTACGCCGACGTTTCCAGGGATCCTTACAGGACACCTATGCAGTGGGACACCACGAGTAACGCAGGATTCACTACTGGCTCTAGTCCGTATTTGCCTGTAAACACGAACTACGCTACCATAAATGTCGCGACGCAATTGGCCAGCACACGGAGCACTATTCAGACTTACAAAGCGGCCGCTGCATTGAGATCGAAAACGACATTCCAGTATGGAGACTACGAGATCCAGGCTCTAAACAACGATCGAGTCTTGGTCCTCAGACGGTATTACATAGGCGCATTCACATTGGGACTAGAAGTGATGTTTCCTCATTATGATGCGCCAATTCAGCCAATCAAATCATTGTGCCTGACTTCGGAGCGGTGCTATTCGACATTTCATTGGCACATCATTATGATGAAAATCATTTCGATCCCAACACGAATACGCCCCATGTTGGCACAGCGTCAACTTCTCACATAGCCGTAGACCGAATGTTAGTGAACTTTTTACAAATGGTGGGATTTTTACATTGCAGATACTTGGATGATTATCCAACATATATTTTGGCAATTAATCTTGCCCTGTCAAGACAGACTGTAAATCTTACGGAAGTGTTTACGAATCTCCCGACCAGTCTCAACATTTCTGTGCTCTCCAACAATGCAGTTCTGTCTGGGTACGTATGCGTAACGCTTACAAATCATACTGCAAGGTACTAATAATGTTTCCTCCAGATCGACGGTTTCGGTCGAAGAATTAACGCTGACGGCAAACGCAGCGGTCATGCTCACGGATGATATTGTCGATGGTGAGTCCTCCGCTGGCGAAATCACAGTCGCGACTGGTGTACTACTACTTTGTTCGCTGGCTGTTTCATTCCTTAGACAGAGCATGGCATGCTTCTACTAATAAACCCCCTTGCAGTGTAACGTAGAACGTAGAACGTTGTATTCTCCCCAGTTGGATGTTAGCTTGTAGTTGCCGTAGCAGTAATGAGTAAAATTATGTGATTCGGATTTTAAAAGAATACTTTTCCAAAATGGTTGACAAGTAAACAATACAATTGAATACAATTGACCATCGAATATATAAACTACGGAGTTTGTAGAGGCAACTATTTATGATTTTGAAATCTTCTCGCCAAAGTCTAGAGCATCTCTTTCCGAATGCGACTGTCAGATTGTATCCAGATGACTTCGAAGAAAAGAGGAAAACGACTTTGATTTGTCTTTATAGAAATTAGGTTAATTCTATTATCGTGTTTTGTAAGAAATATCAAAACTGCAGAAACTCATTAAATTAGTCTACTTCATATTACCTGCAGTTTACCCTCAAAGGCTTCCTTAACTAAAGTATTAATCCCTCTGTTGGTTATCGTTAAATGTTAGATATCCCGTAACAGTGAATTCGTTTGACCCCTCGTTAGTCGTATAGACCGTATGAAAGTCCCATTTGTTTTGTATTGTGTCCATTCCCTGATATAGTTGTCGAAGAAGCTACAACGACAGAAGATGCGGTAGAAAGTACGACAACGACGGAAGCTGAGGACGAAGTAAGGACAACAGAAGCTGAGAACGAAGTGACGACAACCGAGAACCCCGCAGATAGCGCTGGGCCAGCATTAGCATCAACAGCAGCTGGACTTTTTTTGAGTTTTTGTTTTTCATCGGTACTGTTGCACTATAGTTTCTAAATGTTCAGATCTTGTACACGACTATAACGGTGAATGTATATTTTATTTTATCATGTCAGTTTGTATCTGTATATTGTGTCGTAGACCATAGTTGAACTTTATTTTTATGAGCAACTAGTCACGGTGTGATGCCACCAGTGGTAGATCCATCGGTTAAGTGGCGGTATCAGTAGAAGTTGACATTGTTTCCGCTGTTTCACAATTTTTCGTTCTACTCTCAATTCCTACTCGTGCTTACAACCTATAGATTGTTAGTTAGGTTATGACGTAACCGTTACGTTATACACTTCCCATTCATCAGCTAAGGTCTTTCCTGTCATCAAAATTGTACATACTTGTATGACGTGGGTTGTTTATCATTTCTTTCATTTTCTGTTACCGCATTCTGACAATACTCACTTGAATTCTCGATTTTTAAATAAAAAATTGTTCGACTGTCACGTAGGCCTCACAATAATTCAGGAAGTATCATATTCTACCAGAAAGGACGTCAATGTAGTAAAAATATATTGTGCAACCGTAAAATGTTTTAACGACAGCATTATCACAATACGTACATACAATATACATACCTAGAGAATGTGTTCGCATATCAAGAAAGTAACTCATGAATGAAATGGACGTCCATTTTTATTATTCCAATTCAAAAATCAGCAACAAAAACGCCTTCTGATACGATATTACATATTGATATAGTACCAACCCATACCGAAGAAATAACCAGTGAACTCGATTGGTGGCAGACAGCAGTTATCTACCAAATTTATTCAAAATCATTCCAGGTAAGCAGTAAAAAGTATGATAACATTACGGATAAATAAAAAATAGTCAATATCGCTGAACGCCGAGGAACTCGAATAATGGAAAGTAGGCCACAACAATGTAACCAGAATAAGGACACTTTCATAGTTACTGACATGGCTGCACCCAACTTCTTCAATTACGCATACTTTCGTGGCCGTGCAGGAAATATGATGTCTTTATTAAAAAAAAAAAAAAAAAAACACAGAAGTAACGGAGCGAATCCATTTATGTATATCACATTTTTACTGGATATTCAAAGACTGACTGTAGACTATAGATACAACGGTAAGAGTATAATTTGTAATCGTGAGTTTTTGACAGTTCTACTCCAGTTGTACCACGAGTCATAATGACCGACCGAAAGTTCAGACTCAATTTTCTTGACATTTTTTAATCGATCAATAGATGTGTATATACATATAATATGCTGATGGTTGGCAGACGACACCAGTACATTCACAGAACCGAAGTTATAATAATAACAAAAACCATCGATGATTATATCTGTATTT
The DNA here is from genome assembly GCA_018257835.1 of Euura lappo. Classification (NCBI taxonomy): domain Eukaryota; kingdom Metazoa; phylum Arthropoda; class Insecta; order Hymenoptera; family Tenthredinidae; genus Euura; species Euura lappo. The sequence continues at coordinate 134,035 of JAEUYN010001367.1, read as the reverse complement.
GCTAAAAGTATACTATCATGTAATTTATCAACAAGTTCGTCGAAGGTTTCTGTAATGCTTAGCGATAATCGTTGGACATTGAAATCTAGAAGATGATAGGGATTAAACAACACTGATTACAGGATAGCGATGGTGATGGCATTGGTGACCTACGAGGTATCATTTCTCGATTGGACTATCTCACTGATATTGGAGTTACGGGATTTTCACTGACACCCATTTACCTTTCGCCACAAGTTGACGGAGGTTATGATATCTCAAACTATACGGCAATCGATCCAATGTTCGGTTCGCTTGCGGATTTTCAAGAAATGGTCCACACTGCACATGAAAAAAGTACGAATGATAACCGCAACAAACGACTCCTTTGAAACTTTGATACCTGCGCTTTGTTATCTCATCTCAGAAAGATAATCATATTAATAATAATCATCACTACCACTTATAGATCAAATTCTAGTAATTATCAGTAATAATTTTTTTTTCAATGTACCTACTTGCCGTGAGACCATGAGACTCTCGATACTCAAAAAAATGCAAGATTCCGATTCACCACGAAAAGCTGTAGGCTAGTAGGTCATGTAACATTGCTGAAGCCATGGTTACTTTATTGTCATCACTTGCAGATCTGAAGGTGATTTTGGACTTCGTTCCTAATCATTCCAGCGACGAACACATTTGGTTCAAAAATTCTATCGCACGTATCGACCCCTACACCGACTATTACGTGTGGCGAGATGGGATCGCCTCAAACGGCACATTCCAGCCTCCGAACAATTGGCTTAGTGCATTTGGCGGTTCCGCGTGGTCGTGGAACGATCAAAGGCAGCAATATTACCTGCACCAGTTTCACACTCGCCAGCCAGACCTCAATTTCCGTAACCCCGTAGTAATCGCAGACATTACCAGCGTGCTCATATTCTGGCTCGTTCAGGGGGTTGACGGTTTCCGCATCAGCTCGGTCGCACATCTCTTTGAGGATGAAAACTTCCCAAACGAACCCATCAACCAGAATCCTGGCCCAAATATCTTGGAAACGGATTACGCCTACCTGCATCATATTTACACGACCAATCTTGATGAAACTATCGGAGTCGTTTATCAATGGCGAACTGTCGTCGATGAATACGCGGCACAATCCGATGGAAATACACGAATCCTTATCACTGATTCATCGGCCGACCATGATGTCGTATCCAGGTAAGTATGAGGACCAAGATGGCGCTCATAAGCAATTAAGCAAAAGCATCCATTTGTTTACGCTGATTGTGGTGAACTATTTATGTCTCCAGATACTTTGGCAACCAAACTCATCAGGGAGCCCATCTACCACTGAACTTTGCCATGGTTATGAATTTGACACAGTCGTCACCAGCGCCGAACTACATCAATGCATTCGACGAATGGTTTGCTACGTTGCCTGAGAATAGTACCTCGAACTGGATCTTTGGAACTCACGACCATGGACGCGTTGCTTCGCGGTTAGGCTTGAACCGCGCCATCGGACTAACGTTGCTACACCTCTTGCCCGGAACTTCGTTCACCTACATGGGCGAGGAACTGGCGTTACTCGACACTGAGATTTCGTTCGTGGATTCCCAGGATCCTCACGCAATTAACGCCGGACCAGATCGATTCCATCTCTTCACACGAGATCCAGTGAGAACTCCATACCACTGGGACAATTCAACTTCCGGTGGATTCTCGGTAAACACGACGACCTGGTTACCGGTCAACAGCAATTACTTGACTAGAAATGTTGCTGCTCAAATTGCTGCCGAACGAAGTGTCCTTCACACTTACAAAGCCATACTTGAGCTCAAGCAAACCGAGACTATCAAACGTGGTGTTACTCGTTTCTTGGCCCTTGGTAATGCCGTTTTAGCTTTCACTCGCGAACTAGAAGACGAAGCCGTGTATGCGGTTCTCATCAATTTAGGTCTTGCAACGACGGTAGTGGATCTTCCTCGATTCTCTAGTCTTCCATCTGAGGGGATGCGAGTTTGCGTGGCTAGTCCCAACTCAATCACAACTACTGGGTAAATATGAGCTTTTCTTTCAACCTTTATTTTTGTGCTTTCATTTACACTGCCTACTGCTCATGTACTAAATAAACCTTTGATGCTTCGTCGACTCTGAGCATGTATCACGCCATAACTGTTTCAGGACCGTTGTCGACATCACTGCTATTTCATTGTCGGCCAATGCAGCTGTCGTACTTTGCAATTCGGAAGTGACGGATGAAACAGTCCCAACCACTACAGCCCCAACGACGATAATCACGACTACTAGTTCCACCCCCAGTGCACCCACAACACTACAACCTACGACACTCACACCAGACATTACTACACTCACAACCACAACCGAGACTTTAACGACTACTGGCGTCCCCAGTACAACGATAGAAACTCCCACCGAGTCACCCACAACACTACGACCTACGACACCCGATCTGAACGTCACCACAATAGTGACCACCACAACCGAAACTTTGACGACTACGACTGTCCCCAGTACAACGGCGGAAACGTCCACTGAATCACTCACAACTACAACAACTATAACAACAAGCATGGAACCAGAACCCGAGACAGACAGTTCTGAGGAGGTAACTGAAGAAACATCAAACCGGGGAGCAGCATTTGCTTACTCGTCATCCATTCTCTTCTTAGTCGCGTTGCGGAGTATTTTCTCATTCTGAACTCAAGTTTAAGGGCATGCTCCGTTCCTTCTCCACCAGCTTCATTCGCGGGATTTCCGTTCTTTGCCAAACTAACGAATAGAATCTAGTCTAATTTGAAAGGTACACTTATTGAGAGGTATCGAATGGTGGAAAGTCATTCCCTTTGCGAAAAGTATAACGACAGGCAGAAAAATAGAGATAGGGAAACCGAGAGACCGAAAGCAAAAACTGGCAACCGGCACCGTGACCTTCGTCAAACTAATGACTTTCCCCCCTTGGCACATTTGTTCATAATGGATTACGAAAGTATGAGCTGATTCTGTGAGTCAGCTTCCGAGTGAACGGGAATCCAGAAAATCGCCGACGAGCGGGGCATGCCCTAAACTATGCATCTGTACAGATATTGAGTGACTCGTTATACCTACATGTCTCGAACTTATCATACTTGGGTAATACATTGGCCAGGGTGACGACGGATCGAAGATACTATATCGCAACGGGCATCGACAATTACCAATTATAATGATTGATATTATAAGGATTGATTTTTGAGCAAGTTTTCAATACCCTCACTACTTCTTATAGGCTCACTGCAGGAGTCGACACGTACCTACCTAACGGACACGGCCGTCTTAAGTTGGGAGCGCCCATGGGCTGCCCTAGACGAAGCCCCCAATGACTTATACTAATTTAGAAATAATGCAAAGTCGACAGGCAAAAAGGTAGAGCGAAATAAGCGCATATTCGACGCATCGCGATGTTTAAAACGGGATACGTGCATCATCACAAACACCCAACAGCTGACTTTCTTAGCGGTCATTGGAGTGTCTCAAATGAGTTTTTTTCTAGCAGGTATGAATTTGCTGCGAAGGAACTCAGGTGAGAAATCCTTTCTTCACCAGTCGAATTTCGCGAATAAGTTTTTTTTTTGCACAGGCATTGTAAAGACACTTTTTGACACCTATTTTCGATTCATAAAGTAGCACTTTGTAATGGTAAGTTCCAAGTTGCGCGGTCACAAGTCTTTATACCGCAGTTTCTGTACGCAATTCGTGCGGATCTCAACTGACGTCGCAGTGACGGTCAATGCCTTTTCCGTGAAAAATATTGTATGGGGCGCACGCGTGAAGTGATTGTTCACCTGGGATTATGTTTTTTCGTATAACTCTTCGATCGTTAAAGGCATCAAAAAGTGACTTTTTGATGCCTGTGCCATAAAATAGTCAAATTGATAATCATGTGACATGCGAATAAAGTGACTGTTATTCTTCAAGTTCATTTCACGCGTGCACGCCATACAATATTTTTGACGGAAGAGGCATTGAATATGACTTTGACACCGGTTGAGATTCGCTCGAAGTGCGCATAGAAACTGCGGTATAATGACTTTATGCCGCAACTTTGGACTGCGCACTTCGAACTGCGCATCAAAGTTGCTGCATAAAGACTGTACTGCAACTTGGAACTTGATGGTAAAATGTGCCACCTTACGAATCGAAAACAGGCGTCGAAAATTGAAAAATATTTTCAACAATTTCTTGCCGACGAAGAAAAAAAGGGGTGGCTGAAAATTTTACCATAATTTTGTGATACTTTTAGCTATGTTCAGTTAAATTGTCAAGTAAATCGAGTAGACCCTAAGAAAATTCCTTTAATCGCGTCGCACGGACAATCAAAAATCAATCAGGGTCTAAAACTTCGGAAAACTCGTTGCAAGGTAGTAAGGAACGAGATTCTGGAGGGACGTCAAATTCGCCAACCCACGACCGAAACCTGTCCCGCTTCGCGTGGAATACCCCAATTATATCACACAGAAAGAACTATTGAAGAATCAAAAATTTAGTCTTGAATCAAAAATCATGACAGTACTTATATTCTTGATCCAAGTGTTAAATTATCCTTGATTCAAAAATGATATTCTTGGATCAATGATTAAAGAACATTGCCTTGATTAAAAAATATTTGTATTCTGTGAGCAATGAGTTGGAGTGAAATTGCATCGAACGCAAAGTGAAATATGCTGACATTACCCTTTTCCCGGGTAATTGTCCCAACCAATAAGTTACAGAACATCATCTCGATTGAGTAACGTTATAGTGGCGTCATCTCGCAGACTCCTTACCGACTAGGAAGATGGGGTAACCGTGCTGCAGCCACACATGTCGGTATGGTTATAGGGATATATATAGGTAGGTTGGTTATAAAATAGAGATCAGTGGTTATAAGTGTCTAAGGATGGGCGATTTTGGAAATAAAAATCGATTAACGAATAATCGATGTTGGAAAGAAAGAAAAAAATCCATCGATGTTTAAAATCGATGTCAGAAAAAAAAATCGAAAAATCGATGGTTCAAATTTTTGAATTGTTTATTCTTTATCGATGATAGTTACATCATATTGTTCATTTCTGCAAGCGATTCCAAATAGTGCATCGGCACCTGAAAATGCAGTAGATAACATTATATCTTATACATGCATAACGAATAAATAAGCAACTATAAATAACCATTATTATGTAATATAATAAATAATACATTCGGTAAATTAAATTTTGAGGGCTTACTTTTCTGTTGGAAGTATGTAGGTAGAAAAATTTCGCGTAAAAAACCGTAAACAACTTCCTGCAGTTCCCGCCAAGAATCAGAAGAAAATGGCTACCAAACATCGATCGATGTTTGGCTGAAATAATCGAACATTGATTATTTCAGTTATTAAAACATCGACCAAAAATAATCGATTTCGCAAGAAAAATAATCGATGTTTTGAATAATCGATGCGAATCGCCCATCCCCATAAGTGTCCGAACTGCCGAATATCCAGTATGTATCGTGTACACGATAAACTATTTATTAAACAAACAATAACAATTACAATAATAATCAATAACAGAGAATAGTACGATTCACTATTGGTAAATCACAAATCATAGAAGAGCTGGTTGTCGTTTATAGGTTAGGACGTTCGAGAACGAGCTAGAGATGGAAATCGAGCGGTAGATAATCGATTACTATGTATCGGCTAATCGGAAACGTTCCGATTATAATAATCGATTAATTGCGAAAAATTAATCGATTTCCTCAATAATCGATTAATCGATTATGAAAAAATTGTGAAAAATTATAGATTTCAAAATGCGTTTATTGCAGACTATGCGATGAAGCGTGTGAACAAAATCTAATATTAAACTCATTTTACATCATACCAATCTCCTTTTTCAATTGTGAATGATTTTTTTCATATTCTATATCACATTTTCTTTTTTTAAATCAGCATTTTTTTATATGAAACATTTTTTCTGTCGCGTTATACAATTTTTTTGTGACACATTATGATATGATAATCGAATCGGTAATCGGCTGAAAATAATCGATTGTAGTACTAATCGATCGACCGACTAATCGATTCAAATAATCAATTAATCGAACGCAACTAATCGATTAGCGCGATAATCGAATCGTAATCGGCCATCTCTAGACTCAACGAGCTCGAGCCGCCACATGGTCTACGGGTTTCACATGATTGGGCGCAATAATATTGCACATTACACCGATTGACTGTGTCTGCTTCAAATCAGTGCTTCAAGATCACAAGAATGCATCAGCAGCCTTATTGTGTTATCTCAACTATGCATCGCACGTAGTTCGTTCCCCCGAATCTTATGACACGTTCTTGCGATTCATAGGTAAGTATATTGATTTTTGTACAATCTTTATATCTAGTTGATTTTGCCGATTATCCATTATTCCGTGCATCAACAAGGAAAATCCTGCAAAATCTGGCGATCAACCTTGTGCCCAGAAAATTGAACATTGCATTGAATTAGGAGTCTGGATATAATTTTCTCTTTCAATTATTATACTGCGTGTTTCTCCATATGGGCTATTCCACGTGAAGCGGATCAGTCACCTCTCAGGTATTTTCTCAATTTTGCATGTCGATTGTGTAGGGGGAGTTAGATTTTTGTGCCAAAGCCCGATTTTGATAATGCAAAATTCGATTTTTTAATTGCAATAACAAATTAGAGAACCTTTTTTTTCAAAAATTCATAACTCCGCCAAAAATGAAGTTACATTCAATTTTCTTTTTTTTATTCACGCGGAAAGCTTCATAGAATTGAGAAAAAAAATACAAAATTGAAAAAAAAAATTGTTATCAATTGTTTATTTAACAATTAATTTTTCAAAGATTTTTAAAACACTGAGCAACACGACTAAAAAAATCTAAGAAATTCTGACATGTACCTTGTAATATACTACAACCTGTGAATTAATTTCAGGGACGTGTTTTTTTCCGTTTTCGAGTAAAAAATCGTTAAAGGTGTCGATGCGTCCAAATTTGAGGCGCGCCGCGACTCACGGAATGGCAAGCGGCCGGCTGCCGGCCACCGCTACTCCGCGGTGGCGACGCAACGTTATTTGCGAACCATAATTATAATTCGAATTATAGATATAAATATATTTTGAATCTCATAGTAATTAAAAAACGGGAGAGAACACGTTTTTGAAACTTTGCTTATCGCTTGAGGCAGGCGTTGTGAAGGTACAGTATTTTTTTCAGATTTTTAACTCATGTCCAACATCGTGAAAATGGTTCGCAAATGACGTTGCGTCGCCACCGCGGAGTAGCGGTGGCCGGCAGCCGGTCGCTTGCCATTCCGTGAGTCGCGGCGCGCCTCAAATTTGGACGCATCGACACCTTTAACGATTTTTTACTCTAAAACGAAAAAAAACACGTCTCTGAAATTAATTCACAGGTTGTAGTATAGTACAAAGTACATGTCAGAATTTCTTAGAATTTTTTAGTCGTGTTGCTCAGTGTTTTAAAAATCTTTCAAAAATTAATTGTTAAATAAACAATTGATAACATTTTTTTTTCAATTTTGTATTTTTTTCCAATTCTATGAAGCTTTCCGCGTGAATTAAAAAAAGAAAATTGAATGTAACTTCATTTTTGGCGGAGTTATGAATTTTTGAAAAAAAAAAAAAGGTTCTCTAATTTGTTATTTCAATTAAAAAATCGAATTTTGCATTATCAAAATCGGGCTTTGGCACAAAAATCTAACTCCCCTACACAATCGACATGCAAAATTAAGAAAACATCTGAGAGGTGACTGATCCGCTTCACGTGGAATAGCCCATGTGCGGGTAGGTCCATGCACCTGATCGCAAGCAACCGTACTTACATGAAATCAAGGTTCCGCCGCATGTGCAGAACATGGGGTGCAAGTACGGTTGTCTGCGGTCAGGTGCACGGACCAGCCCGCATGAGGAAAAGCACGGGGCATGTGTAGAAATAAACGTAAGATGAAATTATTAAATCATATTTATTTATAATCAATTTTGAATAAGAAATTATTCCGTCGGTTTTCCCAAATGTACAGAATAGAAAAAAATGTGTTCATTTTCAATGTCCTGCCTGCATTGAATAAGCACCTCTGAACTGTTTTATAATGGACAACTATAATATATAAAATGAGGTGATACGAAAATTCACAACCCTCGTATTATCGATCGATACTTCTCATATTGTAACAAAAGGCAATTCTAATAGTATATTATGCACCTAAGGGCGACAAGTTGTTTTTGACGAGCGCGAGGAGGTTGTAGGGGAGACCGGGGCTAGTTGTCACACATTTTACTCTCTGATTTTTAGAATTTTTCAGAATTTTTTTTTCGCAAATCTTGAGATGGGGTATTGTAGATGCATCCTTTGCGCACCTACAGACAATTTTTGGTTATTCTAAAGCAAGTCTGAGTAGGTTTTTTCGAATTTTCAAAAAAATTCGCGGAGTGTGACAACTTGCCCCGAGGCGGGGAAAGTTGTCACAGACCCCGGGGTAAGTTGTCCCGAGTATTTTAAATGGCGAAAACGGGTTTCATTGTATTGTCTCCCGGAAACCACGAAACAGTCAACCTAGACTCCGAACACCCCACAAACCATGCGACATCCCACCCAGACTCCGAGAATCTTGAGAAAGTTGACCTCAACTCAAAAAACCATGGTCAAGTCAAAATGGGGTGAGTTTTTACACGTGACAACTTGCCCTAATAATTTTGTGACAACCTGCCCCAACCCGCTATTTTGTTTAAAAATTTGCACATCTTGCTGACCCGCTATTCAAATATCAACAATATGTACATCAAATGAAAGCGTTAAGAATAACCTTTCCGAATATCGTGTAGCGAAATTTCTCAAGGCAGTCTAGAAAATGAGAAAAAACATATTAGAAGATGGAAAATAATTACTTTTCAGCTCCGATTTCAGTTTATCGATCACTGCGAGGCCGAATATGATGCGATATTCAATTCAACGACATTAGTTTGTTTCAAACATCGAACTACAACTTTGATCTATAGCACCGTTCGATCTGTTATCTAGCGGTGGAGATATGGACACTGTGACAACTAACCCGTGTGACAACTAGCCCCGGTCTCCCCTATCACGAGGCGAAGCCGAGGGATACAATCGCACGAGTCTAAAACAACGTTTGCCCTGTGGTGCATACGATATTTTATACACCAAAGGGAAATAAAGTGGTTTTTCCGGCTGGAACAGGGCAATAAACCGCCGTTTATATCCCTGAGGTGTATAAAACCTATTATACACGGCAAAGTTCAAACTTGCATTGCGTGCCACAAGGAGGGCATAAACTTCACTACAATTCCCGTCGCGTTCGGGTGCGAGACGTATAATACCTACTTGGAATCAGGCAGCACGCGAATTACGTTCAATAATTTACACTATCGCATCGCTATACCAGCTCAGTGGCGACTTGGGAAAAATTACACTGCCAAAACTCATTGCTTTAATCCCCGTATGCCAAATGCCTCGCCTTCCACGTCCTTTTTTTCGCGAAAAATACTACTCGTGATTTCAATTTCTTTAGCGTTAGAGTCACACTGTGCCGTTCCAGAATGCAGGCATCGCCAGCAAAAAATAAATAATCCTTTCATATCACATTACGTTTTACTGCTGGCACGGACTAAATTCGTTTTGTTGCATAAGATCGCGCATGTTGTAGCTGAGCTGTGGATGAGTAGCAACTAGAATTAGACTAATCTGCGTTAAAAAATGCACTCGAGGCATTCACACTGATCAATCCTTCTAGCTTGGAGCATACCTACATCCGTTCTACCTATAATTTCACATAATCCACGCAATACAGAGCGTGATTCTTTGCAGAGTATCATAGACCCTAATTTTCTATTTTCGTGAGGAGGGTACTCATTTGGACCGAAATATCAACTAAATGGACGTGTTTTTACTGACCTGATATTCTAGAAAAATTCTACCTTATTTTCTATAGTACGAACCTAGGTACACCCAGGGAAATGGTATCTAACGCGCCCGGGATAGGCAACTGAACATACACCTGTAATTTGGTTGGCAATGCCAAGCGTTGTAGCTCGCCGCCGAAATTGGGTCTGTTACCCGAAACTATTTCAGGTGGCAGCAGGGGGCTAAGCCACCAAGATGGCGGCGCGCCCTTCTTTTGTTCTAATAAAAAAAAAGATGGTGGCGCCACCAGCATGACGCCCCCTGCTGCCACCTGGAATAGTTTGTTCACACGCATTATCATAGATAATACATTACTGAATAATATGTGTTAGTGACGCCGCCATCTTGGTGGCTTAGCCCCCTGCTGCCACCTGAAATAGTTTCGGGTAACAGACCCAACAACGCTTGGCATTGCCAACCAAATTACAGGTGTATGTTCAGTTGCCTATCGCGGGCGCGTCAGATACCATTTCCCTGGGATACATACATAGGTATGTTAATTTTATTCTGTACTATCTGAAATGAAGAAAATCGAAATAAATCCAACAATACTGCGTGGCCTCAAATATATCGCCCAGTTTTACCCATGCATGTTAGAACCAGCTCTATAATAACCTGCTACTGCGATGTCTTGCTAAAATGTTTCATGAATCTTTAGTGCCAATTTTTCATGCATTCGGTAGCATGCCAGGGAAATTGAATCTGAAGCGCCCGCGATAGGCAACTGAACATACACCTGTAATTTGGTTGGCAATGCTACAACGTGGCATTGCCAACCAAATTACAGGTGTATGTTCAGTTGCCTATCGCGGGCGCTTCAGATTCAATTTTACATTGTACCATACGTCTCTAATTTGCAGACAAAGAAATTGATTATGATTTTGCGGTATAACTATCTGTCTATCTCATTAAATTTAGCAGCGCCAGTTCTTGGCACAAAAATGCAACTCCCCAAAGATTATGTGCGAACTCGTGAAGGAACAAAAATATCTAAGCGATAACGAATACATATCATTGTGTGGAGTCGCCACTAATTCTTCGATGGTGTAAAAAAAAAACGACACCACAGGCATTTATTTGAGTCTGATCATTAGCACAATTGGTAGAATTGACCCAGGTCAGATACGAATTCGTCCAACTTTCGAACCAACCGTGAGATGGTATTGAGTTTCAAATTAAGATGAAATGAAAGTCACGTGACCTCGATATGATTTACACTTGGAATTTTCAAACGCTATTTTCTCAGCCAAAACACATTCGATTGATGTGAAATTGATATCAGTGACGTAGAAAAATTTAACGAAGGGCCTGCCAATCGTGGATTTTCGAATATCGAAAGACATAATCAGAATTTTGTGTAACAATATTGTTCTGTAACCCAAGGAGGTGCTACCCCTCGTGGAGAGAGGCAGCACTTCCTTGGATTACGGAACAATATTGTTAAAAAACTGTTATTACGTCTCGATTTTCGAAAATCCACGATTGGCAGGCCCTTCATTGAGTTTTTCTACGTCACTGATATCAATTTCACATCAATCAACTGAGTTTTGGCTGAGAAAATAGCGTTTGAAAATTCTAAGTGTAAATCATATCGTGGTCACGTGACTTTCATTTCACCTTAACGCGCGGAATGGTAAACAAACATGTTTTTCTTCTCGTTCCAGATGCCTTTTATCATTATCCAATGATTATACAAACATTAAGAGAATATCGTATCAGCTACGTCACAATAGGAATTGTACCGTAGGACATTTACTGAAACCGTCTCAACTATATTACTCGCACGTCGCATCGTGAAGCGAACTGATTGTGGGCTGGCTGAGTCTCAGAAATTCCCAGATACAGTGACCTTGGACCAAAGGCAGTCGGTGTGAAACGCACTACTATACAGGATCGAATCAATACTTTGTCGAAAAGTTAACGGGAAAAAAAAAACGGTCGTGACGCAGTGTTCCTTAAAGTTGCGTCAGAAATAGACGCATATTGGCAGTTGCCGTTGTATCCAGCCGCCCCATTGGCACAGCAGACCCGACCAACCGCCGAGACGGGACGCGAGCGGGACAGTATCTCGAACGGTATCCGTTCTCGGTTCTTCCCCACCGCCACTTCTAGACCCGCCCGAGCGATAAACCGCCGAGTGCGCGACAGGTTTGGAGGTACGCTATTGAACGAGTCTGATATCAAGGCGTATCCAGTTTTGATTGAAGTGTCTCAATTTTATCGGGGATCGTTGTATAACTTCGAACGGCCATAGCTATCGACCTTGAAGATTGCGATGGAGAGTGGGAAGATCGATATAGACACCGACGTGAAAGGCTCGAAAGAACCAGTCGCCACATACAAGTCTATTCCGGAGGACGACTCCGTTCCCGCTGTGAAGGAAACGGCAAAAAAAGAAGAAGCCAATATGACGAAGCACAACGGAGATACCGATATCGAGGATCCGGCTCAAGAACTTATGCTCAAGGATTCCACGAAAATCAATCCAATCAAAGATGCTAGAGAGGTAAATCAAATACGCTCTTATAGTCCTGATCACGTGTGTTCCAAAAACCATAAGTGTCACGAGCTTTCAAACTAAATTTTTGTGACTCGAACGCTTTGGTATTATGTATTGCGTCATGTAGTCGAGTTTGATCGTACAATAGGCCAGGAAAAAGAAAAATTCCTTTCACTCTGGAAGAACGTGTCTGAATGCTACCAGATTTGCGCCCAAATCTTTTGTAATGTTTTCTGGCAAATCTGACCAGATTCGTGAATTTTTCAATAGGTCAAGTCTCTGTCAGAAAACGGAGATGCGAAGATCGACATCGAACCGGCGAAGTCGACTCTGACCGGAATGACCAAGGAGGAGCTGATGAAGTTCGCCAATGATCCTTTCTGGATCCGGCTGAGGTGGTTCATGTTCCTCGCGTTCTGGATTTTATGGGCAGCCATGTTGGCTGGCGCGATAGCCATCATCGTCATGGCACCCAAGTGTACGGCTCCTGAGCCGAAGAAATTGTGGGAAGAGAGTCCCATCGTTCAATTGCAACCATCAAAAGCAACGAATGGTCTAAAGGGGCTGATACCGATTTTGAAACAGCTCAAGGCCAAGAATGTCAGAGTCATAAGCATCGGAGTGATTAAAGGCTCGCTGACAGGTAGACAGAATTTCATCCCCATCATTTCTTTCGTGTGATTGTTGGATTTAACGAAGAACCTTTTTCCAGGCCACACGACAGACTTCAGGGACGTTGATCCTGAGTTAGGTAGTATTGAAGATTTCAAAGCCCTAATCAAGGCTGCTAAGGATCTAAACCAAGAGATAGTACTCGAAATTGATCCCAACCACACTTCTGATAAACACCGTTGGTTCAATGAATCGGTGCAGGGTACTGATACTGAGAAGAAGAACTATTATGTCTGGCAAGATGCGAAAAAGTCTGAGAGCAATGATCGCGAGCCACCAAATGATTGGGTAAGCATAACAATTTCGGTTCTGTGATTTCAGGTACAGCATGTCAACTTTGTACACCTGGAAACTGAAAGTTATTTACCAATTTAATCAAATTTTTTACTTCAGGTACCTATCAATGGTCCAAGCGCTTGGGAGTGGAATGATAAAAGGAAACAATACTACCTCCATCAATTCAACGTCGATCAACCGGATCTCAACTACAAAAATCCCGCCGTTGTCAAAGAATTTTCTGTCAGTGTATAATGATAAAAATCTCCATATATGTGATATATTTTCCATCACAGACGATGTTGATTCTAGTAACTTTTCTTATAGAGCATTTTGGAGCACTGGTTGGGTCTTGGTGTTTCTGGCTTCCGAATCGCTCACAGCCAATATCTTCTGGAAAACCTAGCTGGTGGGGATGAAAAAGTCGAGGGTGCCATTAATCGTTCGCGACTGCCTCATGTCCACACACGTAACTTGGTGAACAACAGTCTTGTGTTAAAAGAGTGGCGAAAAAAGATTTCCAATCACACTGCCAACAAGGGGTATGTTTGAAGTCATTGTTGCTATGGAGATAGAAAAATGATTGAAAAAATTGCACTTCTTAAATGTTTGAATTTTTCTAAACCCTTACAGACTGATGTCTTTGCAAGAAGATATCGGAAGTGATACACTAACCGTCTTGAATGACAATGTCACCGTCATAGATCTCCCCCAGCAGACTCAATTTTTGTCCAGCGCGAATGAAAATATTTCAGCATCTGCGCTGAAGGAGGGAATTGATAAAAATCTGAACAAATCCAAGGATTGGCCTGCCTGGAATGTGAGTGCAACACAAGTATCAGAGAGAAAATACTCTTCTTCTCAGTGTACTCCGATTTTATAATTCACGAATCATGTAACGTCGTCTGATAATCTATTCCTCTTTCAGCTCAATGATCCAAAAATGCCATTGGATACGCGAGTATCTAACAAAACAGCCGAGAGTTTAACTCTAATGACTTTGCTGTTACCTGGAACTCCGATTCTCAGTCTCGCGCAGACCGAGTATCCGGGCGAGGCCTTTGCCACTCTGACAAAAGCACGCAGCGAGCATTCCTTCCTATATGGAAACATACAGACCAACATTACCGACGGGACTGTCTTCCTCTACACTAGGTACGTCCAACATATAATTTATGTTTACCATATTTACACGGATGGTTGAAACAGCCTTCCGTTATTTGCTAGGGGTAAAGAATACTAACTATATGTACAATATGCATTGTTGTGCACTTTAACAACACAGAGTTGGTCAACACTGTTGCAAACTATCACAAATGGTACGATGTATTAGTGGGAAAAAAAAATTGTTCTGGTGTAACAGTCGCATTCAGCGTTTCAAAATGTACATCAGGTTCCATTGTGAAATACTTGTCATTGTAACATTATTGTTACTTCGTTGAGTCTGATGGAATAATTCACATCTCAATTGACCACTTCCTGCCTACTCCTTATCCCTAACTTAACACACCAGCCACAGACAGTGGCTCAATACTCTCTGTAATTTTACCTCGATCGAACTCACTAATAAACCAGGTTGATTTTCCCTGTTTCATGCTCAAATCTGCGCGATGCAGAAATTGGTAAGTTTTACTAACAATGTGGCATGCTCAGACATTAACTATACCCAACAATGCTTCTATTGCACCCCTACGCTTATGTTTGAGAATAAAATTTACTGATAAAAGCGCCACTGAATCAGTGTCCATCGGAAAATAGTGAATGATTCCCAAGAATTCATCATTTGCCGAGGGGTTAACCACTCTTGAAGTCCGGTGTACAACAGTGTGTGAAGTCCCATAAGTCCCGTGAAGTCCTTGAAGTCCCGTGAAGTCCCTTGAAGTCCCTTGAAGTCCCGTGAAGTCATTGAAGTCCCATGAAGTCCCTTGAAGTCCCATGAAGTCCCTTGAAGTCCCTTGAAGTCCTAAAGTCCCATGAAGTCCCTGAAGTCCCATGAAGTCCCGTGAACTCCTTGAAGTCCCGTGAAGTCCCATGAAGTCCCTGAAGTCCCGTGAAGTCTTTGAAGTCTGGTGTACGCCATTTTTCGGAGTGGTTCACCCCTCGTCATTTGCAATGTATTCGAAGACTACATGCTCAGCTTTGTACTACTCTTCCAACAGCGACTAGGCTGTTGCGAATCGTAGCTTTATGATTCGGTGCTCTATTATGCGTGTTTTTCTCTTCAATACAAACTTTTAGCTCTCCCAAGTTGAAGTTTATAAAGAGAAAATGATTCATGACATTATGAATGATTGAATGGCTTCATGATATTATGAAGAATGGCTCTATTTTGTTTAGTCAGATATATTGTGTATTGCAGCTACCTCCGTGCACATGATTCTAGAATACCTATGTCACGAAAACATTTTAATTGGTGGAAATATTTTCTGCAGGTTGAAGAGTGGAAATCCTGGCTATCTGGTTGCGTACCAGAGCGGATCAAGTTCGACGGTCCTGGATCTAAGTAAATTTGATAAAGTGTCCGACGAAGTCATCATAACTGCTGTCAGTTCAAACTACAATGAGACAGGGACTCTTGTCAAGTAAGTTTAGCGTGCACTCTAAGTATTTTGCTCACAGATGATTTCAAGTCTCGCTCAACTACTTGGCCGAGTGGTCATCACATTTGGACACAATTCATAATCAACTATTTATCTTTAGAATTGACGTAGGCAATTAATCGTACAGTTCTGAAGGTCTCACATATTTCGTATGTTTATGTTTCAGGAATAGAATACCTTCAACCAAAGTCCCCATCTCAGCGAAGAGTACGCTAGTCGTACAATTTGCCCCAAAGTAAAATAACTCGGAGAATATATGAAGAGTTATCCAAGTACCAGCTTGCTTCTATGTATCATGGTGATATAAATGTTTTATTTGGCTTTTTGTTTTGCGTTTACGCTGGTACACTTGTATGTGGAACTATCCAGTGAACTTAAATAATATAAATACACGTTCACTGATATTTGTGCTCATTTGATTTCACCTGTGTATCCTTGTTATCACTCAATTTTCTTTTCCTAGTTAAATAATGCCAAAGAGATGTATTTACATTCAAGTTTCTACAGAAATTATCATAGTTTATTATCCTTGAGGGTGTTTATTTTACAATGTCAATTGAACAGACATTCTGTCTCCTTTCTTACATCTTGAAAGTACCTACATTGTTATTCCGTATGGAGTTTGTTCGGGTCTGTGAACCGAGCGGTAAGGATGTAGAAGAGTGCGGGTAAAGGAACCAGCACAAGCATCGTTGGGTGGATACTCAGACCTGTGAGAGTAGCCACTGCCATAACTCCGTACCCGTGCAGGAGCCAATGGCCAAGTATTACCACTACGTTTCTTATGTCCGATATTGAGCTTATCACCAGCGATTTCATGGACTGTAATCAGATATGCGAGTTGAAATCCTGTCTGACGGACAATAAAAGCTCCAAGTCAGATCTTGATAGATCTTCCATTTAGATTGAGGGGCTACATACACCTTGAAATTTTTTAAAGATGAAATTTCCTCATATCGCTTTTCTCACAATTGTTATCAAGCAATGTTTCCAGACATTTTTATAATCGTTCATACAAAAAAAAAAACTCAACGGGTAATCCGATTTCTGATGGACTAATTTTTACCCGCGGTATCACCTGAGTAATTTGGCCAACAAAACAAAACTTTTTTGATTGGATCAAAAAATGGTCAGCTTATGTTACAGAGGCATCTTATCTGAACGATTTGAGACCAGAAAATCACAAAAAAAAAATTGATCGAAAAATTGTTTGCAAACAACTTCGAGTTTGATAAATTATATTTGAGGGGTCAGTACCAGTGCCATTTTACCAAATGTTCGTACGTTCCATTCGACGGTAACTTTAAAGTAGTACTTTTCTAGTTATACTGACCCACTCAATAGTCAATTCAGTCTCTTTGCCAATTTCAAGGTTTATGTATGTCATTAGGTGCAGCTAATGAATGAAAATATATATGCCCGAGAGCTGAAGTCATTGTACATCTAATTCCTGCAGCACAATCGCAATAACTGGAATTACAGGAATGTGTAAAAGGAGAGGCGTGCGTAAAAAAAATCATTACAGAATGCAGGATTTAATATGGATCGATGCAACTTAAAACATAGACTACCAGTCCTATAATGATTACAGATTAAAGAGTCATGACAATGAAAAATTATACATATGTACAAAAAAAAATCGTGATCAATTTTCATTCATTAACTTTGGATGCAAGCAAAATCTAAGACTGTCTGTTGACATCTACATCTTCTACTGCCTGAAACACTTTATCAGACTAAAGTCATATACCGAAGCAAAATACGAAGCCAACGAATAATTAATCACAAAGAGGAAACAGAACCTATTCATGCCAATCAAGACGATAATTCAACCGTTGAAGCAATTAATATTTTTTTAGAACTCAGAACCATTCGCATATTCCGGCTGTGCCAAGCTTTATGGAGATTACCAACAAATTTCCCATCAAGTTTTGCAGCATAGAGGGCCCGCTTTAACAACTAACAGTCACATTGACATCTTTGGAACCACTTTAAGGCAAAAAAAATGTCGATCATCTATTTGAGATCACTTAGATTTTCAACAAACAAGTAACTAGAACTATTCCAGTGTTCAACTTAAAATGAAGGACTCTGTGATGTTCGATCGTGTCTATGATCGGATGGATTACCCTCGTCTGATATCGACTCAAAAACTTCATTAATACCCTTTCGTGATAATCAGACAAAAAATTCGCGCGTTACATTTTAATTTCATCGAATTGTTGATCCTGTTTTGATTGAAAGTAGCATTCGTTGTCTCTATGAAACTATAATAGCAATACCGACTCGGCGTTGAGATAAAAATGATACAAATAAATGCATAGCATATTTCCGAATGGAGTGCGAGACAAATGAAAGGTATTCTAATATCAAGCTATTATCCTAGTCTACCAATTTTTAACTACCGGCAGACTTTTCTTACCTGATCCAACTTAAAGGCAAAATGTGCAGCATTGGAGAGAACAGATAGTATGATGGTTATATACGGGAATGAATAATCTGAAAAATAATCGATCTTAGTTTTTTCTTATCAAATTGAAGATACCTATACCCAGCAAGAATCCGGGGTGATAATTCCACTCACATATAAGGCCACCGCCAATGGCATGAAGCATGGCCAGAATGGGGAAGAAATACAAAGCAGCATAAATTGAGAACTTTCCTTGCTTCGGTAAGAATTTACTAGCGATCAACGGCCGGATCAGTAGCATGAGTATTATGCCTAAAGCATAAAAAATGAACACCATAGTATATCTGAAAAACGGTAATTCATTTTTAGTAATTGTAAACTTAGAACAATCTCAATCAAAGAAGAATGAAGTCATTAGTCAATGGTTGGACGAAACGTATGTAAAATCAATAGCGGATTGCCCAAACGCTAAGAAACTCCATAATAACAAAAAAATCGATGTATCTGTGCGCTACTGAAACGATAATGTAACAAGCATATTTATGCTTTTACGTACAGTAGTTATATCCTGTGAGTATCTGAGAAAATGAAACAGTACTCAAACCCTAGTAAATGCCTATGTATTCTAGGCACTCATACCTGGGCTCTGGGCACTGTTTCGTTTCTCCTGAAACTCACAGTAGTTGCCTTATCATCAATTATTCTAGATACGTGTTTCTTTTTAGAAGACATGAATGCGCTGATCAAGAGAGGCTGTACAATGTATGCTTGTGTATACACACATAGGGTACTGTGATTGACGTCTGTCATCAATAATACTAGACAGGATTAGTGCTTATTCTAAAAAAAAATATGTTAAATAATCATTTATTTTCAAAGACACAAATTTTCCTCACGTGAAACTGATGAGATACTCTAACCAACATATCAGTGGAAACAGATATGTTTTGAATCATTTTTGAACCACTGTCAATGAGCCGTACAAATATCAGGAAAATTCAAGTGCTACAAGTTTCGCATTCCTTGCTGTTCCGATGATTACCAGGAGAAAAGAAATCATGTTAATCGTCAATTAATATACTAACAATGGATAGACAGCTTCTTGAGTACAGTGCAACGGCTCCTTGTAATCAGGATTTGGATTATGAAGCAGAGTGTACCAATCGGACAATCGCGTCGCCTTGCAAGATCTGATCTTGAAAGTTCCTATCGGATCCGTCAATTGCAACGTTATAAGAGATGCTGCGACAATCTCAACCAGCGCAGAAAAGTGCAAGGCTATCACTTCCTTGGTGATGCTTCGCCTCATGGCAACCATGTCGATACAGAACCAGTGTAACACCAGGGCTAGCAGGGCCATGAACCCCAAATACAACCAGTCGTAGAACATCGGGTAATCGTTGCATTCCACACAGGCTGAGGAGTCGTTGCTCCTGAAGCCTCTAGGACACGCTCCGCATTCACCCCAAGTATCGTTTGGGGCTGGTTCGCGTCCGCAGTACATGCCCGGACATCGCATCAAACCGTTGAGCATGTTTGATGATTGCGTGGTGAAACCGTCCGCGAACCTCGGGGATTACCCTATCAGCAATATCGCCCGCGTAATGGAACTCGAGAACGCATGCATAATTCGCAATGTTTTACACAATGATTAGTAACTGTTCTACTGGCTTTTCAGGTTAGGGTCTGGCCCACCGGTTTCCACTCTGCATCATCAGATCAGACTGCGACAAGAAAATACGAAATATTCGCAGACGCGGTGATTGATACTATTTCGATAAATTAGAGTAATTGAATATTTCAAGCGTCGAGACGCTACTCGATGTTCATCTTACAAAACGGTGAGCACGTCAATATTACAGCTATTGACAAGTGACAACTAGCAGCTCAAAACAATTGGCAACCATCGCGTGAGATCCTCATGCGCGCCAAATTCAAACTCAACTGTCGTGAACACCAATAATCAGTCTGAGTCAGAGTAGATATTAGGCTGTAATCCTAATAATGGGGAAAATAATATACATGTAGATGGAAAATTATCCGAGACTGTCTGTCTTCCGGTATTTAAAATTTTCGCTATTCAAAAATCTTTAGATTCAGTCTGGCGGGTAGTTGGTTTGGGGATTGTGCTACTACCGACTTCTCTTGTTTTTCTTCAAACAGCCCCATTCGCTTGTTTTCTCAATCTTACACGGAAAAAATGTTGGGCAAGAGGCTGCACCATGGCATAGTCGCACAGCGCCACCGCACGTCGGTGCGGCGGCATTACCACTATGGTACGGCAGGGCGCCCGATGAGGGACGGCAGCTCGCCCGTAGGGACGGCAGCCCGCCCGTAGGGACGGCAGCCCGCTTGTTTTGGGGCGGCAGCGCTCCCAAACTGGGAAGGCAGCCGCCTCGAGCTGTGGTTGCCCCACTCTCGGTGTTTTTGGGCGCGCGGCCATACTCGTCGGGCGAGCAGCCCACCCGACATTTTTTCCGTGTACTTTTTGGCATCGGTGGCGCTGCGAGCTCTGAACTCGCGTCGTGATACGATCGTGAGGATCGAAACTGTGTGCCGCATGCACCGTTTACGTTATCCTGATGAAACGAATCTCGATGCGATGTATTGATTCCGTTTGCACAAACGGAAGAGATATATGCATACATGCTACGCTCAATGAGTTCTGGATTCATCATCCCATCGTCATAATTTTTAATTACGTTATAGAATCTGAATATTTTGTGATAACCATAATTAGATGAGGTACAGTGCACGCCAGGGCCGGAACTTGGATTGAGGAGGCCCCGGGGCAACACAAAATTTGGGGGCTCCTCTTCATGAATTACTCATGGTATGAATATAGAATAGATGAAGGCAAAAAATCGCAGAATTTTTTTGAATATTTTTCTCTTTTTATCCCCTGCCAGGGGTTGAATGCCCCCGCTTGCCCCAATGTAGTTCCAGCCCTGGTGCGCGCTATGAATGAAAATAATCGACCTTCATTTTTTTCCATAAGTTGGAACACGAACAAAAGTAAATAAGGAAACAGAATTATAATCATTGGGATGTTCGATGGGGGCGTGGTTTTACCTGGTGGCAAGATGGGAACTACTGAGAGTGGTCGCTTGTGTGTCGTGTGAATGAAAACCTCAGTATAAGTATATTCCTACTCTGAGTAGTTCATCCAGGTAGCGTATCGAAAGATTGAACATTTCAATATCTTCTCTAGAATTCGACATTTATGCCAGAGGATTATATCGCGTTGTCAACAGCCCTGATTATCAATTGCTAGTAAATGGTACAAAGTAAATAGTACGATCCAAAGGGATTCAAATCCAACCAAACAGGAAGAAGAAAAAGTTTGTCCATTGCAGGGGCTTAAAGCTGGCAGCGCCGCAGGTGATTTGAATCTGCGTTGTATCGGCGAACCATTGGAGACTCGGCTTAAGGTGACATGAAAGATGTTTCCGAGTGCGTCTCTCTCGCTCCCGCGGTGCGGCCTATGGCGCCATCTCTCTCGCACTCACGCACCTTTCATTTCCTCTTAAGAGCAGCAACAGCAGTGTGAGAACGCCGCAAAGCACGAAACTCCCTTAAAGCAACAATGGTAATTGATCGAGAGAGGCAGTGGATGTAAGATTTGCTGTTGATTTCGAAACATGCTCAAGCAGAACAGAATGAATCGACACAATCACGTTCGCATGTATACCGTACTTGTGACAATAGAGATATCGTATAATGTAGATAACTGTGTGAGTAGTACGAAGAGGCGTTATCTAGATCAGGCAGAATTGAATTTTATTGCATTAAATAATGATGTTTGAAGTACTCGATGACGCGCACCTAGAGACGCAAAGATTCTGCGCATATGATACTCTGCACCGAGCACGAAATAGACCAACTCCGATGCGTGGGTGTATCGTTACGTGCAGAGGTAAATTTGTATATTCGAGAAAAGCGCTGAACGAATGTGATTTCGGAGCGAGTAACTTCTCGGCTATACACATGTATAATAACGGCAATTCCGCCGAGAGGAATGCAAATTTGTGGAAACAGTAGGCGCAATACCTTTAGAGCGCTCCTCAGACTTCAGAGCCGTGGAATGACGTCGCTTGTGACGTATGATATAACAACGATATTCAACGAAGTGGCGCGATCTATGGAGGTCGTGAGTGTCCGTTGAAGATCGCGAGCCTCCGTCGGTGTGCCGATGATTGCCGAAGACACATTACTATTTTCAGGCACAAGGGGCACTTCTTGACGGGTTTTCATTAAGTGAAGGGCAACGGTGGGAATAATTTTTTTCTTTTAATTTAAATTTTACGTGCGGTCGATGCATAAATTTTAGTGTCGTGTACGCGTGAGACGGACAATGTTGGACCGCGTCTCGACAGGTCTTGGCGCCTGATGGTTGGTGTGAAAATGAAACAAGTTTGTCGCTACGAGCAGCTGATGGCGGCTGAGTGCTGTTTGAGTCTCCGTGTGTCTTGCCACCCCGTTTAAGATCATCCTGCGACTCGCGAGTTTTTTAAAATCGACGCTGCTCCATCCCCACCACCCAAATATCGCTACTTGCATCTCAAGAGTAACCGCCAGGAACATTTGGCGTGTCAATTTACGTGCCGGACTACAAAGCCCGAACTGGAGACAGAGTAGATCTCTTCTCGATAAGCGTGTGTAGTAGTTCGCAGCCCGAGTGTGTGGAAAAAGCATAACGGTGCTCGGGGGGACACGAGTTACGGACACGTAGCTGCCACCACCAGTAGCGCGTTACCTTTACCGTATTAAATAATCCCGATATTAAAGAAAGTCGGGTAGAACGAACCGGGTCGGCCCTCGGATTACACATACCCTCGTAGTGTCGTGCGTGGCGTGTGTGTGGCGTGCGTACGCGCGTGATACGTGATACGTACGGACCTAAAGTAAAGAAATTATTCGTCGCCCAGTCGGCGGGAAGAGATTCTGAGTTGAGGCCGGCCGCGAGCGTCGTTAATAGTGAAATCCATCCGTTACTAAAGGAGCAGCAGACAGAGAGCGAGAGAGAGTCGCGTCGAGTGGCTAAAAATCTATTATCCCGAACCCCGTCCGCCTGCCCACCTACTTTCCATACAGCACAGATTTATTATCGCGAAACTAGAGGATCGCAGAGGGAAGGAGGAATCAGTCGACGAACCCCGAGCAACCGAACGGGCCAAACGGCCGCCGACTTGACGGGGCGGCCCGGCGCTCCGTGCGTCTGACAACGCCTAGACAATATCGTCGCGCGCCCCGCAACTAAATTCCAACTCAATTACACCACACGGCTAACCGTACCTCCCACAAATCACTCAATTCCATTTCCCGTTTTTTTTATTCATGCATTTAAGAATCTAGGCTCGCGTCACGTCGCCGACCGAACCCCCCCGTCCCCTCCCTCTATCACACACGCGCGCACACACACACACGTACATATGTTATACATAGAGACCGTCGTCGTTGTCGTCGTGTTGTAGTAGTTTCAACCAAATCTTGGATAAGCAAAGTTTTATTGAATTAAAGACTAAATACATTCGGCTGATTGCACTTCGTTCACGATATTGAAGAAAAATTGTGTGGTGCTGCTGCTGCTGCTGCTGGTGTCGAGTTGTCAGTGTTGTGTGTGAATATTTAATCGCGTAATGTGGTCTCGTCCGCGCGGTCCCAGTCTTCTTTAACCACGTCCGACGCAGCCAAAGGGCAGCAGAGGCTAGAGCGTAACACCAACGTCGTCTCCGCCTCGAGCTCCCATAGCCCACCAACAATCGCACCAAACATGTCATCCGCAACATTCGTCGACCGGATAGATCCCTTTGCCAAACGTTCCCTCAAAAAGAAGTCAAAGAAGACTCAGGGATCGTCACGTTACAGAAACTCGCAGGATGTCGAACTGCTCCAGCTTGCCCAGCTCAAAGGTCTGCATTAATTTCATTGTCAAATGTGTTTTAACAATCTTCCCTCATCCCCTTTTCTAACATAATCAATATTTCAGATCGTCGCAGCATCTTCCAACGGCGAAACTCTGTTTTAGTAGAAATTAATCATTGTTCTGTCAGAAATAACTCTCTGTTTCATTGTCAGTGTTCTACACTTATCGAATGAGAAATTGATCAGATCTTGTTGAACTTTGTTTAATATTTACTTGATTAACTGAGTTTCCAAGTTGCAAACGTAAAGATTCATCCAATTGTTGTCCATCCAAGTTCTACACTACACCTACTTACTGTTACTGTTCTTTCATTACATTTGCTCAAATATTGGGTCACGTTTGGCGAGCAATGCGCTGCGCCTGTCTGGTGGACTGGCCCGTTGTATTACGAGTTATTTTGAGAGAACAGTAGTATTTGTTTACTTTTCACTACACTGGACAATTATAATTCATCCACCATGTCTTTCCCATGTGCCTTACTGTGCTAGACTAATACATTCCTTTTCACACCTGCATTTTTTTCACTAAGATCATACTAAATGGTGAATATATGCCATAGCGTTCGAAATTTAAGGCAATTACAATAGAAATAATGACGTAACACGAAGAGAAATACTTACTCGTATGCAACTTCACGTACTTCACTCGGCAATGACCAAGCTGAAGAATTTTTAGATTTTTGGTCACGTTCTATGAGTGCTTTTTTTTTATCATATCTTATATCTCCGAGCATCGAATATACTTCAAATGGTATCTTAGTACATAGATCGTTCAAGAAGGAGATATCTTCTAATGACAAGATAAGAAGGTTGACGATAACTATTACGCTGACAATATTCCTGAAAATGTGTTCCTCCGAAGGTCTGCGATAACCTAAAACAAGTGATTTTTGCTACCTGTCTCCTCTTCCGGCAGCAAGGTTTATGACAATATTGTGATCTTGTTCGACAAAAACTCAGTCCTTTTCTGTAGACCGGAGTAGTTTGAGCTGTTGAAAATCTTGAGGCCAGGGGCATCACGCAATCACTGGCCACTAACAAGTGGTGGTAGGATTGGAGTCTAGCCAGTTGACATATCGACCGGTTCCCAGGTAGAACGTGTGGGATCCGGACTCCGCTGCTCATTCATAGAGACGATAATTAGTTTCTTTTGAGAGTTGTCGATTATGCTTCCTTCCATCCGAAGAAACGTACACTACCTACCTTCCAAAACCATGCGTTACACGCATTTTGGTATCACATGTTGGATTGCAGACTCCACTTAGCTTATGGTTCAACAGATGACACTGGGAGTCCATGACTGGCGCCACCACTTTTGTACAACGCTGTACGAAGCAAAATCAAAAGCGTTAGTCTCTGTTCAGATTTACTTTCTATGTCAATATATACTAGAAATGATATCACAAGTTGAGATTTTGCAAATAACTGATGTATCCCGAATGACTTCACTTCCCATAGTTAGATCATGTTACAGACGTTGCAATAAACAACCCTGTTTCGAAGGTCGAAGTGAACCGCAAGCTCATCAAGAGAAGGGAATGGAAAGACACACTTGATGTAAGGATTCCTTTGTTTTGTAAGACTGGAGAAGAAACAGGAAAAAGATTTGTGAATTTAAAGATTTATTAGAAGCTAATTGAGGGCTGATATGAATGAGTTGTTTGTTCAGACGGTTGAGGCCCATCTTCTTAACAATCGAAGACTGAAAAAAGTGCCCCCGGTATCAACTATCATGGGCCCCTCGGGAATCTTGTCTTCAGGCATCTTGCACTCTGAAAGACTAGTGAACAGATATCATCGGTCTGGCTGAAATAGTTAGCCCGATTTTCTAGTATTGAAACTGTAATGATAATTTTGAATGAAAGTGATTTGAAATGATTTTAAGCAATATGGCGACCAGCCAAAGGCATTGTAATCTATTTGCCGTCAAGTCCCCTGGCTATTTTCCAAATTTTCCAAATTATCTTTACCAACAGACATGCCAAAAAACACGGTATATTTGGCGATAATAATTACAGCGAGGAAAGGTGGCATTTTTTTTTTCATACCATTGTGTTTTTATGAAGGTGAAGTCTTCCGCGCTTTGTAATCTTTTTGATTCCAATCATTAACGCTCGCACATACTTCTATAGATAACGAAGCACTCGCTGGGGAGCTTGGATAACCGGTACAAATTCAGCTGATTGTAAATTGTAGCAGTCGACTTACTGGGCTCAGTGTGTCTCTGCTATTTGATAACAGCGATCACTAATTACGCCAATTAAGTTGCGTGATTAATTTTTTTGCACTATTCCACAAGATAATCAACTTACAAAATGATTATCGCAGTCTCTATTATGTTACTTAAGAATGTTATTTCCAATGTCTTGGAACAAACTCACGATCAGGCAAAATGAATTGATAAGAATGAGAGTTTTGTATTGGTCCATCATCAAACATTTTGCCTCCTTTCGCCACCGCCACACAAATCCTGACCATAGACAGTAGTAAGACTTGATATTGTTGAAAAATCTCGTCCCAAAGATTCTTCGTCATAACAATTCACACTCTTTCAATTTTTGTATC
The DNA here is from genome assembly GCA_018257835.1 of Euura lappo. Classification (NCBI taxonomy): domain Eukaryota; kingdom Metazoa; phylum Arthropoda; class Insecta; order Hymenoptera; family Tenthredinidae; genus Euura; species Euura lappo. Next base: position 107,123 of record JAEUYN010001367.1, on the reverse strand, counting down.
TTTCCCTAATTTATGGATTCTGCTCTCGAAGGAACCACGCATGGCATAAATGATTATTCCGTCTATCCAACGCTTGACGTGACAACATAAGCCATACCTTATTTACGAGATAACATTTTTATATTTTTCCTAGATCGTCTAATAATTCATCATCGTTCTTATCTTCGTATCTCATTGATCGATGGAACTGAAGATTCCGTATTTAGTAGCGCGGACCGAAAAAGTCTTACATCGAGAACATCAGAATTCTGTTCCCCATTTTTTTCCATTCTTTGAAACGGATCCTCATTAGCCAGTCACAAAAACTTCGGTGCAGGGTGTGTCACTCGTTGTTCTTGCCGTTATCCCCTCGTTGGTGATCGGTAGCTGATTAAAATCCACGTATGGAATCCAACGTCTGATCGGTCAACATTCGACCTTGAATCCGTGCGACCAATTAATCGATTGACCAGCCCTTCGGGTGTCCATTCGAACTAATCCTCCGGCAATCCCGTTGTTATTATCAATGGACCAGAATAACCCATTGATGCAGGTGTGGTGTCACACCCACTTTGAATCTTAATTCAACATTCAATTGCCTCGTATCGTGGAGTGCGGAAAACTCTTAGGTCTTCGTTGATAGTATATTACACACCTAGGGAGGGAAAGTAGGCCATTCCAAACTGCATGTGAGATTGGCAAGAACGCAGTTTGGGATGGCCTTTTTCACTCCCGTGGGTAGTATGCTATTTTTCACCACCCCCTGCATCGGAAGGCACGACTTCCCGTTCACGCAGCGGGCCGAAAGTCGTACTTTCCGTGCAGGTGTGGTGAAAAATTGAGTTAGCCTCGATATCAACAAAATTCCGTAGCCAAAGGGCGGAAGTTGAATGCAAGCTCTGTAGGAGGTGTTGTTGACGATCGTACCGAGGCCAGCTGTTGTCCATTCTCTGGACCTGATCCATCCCGGGAGGTGAACGACTCTCTAAAGCTGCGAGTCGACGCACCCCAACCGCAGATTGTATTATTATTCCACTTTACAATGTATACTTGCCCAAGGCATTAAAAATACTTATTCCCTTTCTTCTCCCGCGAGAGGTCGATCATTCTTCGCCGTATCATCCCTATCCCCATTCGCAACCACAACCCTCTTTGATAACATACTAAAATTAGAATAAAATTATTGTCACCGCTGTTTTTGTGGTGAAATATTATCAGCTGGAATTCTGAAAACAAAAACGAAAGAGTTATACGTATGTAGATAACAACGTCTATTCGATACCTTCTAGGATAATTATATTATTCCCGATGACGTATTGGTTGGCGTTGAAAAAATTCACAATACTTTATGAAAAGCGATGAAATTTATTTATAATTCTTTCTCGTATACCCAACCCGCGCGATTTTCGCCATATACGGTTGCAAAAGTCGAACTATCGAGTAGCTTCCCTTCTTCCTTTTTCGACAGTTTTTTTCTCTGCCGATTTTTCATACTCGCTCGCTACTCTTCTTCCGTCATGCAAGGTATCAGCCACTGCTTTACCTTTTCATAAAATCGCATCATTTCTGGACGTTGAGTATTTCAAGTAGCGTATAGCGTACGACTCATTCGACAATCCAAACCCAGCGACTTCAAGGTCAAAGAGTACTTCTGCCTCATAATGTACAAAGCATTTAACACCTGCTTCGAGTAACGTGTGCAGGTGTCACTATGTCATCAGGTACGTGAGAAAAGTCCCTAGAATTCCTCGATTACGGTTCCCAAAGCCGTAGCTGCTCCTGCAGGTATATAAAAGGATCTTCTTATAGCAAAGGAATACTCGTTATCTACTTGATCGATATTATCGGTGTACAATTTCTGCTATATTATGTGTCTCAGCAGATCGATCTTAGGCACATTGAAGACTAATTCAAATTGTTTAGGTACACAAAGTCATCACAGCTTGAAAGTTTCGGGCACTTCATAATCTCCTCTTAAACGTGTATGTTGTTCAAGTTGATTGTAGGCTTTCCTGAATGGTCTCTCATATCTTTATAATCGAACGATCAATTTAGTCACGGGAAGAGTAGCTGCCATTGATTTTCGTTTTGTAGTGACGTTTCGACCCAATCATGGTGAGCCATCTCCGGTATTTTTCTCTCTCTCCGCTTGATCGCGGTAAAGTTGTATCTAGACTCCGAATTTATCCACTTGACGTCACTATCAGCAACATTAGCGCGATCACAAGAACGAAAAAGGCTAAGATGGCTACCCCACTGTACTCCGGGCGAAACGTCACGACGAAACGTACAACTATGATCTCTATACTAAACTCTATTTTGTCATTATAATCTTAACAGTTGCTACGACTACAATTTGTTGCACCATTCCAACCACGGATTCTCTGATACACTTTGCAAAAGCATCGCCGCCCAGTGAGCAAGGCGATGCATGCAAGCCGGTCATCGGTGGGTAGGATTTCACGAAAGAATTTAAGGGTTGAGGAAAACGAGTGGCGACGTATAGTCATAGCCAAAAGTTTATACATGCTCCGAAAGATATTGCTCTGTTGAGCTTCTCCTCGGAGATAATTTAATGGTGAACGCTGAATCGAAACTTCTCCGACGTATACTAGACGACTAAACTGCGTAACAATAAACCGGCTCATTCGCATGAAAATCATGGTCCTGAGCTTGAGGGCTACTCCGGTGGATCGCATCGGGGGGCATATACGGAAACGAGGATGGGAAGCAGCATTTCGCGTCCGAATTGAAAGTTTCCTTCTTTTTTTCGAGTCTTCAGGACGCAAAATGACTTGACATGAATTAGCAAGTCTATTTACACGTATTTTCGATTCTAACGGTAGTACCTGTTCAAAGGTAGTCACCTTTCCACACTCGCGAGTGAGTCAATGTCGGATATTCGAAACGAATGTCGGGGTAAGAGGAATAAAAAGAACCGATGAATTAATTGCACAAAATCCTCGATGCGTTGTTTCGAATTCGAAAGAGAAAATTGAAAGACTGCACGTACGGGATAAGTGAAATGTACGATTTCGTTACTTTCCCGTGCCTGTAAGAGTTCCCCCGCTCGATTGGCGATCGCCCAATGATACCGCACGAATATGCATGAACTAAATTTGTAAACGGGCGCGTTGCCCGTTTACCAAAATGGCGTCGTCGTACTCTTCGGTCAACCGCGACGCGAATTTTCTCCTCTGTAGCTTTGACGAGACGAGCAGAAAACTGCCCTGCTCCGAAGTATGCGAAGAGGCTCGACGTTGATTCACGGCTTCGCGAACCGCGAGCCAAGCCGCAACGCCGTCCGGGTCCGACGCGAATCACTTAAAATTACCGAATGAGTATGGAGGCTTGGATTTAGTCCTGGCAACGATACACAAATGGCGTCACAGCTAGCTCCCACCAATTTTATGTCGTCACAAAGCCCTGGACACTTGGTATCAAACATTATGTGTATTAGGTTATACTCAAACTCTCAGCGCGAAGAAGAAAATAGCTATTCGTTGCATTCATAACGGAAATTTGTGACAATTGTTGACCAATTGTTGCCATAATTATAACACGGTAACAATTGGCCTGATAAAGACTGATTATAATTGCTATATAATAGCCTAAAATATGACAGCAGACGAAGACTTGTAATTGAATCCACAACCCTGCAGATCACGTATTTAAAAAATAATTTCTCTGAGACTAGGTACACCCTAATTGTGAAATTTTAAATCGCAGAGGCGGAGTAGGAAAAGTGATTTAGGAAAGCCGGGAAAACAGGTTGACATTCGGTCCGCGTTTCAGCCTCTCTCATTTCTGCAGCGAAAATGAATAGATTATACGAAATGTAAGCGTGAGTGCAGGCTCATTAAAGTCCATCCCCAGCTCGTCTGGGTTCTGCTTCTCTGTGGCACTTGAGGGGCGAGAAAAATAATCTTCTGAAAGGAAAGGCACTGTGGGTTTGAATTAATTATTGAAATCTTAACCGTGCATGCGAGGTATACCTACACGCACGTCAGCGACCAGACAGTAGGTAGTTTAACGACGTCTAAAGCGTGCCGCAGCCACGGTTAAACGACCGGCGTGACAGACTTTCGGAAACGTATCTCAATTTGGGACCCTGATCTCGACATCGAGGACCCCCCCCCTGGCCTCCAATGTGGTAAACTCGAAAAGGTTGGAGACTCGCCAGTTGATTGGGACACGCACGGAGGTCCTCGGAAGCTTGGCGGAAAGTATTGATCCTGGACTCCGTGAACGCGTCAGTCTAGAAAGTACCACACCGTCTAGCGAGGCGCCACGATTTGCTCGTTTCGCATCACGCAGTGTCCCTCGATGTACAGAATTGAAAAAGAATCCATCGGATAGAAAGAATTACGAATTGCTAGGAACTGCGCTCGTCCATCGCCCCACCAGGCCTGACCTCAGCACGGCCAAGGTCATCCAGTATCTTCCGGCCCGTTGAAATCTACATCTGCACCGATCTATCTGCTTGAAATTGCTCAGCTAGACTATACGCCTGACCAATGAGCCAATTTTGAACTCGCAATAGCGCGACCGACATGAACCAGACTCTCGGCAGTCCGAACCGGGATTCCCTCGGCAACATTCCGCTCCGGCCAATCAACGTCTGAACATTCGGGGCGTTTTCGTTCGCGCCACGCTGTTGGGGCACCTGCACTATTATCCCGCAAAGGATTATGTGGGTAACGCTGTATACTGTACGGTATCAGGGATCGTGACCGGAATCGATTAATATCAAAGCATTTTCTAGCGGTGAGCTACTTCGATGATCGTGTCATTATCATATTGATAAAAAACAACGTGGTATCCTTGACAATCAGGGTAGATGTCGCGTCACAGTGTCGCATCTGTACGAAACTCCAATGATCTAGAATTGGGCTTTGCCTGAAACTTGAAAAAGCAGTTTGAATCCGAGGAAAGTAGTCACTTGTCGCGGTCTTTCGGAAGGGGCTTCTCGTCTCACACTTCGACACCTTTCGACCTCCATCTTCCTAGCTATAACCCAAGAGACAGAGAAAGCGAGAGAGAGAGAGAGCCCGAGTGGGCTGATTCACGGGTCGATTGCACTTCGAATATACCTACTCTACCATATCGAGAGGCAACGCACATAGGCGACAGTCGACACTGTGTACTTTCTGCTAGGCCAACGCAGCTTTAGGCGTTGCTAGGCTAGTACACAAATATACTGCACCAGGGGACTGGTTGCAAGTGCAGCACATAGTGCGATTCATGATTCAACGTAAGGCAGGCTTCAAGAACCAATTAGTCGGTAAAAAATGATGTTAGCAATAAATTGAGTACCTCCTTAATAACCGTGGGTGTCGGTCGACTACGGGTCACCTGCAGCAGCAAGCGGGTATATCGCATGTGTGCTGATAAGGAGTTGGAGTGTAGTAGAAGAGAATGAATGAGCGCAAAAAGCCTCTAGGCAATGGTTCTGTAATCCTGGTGGAACGTTTGATATATCGATCCGTCGATAAGGAGAGTACCGTTATCCAGATAACGTAAATATTGGTCGATTAGGTGCGATAAGTGATAACTGTCCTGTGTATAGCTTCTTATATCGAACACTCTATCACTGCCTGCTTCGATGCAAGTTATACTATATTTGTAAATCGATTCGAATTGAATTGAATTTCTCTCTCTCTCTCTCTGTGTCTCTCTCTTACTCAAAACTAGTTCCATTTTAGTCCAAGGGTATCGTGACACACTGTTCACTGCCGTTGCTGTTTATGCGTAAACGCAATTTATACGAGAAATTATAATATGATCATTGAAACCGTATCATACAGGTAAAAAATTGTATTGAATGAGAAGCCTTCGTGGAACAAGAATAGATTCTCATAAAGTATGAAATGATCACATATATTTATTTGTTCGTGTATGTCAGACCTCAGTATAAACAAACGTGATGTATAATTATTTATTCTTTAGAATACCGTACAACTATTTACAATCTGTGTTCTATATGACTATATTTATAGGTAGATGTTTCGGTGGCTTGTTTTATAGCCGTGCGGCGTTTCCAGAATTATTCAAATTCTTGATTCCTGCTTTTCGTTTTTGCGTTTATAATTGAAATGGAAGCTCTGGTTTAAATCTTTGCAATTCTATTCCCGTCATTGTACCGGATCGATGAGAAACTTTTTCAAGCCCGGTGTGTTCAAATACCATCTAAAATTAGAACGAGCACGATGTCATGTCTGGTTAAAAAATGAAAACAGTATTTTGACCTCGGTTATGTAGTTGAGTTCCATGCGCGAACGATCAACTTCATTTTACCTCCTCGTTCGCCCTTCACCTCACCGAGCATAAAACTAAACCACTAACTTTCAACACGCGAAAATTTCCCGCTCATTTGCGGATTATACAATAGATCACTTAATTTCATGGTATACACCTCCTCCTGCACCTCGGTTAGCTTAATAATTCTTTCGACTTCACGTTACATACCACAGCAATTACGTGTCTTCACACGTAATTAGGGAGTTATAACGGAGATTTCTAAGTCGAGGTGTAAGTGATACCAGCTTTGATAAGAGTCCAACCCCGCCTTCCTCGTTTCCCCTCCTTACTAGCTCTCAATTTTCCGTCGTCAAGCATTAAGCTCGAAAATTTCTGGGCCCTCTTCGCTGTTAAAGGGGCGCCTTTCGGCACTGATGGTGCTGCAGCGGTGGTTGCAAGAAAAGGGGGCTGCCGGAGTCCATCAGCTCATCTCCAGAGTTTTGTTCCTGCGGGAGAAACTGGAGAAAGAGAGGTAAAGGTTGCTTCACCTGGAGAATCAATACGCCGGAGAGAGGCCAAAGGGGCAGAGTGAGGGTGAAGGGGGCACAGCCCGCGACCCCACCCTCGACAGCATCCCCGTCCACCATTCTCTCTGCCTCTGTGCGCCACCGCTACACTTCGGCAGCGTCATAGCCACTATAGCGCGTCCGCCTCCTTCCGTAACATGAATGAATTTCTCTGCGTCGTCCCCGTAGTCGGTATACCAACGATCATTATCCTGAAATACATGATAGACAATATAGATACGGCATTCAATGCCAGTATATTATGCAACGTTATGCAGGTATAGGAATAACTTGACCGACAAATTTCTCTGACCTTCTATTCTCTTGGTGAAAATGGAGCGGCAATGAACACAACTGAAATGCATGTACGGAACGTGATTTTGCCTGTATGATGCACGTTGAACGTATAGTACAGGTATATTCATTGAGCATTACTGTTGGAAAACTATAAATTAAATGAGAACTTTGGTACTCATCGTACGCCTGAGCACTTATCTATTTTCGACATCTGAAGAGCGCCAATTACAAGCAAGACAGTGATATGTGCATTTCCATTGAAGATTTCTGCTTGATATTCTATATACTGTAGATATACAGTACTTTTCCCAAGGCTGAAGGGAAGGAATAGCTCCGAGCAATTGTAGCTTCAATTACTACGTCAATATTCGTTGGTATATGTCTATTTATCGATAAATATCGTCACACACACAGCTCAAATGACAGAACTTTCGTGCGCTACGGAAATGATCCTGCAAAATGCTGAATGCGGTGGAATTTCGCTGTGCGAATCACGGTAGTCCTTTGTTCAAACACGGTAACAAGATACCTGGGCTTCTGAATAAGGTCTCTTAGAGCCTGTTGCACAGTATCCGCTGAAAATTTAATCTGTCGTTGTGGGCTGATGTAATACAGGTGTTATCGATTGAGTTAATAGTCTTATTATATAATGGGGGGCGCCTGATAATCATCGAATTGGAAGGCAAGAGAAATAAGTAACTCTTTCCTTATGCTTATCGAGAATGGCCTTCTTCCGATTCTATATTCTCATATAAGGAATATTCTTATGTCTGAAGACGATAAAAAAAACTTCAATGATCATTCATCTTACTCGCGCTGAATCAATCACTTTTAGACGTCTAGTTCCGAATGAAATCAGGCCACGTGTCTTGAGACCGTCGACAAAACGTCGTGCAATTTTTGTCCAACTCTATTACCGTGCTTTATTTTCGGTGGGTAATATCATCCGGTGATCGCTTCGTAATCATGAAGGGATCAAGCCATATCCGGTTCAGCAATATGATCCATTGAAATCCCTTCGAGCTCGAATACGGGAGTGGCGATCATTCGTCACTGCATCCGTTGACCTTGCGATGAATTAATTATACCACGTTTGTCACGAAGAAGTTGATGCTCTCTAGAGCTAGATAACTTTATCTCTGGAATATCAGTAACACCGCGTGCACTAGTTTCTTACAACCAAAATACGCCTCGCGTAATTTTCTTCTCAATTGAAGTGACCTTCGCGTCGCTCAGAGTGCAAAAAATTTTATCGCCCAATTGCCGTTGGAGCGCTCGAGAAGCGCGAGTGAGCGGTGGAAGTATGCGGAATACTCGCTTACATAGTTACTAGTTATTGGCTACATACTTTGCTGCTCAAGCCAACCAAGCTCCGTGGTCAACGGGTCAAAACCGAGAAGCAAATTGGCAGTCTATAAAATCGCTGCAGCATCCGCTGCAACATAGCCTTTGTACGAGTCACGATGAACTATAATGCCCCGTTAACCTGGTTAATTCAAGGGGCCATTCAATAAATATTATTTATTCCCCGCAGCTCTTATGATTTGATGCAAAATGATTGTTTTTGGATTTGCAAAATTCTAAGGAACTTTTATGAACAAGCCAAGAAAAAGCTGAATCAATAAAGTATACATGAAGTGTGGTCGGTCTTAGGCGTAACCCCCATTTATTTCGATCCTCGTTTATTTTAGGCTCATCGTGATCCGCGTACGCGTTTAAACACCGAAAAAATTTGCCGAATGGAACGTCTACGATCTTTTTTTAACCACTCGAAACTCGTGTATAGGATAACAAATTTGTCAGCGAGAATGACCTAACAACACACCATCGCATCGTAGGTATATCACGACGTCCGAAATTATGGAGACTTGGATTAACTTGTACACATGGTGATTGCATCCGTCATGCGTTGCATGCATCAACCATTCAGTCAATATCCCGAATCGTTGATCAGATGTAATGTATAAAGTAGGAATGAATAATGCGAGAGAAAAGTAAAAACCCTCAAAAGATGCGCGCGCACTGAACAACATGGCGAATAATCTGACAACGAAGATCGACTGTAGCATCGAATGAGAAAAATAGGGCGACCTCGTCAGTCCCGCTTCCGTATCTACAATTGCAGATTGAGATTTTCATAAATTCTAATAGTCACAGCATCTTAATTGGGTGCCTTTGTACAGACCACGCCATTACCTCACTTTATTAAGTTTCCTTCACGACGGTCACAGATACCGGGGTCAAGTAAAAACGATTTCGTCGGTGAACGAGCGCGTGGTCGGCATGGAATGAATCGCGAGTCGCGCGACGGCCTTGTTACGTCATCGCTCGACGCACGATGTACATGTACGCTATACATACGTAGCATGTATCTACCTCCTCGAACAGGCTCCATCGGACCACGCGCGAAGATGTACGAGGTCCGACCCGAGTATGCGACCCTTCAAATCTGCGCGAAGGGGTATCAGATATCTCGCAAGACTCGTGTAAAAATTCTCACCGATAATCGAGATGCTCATTGTGTCGGCTGATCCGTCGTCACTGTTTCTTTATCCACTTTGCTCTCTCTCTCTCTCTTTATCGCTTATTACGAAACCTACATACATTACGAGCTTACCGAGTTTTTATTTCTCTTCGTGACACGCACAGCTGTATGAGTATCGTCTATGTATTATATTCGCATACGTTCGTGACAAGGAAATGCGTTTGCATAAATAATTTAATAAAATTTCATCGGGAAAGAATTGCCCTGCCTTTTTGCTATATAATTACAGTGTGTGATATCATGGTCGATATCGAACTCCCCATTACCCACAAACGCATAAACACTGCGGAACCCTCGCGCGAGAGGAATTCTCCATCGGATTAACCTAGTTTATGGTGCTCCCAGTAGAGGCGGGAAAAATGTTATCGTTAGATCAGAGCATAATACGCAATCCTACGAAAACTGAAGCTTAAGTTTTACAAGCTGGCTTGGTCACGTGGCTGTGTTGTCTTTTGCAAGACTTCGGACATATGCTGGGATTTCACATTGATTCCAACGTATGTGCATTATTTGGTTTCGGTAGGTAGTCTGGCTAGACCGATCACGTAATTCCGGGCAAGTTAAATCGTTGAGATTGCTCTGTTGCAATTGCAGGCGATCTACTTGATTGAATTTGTGTCGCAAGTTTATTGAACCAGGGAACAATGAAGGATATCCATATGATGAAAATGACTCTACTGGCATTTAAACAAGGTTCTATTCTATTGTCTGAACGAAAAATTCGATTGTTAAATTCGTCGGGCGACTTTTGTCACCCCCCGTTACTTCTGTACTTTTGTCATCAAGCCGTATAGTGGTGTACCAGATGTAAGGAGGTACAGTCAGAGCGTGTGATTCATGGATTTAAGTCGATCCGCCGACACCTACGCCCGTGTCATTCTACCTACGGGCGCATTCCTATCTACAGAGTAAAGACGGACCTCTGCCAAGATGGAAATCATCATCTGGGTTAGTGATTCTCAAATTAGGCTCGTCGCGGAGAAGAAAATCCGACTAGAAACGCGCTTCGTTACTTCCAACAACGTGGTTAAAATTGAAGAAAAGAAGAGTTGGGAAAAAAATTAGGACTCAAAATACTGTGACAAGAAGTGACGTCTGACGAAACCTACCGTAGAAAAAAAAGCTACCACAGCAAAAATCTGCCGCGGGATTAAAAAACCTGCAAAACAATCACATATTTATTTCGCTTTTTTTTTTTTTTGTGAATTGAAAAAATGGTCAATATCGACAGTAGAGTCATCACCATGTTTGAATGTTGAAAGAATGTTGTCGAAGCGCTGCGTGTACCGTACAGCCGCCAAAGTTCTGTCACACGCGCGCGCATCTGTTGTAACGCAGGTCGTGACTGCAGCAGAAGCGTTTACGTAAGAGTCTACCGAGGGGCACGGAGAACGATGGAGTACGAACCCTTCCGGGATCTACCGATTTCATCCGAAACTTGATGTTGATAAAAAGAAAGCATGCACACGCAGACGTTTTCTGCGAGAGTTTTAGCGCATAAACTTTGCCTCCTCAACGTATCACATGGTCGTTGAGAGGACGTCACGCAGTCACTCTCTACCGACCATGATATTTTAGTTTTATTTTCATTTTTATCTGTATTATCATCTTTAACGGTGATATGAAAGCCCGAAATACCCGTCACATAGCTCTGCACGCAAATTATTGCGCGGGTGAAGAACCGTGCCTGCCGATCTTGCTACAGCATCCTAAATGAAACCTTTTCATCGTTGACATGCACGCACGCGATCATACATGAAGTATTCGGAGTTTGTATTCGATAAAAAGATGAACGCCTAGTCTTATTTGTTACGAGATACGACGCTACGCTTAGCCACAGGCTGGTATTTTTTTTTTAGAATTCCCTAAACTACACGTCTAGACGGTTTGAGGGAAAAGATAGAACACCGAGTACCCCTGACACGTTCAACGCCGTCCCCGCCTTCACCCCCTCGACGAAAAGATGTTACCGCATCCCGTAGATGAAAACCAAAATAACCACGTTTTTATATTGACTCTGGTTTAACCGCGACTAGCCGGCGTGTGAAATTGATCCCATTCACCAGTTTATACGACAACCAATCAAACACACGATTCAATGATTTTTAACGACAGTTCCGATCGAAAAGGAAACAATCGAAGCATAGCACCCATAATCAGGATTATGGTCTTGAAGGGTCTGTTAAACAGCAGGTAACCATTACAATGTGCTGGGGCTTTTAGTATCATACTCACTTGATAAAGAGCACCAGAAAGCCTATAGTGGAGAATACTGTCGGAACAAATTCACTTTATTAAAACGAAGTACGAAGCAATCGACAATGATCCAGTACCGTTCAGAATACTCGGGGGAAGATACAATTTGAAAAATCAACATTCTATAAAGTTTTTTGTCCGAAGAGAAAATAATGTTCACTAACGAAACAATGTAACTACTAGAAACCAGCAACTTCAACATATTTATTGGTAGATTTGTGCGGGGACAGTGATTATCCTGTCTTAGCAGCCATACGAGTCTTCCAGTGGCGTGACCGCTCGCTTACAAAAATCAAACAACCCAAATTTGTCTGCCCCTCTGGGATCACTTTTTTGTGATCTATGGCTCCACACGATTGATCCGGTGAACAACCTAATTCCAACTGACTACGATCGTTGAACTACGTTTCCTTGAGCACATCTTACTTACTATTCCATATCATCATACTAAGAGATTGAGTTTGACTGCAATTTCCTGAAGGTGGAAAATAGTCAACTACCAAAGATTCTTCAGCTTTTCAATGATTCCATCACAGCAGCAAAAGTTGAAACGAGGAAACAAAAAAAGAGGTATCTCTTTGACCTTCCTCGGTCAGTCCATCCAGGGATAACTCTGCGTTGACAATCTGTATCTTCTGCGCTGAACCGAACTAATATTATCAGTGTCTCAATCTGCGGCATAAGGAATCATGCGTTCCGAATAAAGGAATACTTATAAGGGGATAGTGTTCATGAAACACGAGACACTGGACACTTGAGCATCAAACAAATGCCTAGTGTTTCTTCGCCGGTGGAAGTGTGTCTGCCCACTTGCAAACCTTAGAATGTTATCTTACGTAACACAAAGGTGTTCACCGTCTGGCTTCTGACACTCTGATCCTAACTTGTGGAAGGTTGCCTTTACTTATAGAGTAACAAATACACTAATCTGATGGGTACAGCATTATCATCGCTGACAACACTCCCTGCCGAATATAATCGTCATGTAACCGAAGCATTACTGAATTTTACTTCTCACGTGAGATGTGTTTCTGAAGTTGATCATTTCTGCTTACAGATGTCTCAGTATTAGAGCAGGAGGAGCTGTTCCACAGAAAACTGAGGCAATGCTGCGTCGCGTTCGACTTTATGGATCCTGTGACAGATCTGAAGGGCAAAGAAATCAAACGTAATACCCTCAATGAACTGGTTGAATACATCACAGCAGGACGGGGTGTTCTCACAGAGGGTGTTTACCCTGAGATAATCAAAATGGTAAGAATCCATTCGTCCAGACGATTCCACTTGATTGCTTCGTTCTCACAAGATTAATTTACCGGACATAGAGTTTTGCTTCTGAATGACTAACAAAATCTAAAAGCTACACGCTGTTTGGAAGTGTCAATGTCAATTTTTATCTTGGTATATTTGGCTCAATCTCGAAACGATCAACTTATCGGCTCCAATTATTTTCCCCAATGTGAGAATACAATTACATTTATGTAATAAATTAGTATGTAAAATGATTTATCACAAGATAATTAATGAACTGTTATCGTTTTGATGTTACAACAGATTTCGGCGAATCTATTCCGCACGTTACCACCTAGTGAAAACCCAGACTTTGATCCAGAGGAGGATGATCCGACCTTGGAGGCAAGCTGGCCCCATCTTCAATTGGTTTACGAATTCTTTCTACGTTTTCTTGAGTCCTCAGACTTTCAGCCTACCATCGGCAAGAAAGTTATCGACCAAAAATTTGTTTTACAGGTTGGTAATCTCCTGTGATTATTGTTCTATACGTTAAGGTATACTGCGAATTGCCGTGACGATCTGTGCCTCTATATTTGTAAAAGGCGCCTATACGTGCAAATTTCAATTAGCATTGTTGGTTTGCAATAATCATAATGTTAGAATATACAGTCAGGTCCCCGTAATGGGAACAAAGGTGTACCGAATGTCCTTACAGAACTTATCTGACTGATTGTAATGCCCAGAGTAAACAAGATCTATACACAAACGTGTCAAGCAAATAATTGGCGTCGACTCGGCATTCCCGTATGGTAAATCTAGCTCGATATGTGCGAGGTTTGTTCCCTTGCTAAAACGATCAAGTTTCACAATTGCATTGACCTTGGTATCCGAATATGACAAAAATTCTCTCTACTATCTTATTCCTGTCGATGGAGTATGCGAAATATATAATTCTTGACTTCTGGTGTAGTTGCTGGACTTGTTCGATTCGGAGGACCCTAGGGAACGAGATTTTCTGAAGACTGTTCTACATCGTATTTATGGGAAGTTTCTCGGCCTCCGAGCCTTCATACGAAAACAAATCAACAATATTTTCTTAAGGTATGTCTTGGAGCAACTTCAAAGTTTTTAATAACATCTACGAATTATAGTAAATCAAAGTACTGCCAAGTCTTTCATCCAAAGCAACGAATGAATCATGAATCATTTCTTTAATTCACGTCATTATTCATCACATTTTAGGTTCGTCTACGAAACGGAACACTTCAATGGGGTCGGCGAGCTGCTGGAGATTCTGGGCAGTATTATAAACGGATTTGCTCTACCACTGAAAGTAGAACACAAGCAATTTTTGGTCAAGGTACATTTTATTACAATCAAACTTTACGTTACTCATCGTCAAACTATCGAGGTTGAAAAAAGAAAACCTGCTAATGTTTGGTGGACGAATTCTAACTGTGATTTTATATCCTCCAGGTCTTGTTACCACTGCATAAAGTGAAGTGTTTGTCACTTTACCATGCACAGCTGGCCTACTGTGTAGTACAATTCCTGGAAAAAGATGCCACCTTGACAGAACCAGTTGTTCGTGGACTCCTCAAGTTCTGGCCTAAGACATGCAGCCAGAAAGAAGTAATGTTCCTCGGCGAGATCGAGGAAATTCTCGATGTTATAGAGCCTAGCCAATTCGTCAAAATACAGGAGCCGCTGTTCAGACAGATCGCACGTTGTGTCTCGTCGCCACATTTCCAGGTGAATATTCGGAATACGTTATTTTCTCTTGTATCACTGCAAAAGCGCAAACTTTTCTGATAACAGCGTTGTCACTCAAGGTATTAGGCATACGATCATTCTGACCATACTAATTTTCTGTAGGTCGCTGAGAGGGCCCTGTACTTCTGGAATAACGAGTACATAATGTCGCTAATCGAAGAAAACAACCACGTGATAATGGGGATCATGTTCCCCGCCCTATACAGAATCAGCAAGGAGCACTGGAATCAGACAATCGTGGCCCTCGTCTACAACGTCCTTAAAACCTTCATGGAGATGAACAGCAAGCTTTTTGATGAACTTACAGCCAGCTATAAGTCTGAAAGGCAAAAGTGAGCTTCTGATTCTGAAAATATCTAATAAATATATATGATACAAAAAATTACACGCTATCTTGCACGTTCGGTTGATCGCCGAATGGGAGTCATTGAACCGAGGAGAGGAATGATTCGTATTTCACTTTCAGGGAAAAAAAGAGAGAGAAAGAGAGAGACGAGTTGTGGAAAAAATTGAATGAGTTAGAAATGGAACGACGTGGAACTATCACTGGGCCAGGCGCACCAGTTCCTGCCACAACTGCACCTGTCACACGAGCCCGCCCCTGAGTTGGTGAGCGTCACATGCTTCTCGTACGTCGAGTCTAATTCTGAGTTTATTGTCGTGGAAGTTAATCTCCACTCACGGCTTCCTACTCTGGATTCGTCGTGTAACATACATATATCATAGAATTGATGAATTTTTCATTCAAAAATAAAGAACTGGTTGTTGTTTTTCAGATGGAAACTCAATACTATGCTGCCCAACTGTTAGTCCTTAGTTTACGTCGATTGTCCATATAATACAAGCAAAAAAGAAAAACATATAAAAACAACAAAAAAAAAAAACAAATCATTGTTAGTGAATACAAAGGTGTCCCACGATGGCATTTTTGACGTAATATGATTCCTTTCTTTAGTTGCGCCTCAACGGTGTAATCAGGGGAAGGTGACGGCAGGAGCAGTAACAACACTTTATTTTCCCTTGCGCCATGATGATCAGTTGATGATGATTTCTAATGAATTTGTTGTGTATATTAATTTTTAATTTTTTTTCTTTTTTTTTTTTTTTTTACGACAATGATTTAAGTTGTATGGTGTAATCTGTGTCAGCACATAATACGAGGATGTTAGTCCCTTCTTAATTAAGGATAGCTGTGCTCAGTGGGAGGAGATGATCCGGGTGGGAATCTAAAGGGACGAGGGTTACAGATATATCAAATTATATCTAAATTCATGCTCATGAATGAAAATGCCTGTATAATGCATGTGTCCATGATCGGGCGAGCGCGGCGTGCCTCGTATTGGCCCGTTCCTCCCCTCACTCTGATCCTCGTCTCTGACAGCCGGCAGGGGCGTTGTTTGAAATGTATCATATATTCGTATTAATAATACCAATAACTATAACAAAACATAATAAATTAGGTAAATATATATAATACAATATATATTATAAAAATATAGTAATATCGATGATATGACAAATTCTCACACACTCACACCACACGTACATACATAAAAGAATAAAATACTGTCGTTATGAAGTGACGCTCAGCAGTCCTATGTGCTACTACTGATACCAACATTATTACGCTGACTGTAATGCCCGCAGTTTGTTGCGAGCGACCTCTTTTTTCAAGAATGAAAGAATCTTAGAATTATACAGATGCATAAAGTAACGTTAATAAATATTAATATTGAAATTCATTGCGGAGAAAAACAAGAATAAAATAAATTAAAAATATATGTTGTTTTTTAAATAAAAAAATGAATAAAAAATAAAGAAATGAAAACAAGCGAGGGACAAATATACAATAAAAAAAAAAAAGAAAAAAATTGATTGTACCAAAATATCCATGGTTGCTTATAAATACAATAAATAATAGAGATACAAAGCATAAGATTTATTCGGAGCTGTGCTCTCACTGATCAGCGCAAAAGTGTACTAGTGGGAACGTTTTTGAAAATTTTTCTTACCGTTGCATAACAATAATAATAATAATAATAATAATAATAATAATTAATAGACGAAAATAAAAGAGTGAAACATGCTCACGTTTTCATCAAGTAGCTGGGAATACCCTAATCACTTGTTCGAAAAATATTCATCATCTTCACCTTCGCGTTGATTTCTTTTTATTTGCGTTATATTCTGCTTGCTCATCTCGTGAGGCACTCTTTGTTTCTCTTCCATTTTCCACTCCATAAAAAATTATTTCACCATCCATTGAAACCATCAAAGGAAAAAGAAAGGGGATCACCATTGTCAATATGTAGACAAAAATCGTTAAAATTGGAACAGTTTTTTTTTTTTTTTGTCATACGTGGATAGGTCATTTTTATTTTATTAAACTGAATGGCAAATTTTGTTTCAAACTTTTTTTTTCTATTTCGCGTTGCTTGTTTAAATACAAACATAAATTGAATTCAGGAAGTATATCTTGGAAGGAAATTTTATGTATTTCTTTATTCAATATATACTAATATTTAAACGTACGCACATGGATTAGCTGAGAATAACAAGAAAAAGACAAACCATTGCTAAATGGGTACATCCTACTGATATGCCATCTAGCATAGATTGCGAGTAGACAGCAGCTTGGATAATTTTAGTCGCAACTCACAGCTGGAATATAAACCTGCCCAGTAGTGCGCTGACCAGGAATTTCTTCCACCGTTCACTGCGGTTGGATGCATGTGTATGACGTGCATGTCTTGAAATCAAATGACTGACCGTTGAGTTCGATATAGATTTTGTAAACGTATTATTCTTAAATTACATAGAAAAAAAGCCGTGTTGAATATGATCAACTTTGCTTATGTATCAGGAAGTATGTTGGAGCTTAGTTCTTCGGTTACTTTGTAGGTAATTTTGACTGTGTTTGAGGTCCATAAAATAATATATTGTGGATCAAGTGCGGGAAGTTGGCGATTCCGGATGAGTGTTTGGTATGCCACATCAGCTGAAGACGAGTGTCTGCATTCACACGAGTTAGGAATCGCCAACCCGCACGAGATGCACATCCTGTTTTTTGTAACACCTGTAATGGGAAGTTCGACTTCGCGGACTGTGGAGAATGTGCGAGATAGCTGATCCCCTCACAGGCCCAAGACAGTGCGGGAATGTCCACATTCCGGCACTGCTTTTGGCCTGCAAGGACATCAGCCGTTTCCCGCACCCTCCACAGAGTGCGGAGTCGAACTTCCCATGCAGGTCTTACGAAAAGTATCTTCTAAGAAACTCGGCACCATGGGTTATTACGAGTAGAATTAACTCTTTGTTATGGCCGTCTACTCCTGCCTTTATTCAAAGGTTCTTGATCAAATTACCCTACATATTTTACTGTCATGCAATCGGAGTTGTTACCTCCTATACAATGCCAGGTAAGTACTGAATTTCGTACTCGAATTTCACAGAGTAATCCTGGTGGACTTCAGGCCCTTGATTTGTCAATCATAAATAAAATTGCGAAGAATTGCCTGCAGAAGCGAACAATTCATTACATTTATCACACTCGGTTTTATTCATTATGGGCTCCGTTCATTAGTCAAGAGATTTTATCCAGATGTAACTCCAGCAATCTATCATGCTTTCGTAGGCATAAAAAATAGCCGCATTAACAATAAAAGATCGCAATGCAATCATCTGGAAGCCCTTGTAGAAGTTGATAAATCCACCTTCCTTAAGAAGTTCTAATCCACAATGTGTCATGCCTTTGTAGTACGGATTCCTCAAATCGTCTGCTTGGATTCTGGACTTGATCGTGTCGATGGGTACAATTGGCATCCAAGATAATACGCCTACGTGATTCGATGGTCAACAAATCACTTTCGGCATCATCGAGAATTAATCGTCGAACATAACAAAGAAATCAACCTTCGTACCTGCAATCCCTCCAGCCATGAGTGTCTCGAATGGCCCTGGATCCAAATTTAAGCGACCGTAGAAATTGAACCGTGTGTATTGATACGACCATATGTACAACCCACTGCCCAACACGTCTCTGATTATGAGAATGAGGGAATTTCATTTTGAATAAGTAGTTTGTACTTTGTGCATCATCAGTTGCAACATGAGATACTCTGTAACTGACCTCCACAACATAGGTACTAGTCCAACGTACAGAGCTCTGATGCCATTTTTTTTACAAATATCCACACCCGTTAGCCAGGCTCCTGGTCTTCTTTTTGGGTTGTTTTGATCTCCTGGCTTGTATTTTCCTGTGGAAAACATATTGTGCAAATTATTTACGTATCATACTAAGTTGTGTGTTGAATGAACCAAGGTAAGTATGGAGGCTGATCGGCTGATTCCTAACACATTGACGAGAGTCTGATAATTGGGACCAGTATGGATGTTTCAGCTGACGAAATTATCTTTCGTTGAAATTCGTTTTCGTTCACTCGTATCGCATAATTAAATCAGATAACTTTTCCGGATTGGAGTCGAACTTTGACAACCTCACTGGGACAGGCGACGATAACTTGAACAAATCCACCTACGCATCCACCCACAAATGTGTCCCAGTACCAGCCTGAGGTAATGGGCAGGTTTGAGCCCGGAGGATGGCCTCGGAGTTCCTGTAAGTTCCTCAAACAATATCCATAGATTCCAAAGAACAGGGAATTCAGAGTTCCAGAACACAGCAGCGGGAAAAACATCCCTTTATAGAGTCCATGAACCTGTGGGACATTAAATTTGCATCGTACTCGTCATAATTTATGAAAATTTCATCGGAACATGCAAGTAAAGTAATCCAGAAACTCAAATCACCCCTTCCTTCTTCACTATATCTGACGCTATCGTTGTGTTTGATACTTTAGTGCTCATCATCTGCTGGTTGGTCTTGACTGTGTCCATCGGATGACCAACCACAAGTCCAATCATTCCTACAAAATTTCATCACGTGTACATTGAAGCTTTTCGTGAAAATTACATGAGGACACAGTGCGTAATGTTTTTATTAAAAATAATGTCTCAGTCACTCACCAGCACCCCATCCTGCGATAAAATTACAAAAGTCATCCATAGCTTCATGTTTATTCAGTTATTGCTGTTTCGTTTTCATGCAGAATCACGTGAGAATTTAGCTGACAGTTCAAACTACCGATGCATCATGAATTTGAGTGCGGCAAACTTAGCGTCTCCATTTGTTTAAAAACAATTTTCTTGTTGTTCACTTTTTTCCAACATGTTGCAAACAAATAAACTTGTTGCCACTTGACCGATGAATTCCAAAATCTATTATTATTATTGGTTTACTAATATGATGTCGACCAAAATGAGAAGATTAATTTTCGGTAATTTAAGAACGCAATCAACATGCAAATTCTCAGAACAGCGGTATACGAGTATGAGTCAGTTCTTTTCTATTCTATACTTTGGCGAAATCTGAATAGGTACAATGACAAAAATCGAGTATTTGAATATAGTACACACTACGCAACAGATTAGTGTATCAAGCGATGCAAGATGGCGCCGTTGCAAAGATGGATGTCAGTCGAGATTTTGACATACAAAGTGAAAAGAATTATGTATAATTTACTGAGTATAATTTACTGAATCCCCAGTATTACTGTTAATGTTGTAAATACGGTAGCTATAAATAAAATGTTGAAGAATTCAAGCAAACCAAGCATACACGATAAAACCAATAGAGGAATGACACATCTGAGGAATCACAGTCTGTCAATGTAAAATTCCTTCAAGTGTCAGATCACCCAATCAGTAAATATAAATACTCAAAATGCTTTCTCGTAAGAACAAAGATTTACGAACGATCAAAGAAGGCGTTGTGGGGAAATATGTGAAAAAAGAAACGCCCCCAGAAATGCCTAGTGAGTATCTAGCAATGCGATCAACCAATGTTTATCAGAGATCATATTTCCACCCTTCGTGTACTGTCTTTATCATGGATTTACATCAGTCAATTCTATTGTTCAGTAATCAATGTGTGGACTACCGAACCGACCAGAAGAACAAGAAGACGAAACCAGTCGTCGATACCGCCTTCTATGGTAAGGGTCCGTTTACGTTATCGACATTACGGCAGTGGTCGCAATGGTTTCGGTAGAACTCTTGATTAGCGATGTCCCATTTTGTTCCATTTCTTAGTCGCATTATAATTCAGTGGAATTTACAATGATTCAGATGTATGTAAAGATACACCTTCCTTGCAGCCCGTCGTCCAACAGCCAAGTATGGTGCAGAAATTTGGCAATACTAAAACAACCATGAGTGCAGTTGGCTTAGGTAGCCACGAGGGGAAGTATACACCCAACAGCTCGGTCCCAGATATAGCTCAAAGGTAAGCTTGATGATGATGAGTTTTGAAATTCAGTCGCAATACATTTAAAGAGAACTAACGTAGTTGGAATGGTCAATCCCACTTCGATATTGTTATTGGGCCTTGACACTATTTTTTATATTCCTGCCGCTGTACTTATTCTCTCTGTCGATAGGTTTGCCAGCCTTTCGGTTACTTCTGGCTCCAGCGACGGAACAACCTCGCGTACACCGACTCCGATGTATCATCCAGGCCTTTCACCAGCTATATCGCACACCTATGTCAACCAGTATGCTGGCTCTGAGTATCATTTGGATAGGATTCAAACACCGCAACTGCCTTATCTGACCTCTGACATTGATCTGGGATACGAGGATTACAATCAAACTCCGTATCGTCAAAACTTTGGGTAGAATAATTTGGTGCCATAATTTTATACTGTACTTTCCAGTTGTAGACTGTAATCATTTCGTGAATTCGGTAGTAAGTTTTTCTTTTTCGACTAAAATGAAATTCTCTTTGCGCCAAGTACTTCGAGTTGTGAAATCTTTCAAGATACAGTCGGAGCCAATCGGAGAGGTCTAGCTCACGAGGTGAACAGCCGGAAGAACTGCCGCTGCCACCTGGCTGGTCTGTCGACTTTACTTTGCGTGGTAGAAAATACTATATCGACCACAATACTAAAACCACGCACTGGTCTCATCCGCTGGAGAAAGAGGGACTGCCAACAGGTTGGGAAAGGATAGAATCTCCAGAGTACGGAGTATATTACGTGAAGTAAGCTTTTCGTTTGCACTTCAATTTTTGATCGTCTGAAAGCATGGACAAATTTTTACCACCCTGTGTCTGTGTCTTTAGCCACATCACGCGACAAGCGCAATACGAGCATCCGTGCTATCCCCTGGAAATGCAGGCACTCCGTGTCGTCTCACCTCCAAGACACACACATTTTCATTCCCACAGTGTCTTGGTACCGGCGAATCCTTACCTCAACGAAGAGATTCCGCACTGGCTCTATGTTTACAGTAGAGCATCCGTTGCTCTGGATCGAAAACTACGATGGGAGCTCTTCCGTCTCCCGGAATTGGACTGTTTCAACGCGATGCTTACCAGACTGTATAAACAAGAACTAGAGGAAGTTGTGATGCGGTACGAAGAGTACAGGTAAATACTTTGCTCCCGCGTTCACAATTTGTTGAATCTTGTACATTTTTCCAAACTTTCGTTTTAAGATCGGCCTTATTGTGCGAAATGGAGCAGAGATTGAAGGAGCTGAACCCCGAAACCGAAGGATCCACTTCAGGGGCAGTTGCCCTGCGTAGATCCCTTCCGTAAGATCTTACAGAAGTTGTGTAGTAAAAGTTGACTCGTGTCTGTGGCTGACTGAAACATGATGTTCCTCAGATATTGTTGTATATAAGTAGTTGCGTTCTCGATACTCGGTGGAGATGAACCAAGACTAGGCGCTACTTTTCGTATAATTATTTGTGAAGTAATGTATTTTATTACGACTATTTTACAATGTAAGAACCGAAGTATTACCCAATCACGAGTTACATGCGATTACTCTTTCTCAGATTCCTCTACTTCAACGTCGGTGCTCTGTGTGAAGTTATTCTCTAAATTCTCATAGTCATATCCGTCATCCTCTCTTATTTCGTAAGATCCCACCACTTTCAGACCAGACACTCTGTACACCTGAGCATTTTTGACCCCGAGAAGATGCGCCCAGCTCCTAGCTAAAACGGACAAAACACATTTGATTACAAACAACGTCCTTTGATTACAAAGTTCCATTCATTACCTGGCGGTACATCCACGTCAGGGACAAAGCCCCCCGCTCTCATCCAATCCCTTTTTCCTGTGTAGCACATGTATGCAACCCAGCCGAAGGCATGCCACGCAAAAATCATGTACAGCACCGAGAGACGCTGTTTCCAGTTCACCGCTTTCTCCATGGGTATCTTTCGTGTGTTTCTTCTGATAAACCTTCTCAGCCACTGAATGTGCCACATCCTGAAATGTATTAAAAATTTTACGACCTTGTCTGCAAAAAAATGTCCGACAGAGTCAGAACTCGATAATCTAACTGTGATCCAAGCATCAGCTGATATTTTATTCCCACATCGTGACCCAAAGTAGTCTCGTTATGATGCTTGCATAACGTAAAAGATCCACAAGGATTCGATCGAACAACTAATGCATATCGGAAAGTAAACAACGTGAACAATCACGTAATCATTTGCGTTTGGTTCATTCCCGTTTTTTATCACAAATACATACACGAATCAACGTGGAATTATTGCAAGATGAAGCGATAACGCTCAGCTGGTAAAACAGGCTGTAGTAATGATAGTCGTGAAGATGAGATGTTATTGAGGTGTGAAGACATACGGATATAACACAGACATCGGTCTTCGTCTAAATTTATTGACCACCTGTAACACTATTTACCTGAAATCTTTGAGTATTTAAAAAATCATTGACAACGCGAGTTAATTATTTGTCCGCGTATCGCCGACTGCTTCGTCTGTTACCGGGCCGCCATTATGCATGTAACTTGCTTGCTTCCGCCAGAATGTTTGGTGTGGGTGCCGTACAGCGCTGCAGCCAGTGCCGTATCTGCCCGAGCCACAACTATACATTACTCATAAAAAATTCCCTTTGTGTAAACTTTTCTCTGAAAATTAGTGAACAATTTTTGTTCTGGAATTCGGATCCTTAGGTTCAGAAGATGAAGAATTGCTCCCCAAAGAAAATGAGACGTCGAGTGGTTTGAGAAAAAAAACTTGAGGTGAGATGAAAGTCACGTGACCTCGATAAGACTTACACTTGGAATTTTCAAACGCTATTTTCTCAGCCAAAACACGTTCGATTGATGTGAAATTGATATCAGTGACGTAGAAAAACTTAACGAAGGGCCTGCCAATCGTGGATTTTCGAAAATCGAGACGTAATAACAGTTTTTTTTTAACAATATTGTTCTGTAATCCAAGGAAGTGCTGCCTCTCTCCACGAGGGGCAGCACCTCCTTGGGTTACAGAACAATATTGTTACACAAAATTCTGATTATGTCTTTCGATATTCGAAAATCCACGATTGGCAGGCCCTTCATTCAGTTTTTCTACGTCACTGATATCAATTTCACATCAATCGAATGTGTTTTGGCTGAGAAAATAGCGTTTGAAAATTCCAAGTGTAAATCATATCGAGGTCACGTGACTTTCGTTTCCCCTTAAGTTGCACCTCGTTGAGACAGAAAGATATCAAGCGGTACTAGTCTCTTCGAAGTACTGACCTGTTCAAAAAACATCGTTAGGTTACTCTAGAAGAACAGACGACACGTGACACGCGTTCCAAGCTTCGATACCAGTCCAAGGTGCAATATGATTGGAAGAAAGATGTAGATAATTTTGGGGATTGTTTCCTCCGTACCGACCACAAAGCTAGAAGCGATTATATTCGTGTGACGCAAGGCCCGCGACGGACCGCGGTCGTCCCTGTTTTCTCTTCGAATCCGTACTTTGATTGGCTCATAGCGAAATCGCATCGCATTGGGAGAAGGACAGAGGGGGGTTGGCAATCGAATAAAAGGAGAAGCGATTTCGCGCGTCGAACGGATTCAGATATTTTCTTGTTTAATCGGATATTCGCGACTTGATTACCGGCTCTATTAGGCAGGAAGAGCCGTAGCTACGGTAGTGGCAAAATCTCCAAGATGTCCGTAATGGGGAAGGTAAGGACAATTCGCTAGTGTAATCGGCAAACGTGTTCTTTATAATCACTACAATCAACCCCTTCGTTTATTCGTCATCACCCACTTGTCAATTTCCACATTCATTACCGTTTCTTCATTCACTATTTCATCGAGATTCTCAAATCAATACTCGTGCACTTGTTTACCTCGGATAACGGAGAATCCGGTTTTTCCAACCTTGATCATAACTTGAAATATATTATCACACCGACATAGAGAATTTTTCATCTCGTCAGTAAACAAATCACCCCAATTATTTATTCCTACCTATGTTAAATTATTTACGTTCTCACTTGTTACAGCCAATTCTTTACTCTTACTGGCGGAGTTCTTGTTCCTGGAGGGTGAGAATTGGTAAGTACGCACTCTTTTAACCAATACCTGCGGTCAACTTTCATACATCAGGTCCGACGCATCTTTAAGACTTGACACTCGCTGATAGAATGTTATCCAAAATCCTGAAGACCGAGAAACGTGTTCGTGGCCCCTATAGAAGACACTGTTCTTCACCGTTGGCAAATTATGTTCACAGCGAAGCAATTGAGTTTACCAGATTTTCAAAATCTTTTTAATTCCAACAGCTCTTAATCTGAAGGAAATACCATATGAAATAAAGCCGGTGAGTCTGGTCAAGGGCGGCGGAGAGCAGCACTGCAATGAATTTCGTGAGGTCAACCCAATGGAACAAGTGCCTGCGCTCCATATTGACAATCACACGTTGATTGAATCTGTGAGTATAAGAATTCGAGAATAGTAAAGAGCAACGGTCTCGTCACTGCCCAAGGTTATCTGCTCCCAGTGGCATCGAAATTAAATATGACATTTCAAGAAGCAAGTATTTCCCACAACTATGGGAGAACCTCATTAGCATTCCATAGAATTTTGGCTGAAGGTCGTATAAAGGCTATTTTCCTCATTAGTTATTCCCATATATTGGATTGAGTACGTTACTGTGGGAGAAAAGCGGCTTGCCTATCTCACTTCCTACCGTACAGCCGTGAATCTGTCTATTCCGGAACTTGTTAATATTGCTAGATCGTGGCATTCCTTCGTATCAATGACGGATCTTCAAAAGTCAAGGGTCTCTGGTTTTCCTTGAATATCCAAAGCTCGAGCAAACATTTTGAAACAGTTGCTTAATGATCGTTGACACTCTTTCTTACCTAACGGAATATAGATTTTCACACAGGTGTAGATATTGGATGTAACAAAGAAATCATTTTGCAGTTAAACATTCTACAGTACCTGGAGGAGACGAGGCCGCACCGACCATTAATGCCTGCAGATCCGGTCAAAAGGGCCAGAGTCAGAGAAATATGCGATGTCATTGCCAGTGGCATTCAACCGCTACAAAATTTGGTGGTGTTAATCTATGTCGGTGAAGAACGCAAGAAAGAATGGGCACAACATTGGATCACTCGCGGTTTCACAGGTACAAATTATAAAATAACAAAATCGAAGAAAATAGGCAGATTTCCTTTCAGTTTGAGAGAGAGAGAGAGTTTGTTCTATTGAGAAAATGCAAAACAATTAATGTTTCAGCTGTGGAAAAACTCCTCTCGTCGAGCGCTGGTAAATATTGCGTAGGTGACGATATCACACTGGCTGACTGCTGTTTAGTTCCACAAATATTCAGCGCCAGGAGGTTTCACGTCGACTTGAGACCTTTCCCCACTATTCTGAGGGTAGATCGTCACTTGGAAAATCATCCAGCGTTCACCGCTGCTCACCCTAATAACCAGCCCGATTGTCCACCAGAAGCGACTAAGTAGCAAGCAAGGCAGACCACACTCTTCCTCTTCTAAAATCAAATGAAGATCGAAGGGTGGTGGTCCAATAAATGGTAGCTTGAAGGTGGTAAAATGTAAAGGCAGATATTGTTCGCTTCGTTTCACGTGTAAATATGTCTGATCAATCAATCTGTGGTCTTTTATTATTATTTACCCGGAAATTTGCTCTCATTGGGGCTCATTTAGCAAACGCAAATTGATACATTCTTACACGTATTCAGAAATGATGGTATGTAAGTTAAAATTCCATGTAGGTATTCAAACTTTTAACGTTACGTCGGTTATTGAATGGTAGATAAACTGCAGTCCTGATTCCCATTACATGATCCAATTGATTACATTTTATCACTCGAGAGCTACGCTCGGGCACACAAATGGCAAATCGTTAGGGAAGGCACGATACCATTTGGGTGCTCGGATAAGTAATACGTGTTGGCCTATTATATTAAGTTCATTTTGTTCGTATCACCTTTTTTTACGAATCAAAATTAATGAAACTTCGTCAATGTATAATAATTGCATAATATTTTGTAAAATTTATCAACCTATTGAGAATAGGTTTTGTTGCTTCAAATCGAAAGTTTACTTTTTATACTTGTGATAATATAATTTCTCATTTAAGTTTGCCTTCGATTAGTGACGAAGGGCAATGTGTATCGGTATAATATTACAGATAGATTCTGTATATTCAAAAAATGGAAGTTAAATCAAATCCTTGTGCCGAATAAGGAGGCAATTTTACGCGATTTGAAAATAAGAGAAAGTTAATAATCACGTATAAACCTACTGTGCTCAATCCGTACTCTGATATCCGAGGAATGAAAAGTACAAAACATCTTCCTTTATAGTTTTCCAACTCAGGTACGCTTCATTTCTCTTCATCTAACAATAAACTTGTTTGCCATAAGTACTGTGGACTTTAGGACTCGTAAGTATTTTTAGGAATCTACTGAATACGAATTTCAAATGTCTGTAGCATTTAATGCATTCCTTAGCCTGAAAGGTAGATTGTTAGTGTGTTCAACTTTGAAACTGAGCCACGAGTATTGCTGTCCACTACTCAATGGAACACTGGCTTACTTTGTCGCTGCGGTCTCAAAAAGTCTTCCGTGCCCTCTTCATGCTTGTTTAGTGTTTCACAGAAAAATAAAATTCCTTCACCCAGATCTAGACCTCCAGAGAATATGTATTCAATTTCGTACATGTGACATTTTTACCAACTTCAACTTTGAACACACTGCAGTTAAATGCACAAATTTATGTCAAAAAATCAATCTGCGAATACGTTGCTTTGATAGTCTAAATTCATTACGATTATCCGGCGAGGCAGTTCATTTTTGGACAGACTTGAATTTACGACCATGCAATAGTCGAAGGATGATATAAATACACGTCTTTTGGTTTAGTAATAATATATAAATATTTTCAGTAGATCTGAAAGTTTGAGGTACGCCACGTCTGGATTTCATTCGTATTCAATTTTGAACATGTGTTATTCAACAAAAGGCTGCACCACGTCATGTATACGTACAAATGTTCAGTTTTTTTTCTGCACACTTGTTTCATTCAAGTCATTTGATTAGATACAGTCTTCATGTAAGTGATAGGATAGTTCCTTTCAAATTTGACTGGATCTACGTGCACGGGGAATTGCAGAGGCAGGTCGTTAATAGCTACTATAAATAGGCCTGGGCTGGACGTGGCCCGTAAGATAGTAATCACAATGTCTGATGTGACATTGTTTTTATAATTGCTTTGCGTAATTTAATATCGTAAATGACATCTGGACATGTTGTGAAACGGAAAGAAGGCATGACCTAAAAACTGGACACATAATATGACGATACACATAGATATTTTATAAGTGACTAAAAAAAAGGATAAAAAAAATTAAAAAAACATGTACGTTTGTGCTTATAGAGAATAATAAATTCTGTGTCATAGTACGTTGACGGAGTTGAGCGATTTACCCAAGTTACCTGATATCAATCTCCGAACTTCATCGTTCTTCATCATTCAAAGCTGACTTTAGTGGCGCCCGCCGAGCTCCGAGCGATGCTAGATGATAATTGTGGACGTTACGCAATCGAAAAAATTTCAACGAAGTGAAAACGAAAGAGAAATGCCGACACATGTACTTCAGAGGCGTCATCGAGCAAGATTGTGATGACAATTAAAAAATATACGAGAAAATCATGAGTTATTTTCGTTCAAGTATCATGAATGAATAAATAGTCATAATTTGATTTTTGGAACACATAGTATATGCTTTATTCATTTGGATTCTAACTTTTAGGAGCATAGTATCTTCTGTGACATATTTTGACCAGATTATTATTTCCATCTTTGAGTGTCTCCACAATTTATCTTATCGTCGATACAACACACGTCGATCTTATAACCATTTTATAAAAATATATATATATATTGACTAGTTAAAACAGGATTTAAATATTTTATCTGGGATTATGAAAACGACGCGAATGATTACATAACATTATGCAAATGGAGTAACATAATTTATAGATTATATTTGATTGAAAGTTGTTTTAAATACTACTAGGCAAGACCTTGAAAATATTTATCCTCGTTTGTATTTATAATTAAATTTATATTATTCTTTCTATAAATTTACAATTTTTCATAAACTGACCTTACGAAGTAATCTTGTGTACTTAGAAGAAAAAAAAAAAAAAACAATAAAACTATATTTGCACACGCATTCAAAGAGATTGCTGGACAATATCAGACAGTAACATCCTAAAAGTTCTTATCAACTCTTAACAAATTGTATAATAAGTAACGTTCCATATTCCTTACATAAAAATATAACATAAAACATAATTAACAAATTTATAAAAGTAATAGACAAATGTGAAATTTTTTTTTGTTCACAGATAACAAAGAAATTTACACCTAATGCTTAACTAATTTAATTCCCTAAGAACTTGTATTTATTCTCTTGAGCATTGCGTCAACTGAGCTCTCGCACACAACACTAGCAATGGTTCACAATTATTTCTCAGCTGAGCTTTTTGTACACAGTTTTTTTTTTCTTCAATGGTCGGAGGGCTGCAAGATAAATTACATTTACATTCTCGCTTTGCACGTCCCGGAGTATTGCACATATCATGTTGTCTCAATACCGTACAACGGGTTTATATCACAAAAAAGTCATTATCAAGTTCCTTCGATTCATATCACAGTCTGCACAGCAATCAAGCTTTTCAAATATATAACATATCACGAATGACTCGCTGTCGGATGTGGCCTTCCTAAAGTGTAAAGAAATGGTGTGATAATGATCGCCGGTGTTTTGTTACTTTGTTACTATTTCATTCCTTTATTCTTTCATGATTTCGCCAACAAGTGTGATTACAGGTAGGTTCTTCTGTTTTGAGAAGCAGTATTCTATCTGAACGAGACGAGATGAATAATGACCAGATGATGGCACCAATGGATATAGCCGGATGGATGGTGGGTGGGTAGTGAAATGAATAACAACAGAATGCATTTAATGAGCGATTGTTTATTATGCTCTTATGATCACTTGTCGTACAGGTAACGATGCTTTTCATGAATGAAAATAGTTAATATATTACGTTTATTTATAATTATTTAACATTGAATGGAATAAGTTGGTGATGAAAAAATAACAATTTGTTGATGCAAATAAATGTGGCTAGAGTGTAGAATAATATTCCAGTAGCACTATATGCAGCAATAATAATAATAATAATGATAACCATAATAATAATAATAATAATAATAATAATAATATTAATAAGAACAAGAATAATATTATCATCAATTGTGGTTCCCAGGCAAACACACCAAAAGGTGTAAAACGTCATTATATTATATATTGTTGCAAGATGTTTTGGAAATGTGAATGGAAATCAGCAAGTATCACGACAATTATTAGTTTTACAATTTTTTTTTTTAGCGACGTATGGAATGCGTGTCGACAATAGCGACTAGTGGATGTGGAACATTCTGGCTAAAGTGATAGTTGTAATGTCTGTGGTACCACTGATACACATATTCCATTTCTCTGATGTTTTACCGTGTTCAACTTAACAAGCATGCTACGTGAAGCTTTTGACACAAATTGAGAATATATATTTCATGATTGATGTCACAATGCGATGTCGAAATAGTGAGAAGAAAGTTGAAACAACAAAACTGTTGGATTGAGGTTTTAATTTGGCTAAGTATTTTTCACTTCAACTCTTTCGAGGTACGTCTTCGGACGAGTTACGAGAGACAATGTTTGTCAGGTTTGTTTGTTAATAAATTGATTATACCTCAAGCTGTTACGTATACGCCGTTCAAACTTACTTAAAAAAAACAAAAACAATACTATATCATCTCTGTATTAACAAACTAATGTAGCAAATATGATAGCCTACATCAACTAATTTTGTATTCGAAACTTTTCTCAATATTTTTGGCATAATAATATTCCATATTTATGTGCATGTCGTTACTCAGGGTATGAAGCGTCGTTCGAAATTCAAGAGATGGGTGCTTAAATTACATTATAGCCAAAAGGAATGTAAGGTACAATACCTGATAGTACTGTATCAGTGACGAATACTTTTCTGGCTCCACCAGTGAAGCCAGTGTAATTTGTATACAACAATCTCTAAACAATATAGTGTCCGGTGTCAAGTTAACGGGGTTTCGATCCAGAACTTGAACGCAAACGACGCTTAGCAATGTTACTTCGGAAAAAGCTTCGGTAAAAAGTGTGCAATGTAAGTGTTAACAGAGACACGGGTATATTACAACGCTATGACGTTTGGTACTTTGTCAAACCTCCCCTCTCCTCTAAACATGTAGAGATGTGCGAATGTTAATAATTAATGTGTTTCTGTATATGTGTATGTGATTGATTGTGTATATGTGACTTAGCGATAGAACTACTTATACTCAACAAGGTACTTAATATTTTTCTTTGTCCCCGAGCTGCTATGTGCTATATCTACCTCAATAACAACAATCTCAACCAATTTTCAATTTATCATTAAATTTCATCCACTTTTTTCTCTCATAATTTTCAACATACGCTTCCGTTTGCCTGATACAATATACCACATTAACAATCTAAAACCTATACCTCTCTCACTTCCAATGTGAAATAACATTACGTACAATTTTGTTAAACCCATCCAAACTTTCGAAATTTGTGTACTAATATAATACGAATAATGATTCCATAATAAATTCATTAATACAGTAGTATTCTAATTTTTATTTTAATATTTTTTTCTCTCTGTTTTCCACGTTTTTTCTTCCTCTTTATCGTTAGGATGCGATTGATGTATTTCTTATGTTATAATAATGTACTTTATAAATATACGCGCCTGGGTAACATACAACAATGTAACAACGACTTTTTGTGTCTAATAGAGTGTTTTATATGAGGTCGCACGTGTGCAATTTATAACTTGTACACGTTAAATTGATTTTCATCGAGCTTATTGTTTTCTTTATCTTCTCGTACACATATAACAATTTCATATCTGTTCTCTATTGTCAATTAATGGAATTCAATATAATAATATAATCCTTTGTGATCTCTTCTATACATAATAATATTATACATATTATAATTTTTATCATCTTCACTTCATTTATTTATTTACTTATTTTTTGTTTGTTTTTACTTCATTTTCTTTTTTCACTCTCCCGTTTTTTGATCCTATGGGACTTTGCACGTGTATGTCTTATAATGCTTTGTCTGGTTACACCTTTGATTTCAAGCAGATGCGTCGAGCGATAAATTAAAAAATCATTCATTTTCATTACACATTACGTTAGCTGAAGAATCAAAGTTGCACATCAACAAAGTCAAGATCGTTGCAACATCATAGCCAATCAAGCGACAAAGATAAATTATAACAAGCATCATCAATCTCGTTATTGTGGTAAACTTTCAGAGACAATACGTGCTTGGGACTATTCGTAGGATGTCAGGACAAATTTTTAACGTTCTATGCCTTTCCAAATTCTCCTCACATCGTATTACCACCGGAAGCCCTACCACGTTTCATCATCTAACGCAAGACAGTGCTAGTATCACTCGTTGCAGGAATATTTCATAAATTTTCACTTGAAGGAATCTGATATTCAGAAAATTATTGAACTGCTAAAGAGTAATGCTTGTAAAATATTATGCGCTTATACCAAGCTCATTGTCGGGTCATGGAGTTCACAACCGACAATCATGGCCAACTTGAAAAAAAAATCTCTATAATTCTTGCATCTATATTTGTACGAACGCAGTTTACTCCCCCATTCATGTTCTGCATGGACAATTTGTTACTCGTTTTCATCGGTCAAGTATTAATAAAGTGTGTGAAAGATTGCATCAAACTTGTTAAGCAGGCGAAAAAATATGCAAAATGACTGAAAAATGAAGAAGGAAATTGTAAAATTGTATTCCAGAATACGCACTCCCTCAGAGTGAAAGATAAAAACCATATAACAGAGTCTGTATAGCACAAGTGTGTGTGAATCATTGGGTCGCCGCAGTGACCATGAAAATTGCAGAGAAAATTTATTGGAACGTTTGATCTGTGAATTATGCATAATTTAATAAATTATCTATATTTTGTGAATTTAGTCGTTACAGACCTCTTTGTATGGGGGCAGTAAAATCTATGAGACGAGTGATTTATGATCGAACATGAATCATGATGTAGCCTAGCACACACAGCCAAGTAATGTAACACGTATGCCACCATCTCATGTAGTGGCAAAATGTGTTGTTACCATTATTATTATACCATTTTCAAATAATCGTTATCACGATTCAACTTATGTTAAATTTGAGGCGAATCGATGCAATTCCTACGGTTCCCTGATTGCTACACTACGTCGCCACGTGCGAGAGAATAATAGTTATTTACCCATTTAATAGATATTTTATTTGTTATTTATTTATTGACTAACTCGTCGAACCCGCGATGATCATTTAATAAGAGATTAAAGAGACTATTATGATTCTACGCAACTACATCTCTAACTTGTATGTAATTATATATATATATATATATCTTAGAGCTGTATATATTCATGTGTGTGTGTATATATATGTATGTATATATATATATTTATATATTATGTTTAATATACTCAATGTGTTAGTGAATTATATTATCTCCAACTGTACAAAACAAAGATTTAAACAAGTGAATAACACAGTGCCACAAGGAGATGCTTTTTTCTGCCAGCCCACATTTGATCATTTTGCCATCAACACTATTCAATAGTTTTCAAACATCTGGATTCATGTATAATTATTTTGTCAGGTTGTCGACAACTATGAATAACCTTGTAGGCAATGTTATATTTACATTGGCATGGTTGTAATTCATTCTAATAGTAAAGAGCATCGAAGAGAAAAATTTATCAACAGTATCGATATGATTGCCGGCAGCAAAGCACTCAATAAGGGCTCGACTGCTAGTCAAGGGGAACATGATGATGTGATGAAGATGCTACTGAGTAGCAAAAGTGGATTCAAAGTGATGATTCCAGTGATACATTTTTATGAAACATTATTGTGAACAATTATCATGCCTTCGATCGGTGTGTGTGTGTGTGTGTGTGTGTGCTTATGATTGGCATATATGCCATTAACAACGCACTCATATTATCGGCCTATTATCATATGTCAATTTATATTAATATGATGTTCTATTTAGTTTCCAGAGTCGACCTAACTACAATCTATACCTAATATAACCATTTATCTTTCCATTCGCAAAATCTGTAATGCATTGGAAAGCACACAGTAAAAAAATTCTCCCCCACTATTTAACACATTTCGCTATAATGACAATAATAATTAATGGATGAACGTAAAAAGTTTTTTAGTTTTTGTTACTTTTTTTCCCCTTCTTTTAGCGGACGCAAATTATTTCTTCAACAATATTTAAAATATCATTCTCATCTCGCTTATATATTTTAAATATATATTATATTATATATGTCTCTATTTGTATTTCTGCTCTGTGTGTGTGTGTGTGTGTGTATACGTATGATCATCATATATATACACACACACGCAAACATATCTTTTCCCTTATATTCATACGTATTCATGCATTCAACATGTATAGATACGTACATATATATATATATATTGAATATATTTTATTTCCTTCTATGCAAGATGAATTCTTTTTTTTTTTTTTTGTTTTTATATAATTTTGATACAACCGAAGAAAATCGTACACACATACTAGATCACGTATGTGTGTACATATATATATATATAATGTTATGCAATATTTATAAATATACAAGTCATTACTATAAAGTGCACTGAGCCAGCGCCTCCAGCTTTGAATCGTACTTTTTTTTTAGTACATATCGAAATTTAATCGGTTTTTACTCTGCGCTAATGCTCAGTATACTTTTCTCTTTTTTTCTTTCATCAACTCATGCTTGTTTACCAACTATCATTTTTCCACCTAATTAAAGTCAACCTTTCTTAATGTCTATCCTTAAAAAACAATGATTTTCAATTATATATTACTATTCATGTATCCAATTGTCTTTTTTCCACCCAACCAACCCAAATTGTATATCGCAACCATAGAGAAGTGAATTGACAATTATTATTCCCTTTTTTGCTTTCTAATATTCGTAACAAAAATCTATCAAGGAACTATTCAACAGTAATAAACATTTGCCTTTGTCGTAACATTTAAAATTTAACAAATAAAAAAGGAAACAAGAAACAAATACATTTTTTCCCGCTGAATATACAAGAATAATTTCTGATGAACGAAATAATGTCGATATATCGCAATCATCGTGTATTTACAACAAGAAATGTATATATATATGTGTGTGTTATGATTTTTCAGAACTTGAAGAGGTAATCTGATGCTCCTAGCAATGTTTTCAACGCAGCACCTACGATTCGGGTAGAAACCAAATGGTTCTCGAAAATTGTTTCAACTCATCAGGCATTTCGTGATCTAGTCACGTGTCGTATCCGATGGTATAGTACATGAGGAGTTTCGTGCAAATCACTTTTCGAATCAAGAAAGCAGCGTGCTCACTACATCACAAGGTTCAATACCTCAGAACAAGGAATGATCATACCAAAAGACAGGTTGCTATTTTCTTGCTGTTATTTGACTTGTGATAATACTCTGAATATCATTCATAATCCAGTTGATCGATTCTTCTTCCATCATTCTAATTGTTACTGGATACAACGAACATGTTATTGTCTCTTTCCGAATTGGATAGTATTAGCAAAGAATTTGAATATATCCTCTCAGCAGATGTTAAGAATGAGGAATGACGACTACGCATCACTCAAGACGCATCCCAAGATTTGATTTGGTCATCCAATAACAATATTTCAATCGTACCTCCGAGATTTGAAGAGAATTGGACAAAATTCGCGAAAACTTGGTAAACTCTAATAACTTGGCCATAATGAATATTTCAAAAACCACTACCAAAGTGTAACTATATATGGCTGTGATGTTGTTGTGTAAGTGTTAATATATGTGACAAAGCCCCGTAACGTGGTGTATCACAGAACAATTGTAGTAGTTAGTTTATATATTATATATTATATATTATATATCATATATTATTTTATATTATTCAACATTTATAATGTAATGAACCTTAAAGGTAGATAAATGTTAACGAGCCGTGATTAGGGTGCGTGGGTAGACGATAAAGAGGCGATAACGATGTGTGCGCGTGCGCGTAATAGTGATGTGAATAGTGGCGACAGAGGTGACAACAACGGTTGCGGTAGGTGGCGGTAAGATAATAATAATATCAGAGAAGTAAAAGAAGTGAGCTGCCCTGAATTGTTTTCTTTTTTAAACGATGAACGGTAGAACAGATTTTGATAATGGGTATGCGCGAATAAGGTGTAACGTGATATAATCAATGGATCATTCCAGCGATTGCGTTATGACGTGCTCTTTTTGCCTCCTCTTCGCTGATTCGTTGTTCGATCAGGTACTGAGCGGTGCCAATAGCACTTGGAAAACCTGTGATGGTTACAATACGATTCCTTGTTCCAGGCGCGAACATTCCCTTCTTTGATATTTGAATGTTGGCCCCGCTCATGTGCTGGATCTCGATGAGAGCACGACCGCCGGGCCCCAAAATGGCTCCAACTATAACCTCTGCAATTTCTATATCTACTTTCTTGGTCTCCTTGTTGTTTGCGTCTACCTGAGTAGGACTCTTACTTACGAGTGACAACTGGTTCGTGCCTAAGCCAAATGAATTGTTGTTCAGATGAATCGCGTTTGGCGCAGTGTTGTTTTGCCTGAATGGATCGAACGGCTCGTATCTATCGATGGCCGTGCGAGGTGTGGGGGAGGACGATCCCAGTGCGGGGACCGTGCCGATGGGCCCAAAGACTCCGCCGTTATTGTTAGAGCCATTGGTTGTCGTTGTACTGTCCATAGGCGTTCCCAAGTAACTCACATTCGACGGCATGCCGATACCCATTCCAAGAATATTGTATTTAGCCAGGGTAGCTATGGCTGTGAGAATTTCAGTAGCAACTGGCTCCGAGAAACCAGTACTTCGCAGTGTAAGTTTTATATGCTCCAGTATTTGTGCAGTTACAGGAGCCGTACCTGCCGTCATAGCAGCGCCTAGATTCAAGTTTAAACTGAGACCCGCACCGTTCAGGAGGCTCACTGAAATAAATATGATGCGTGATAATATCAGACTAGCTAAATATAGAGCGGTAAATGTCAAGCTCATCAATTCATCGAATTAATATTGAGATCCTGTTCAATGAACAGACGATACCCAAATATTATCGCAGTTCTAGAAATGTTTGTATTTCTTGAAAAGGAACTTCTGTACTTTGTTATTACGTATCGAATAGAAAATTAAGAAACCAACATGCGGTGATTCCACGTGAACATTGTGTTACAGAGTTCACCTGTAACGTAAACATGGAATGATATTCGAAAAAAAATGTATATATACATATATACAAAAGTTCCTTAGCAGAAAAATATTTACCACATTTCCTGAAATCCATTAATTTCTCATTTCTTCTTAGGTGCAAATACAAAACTACACCTATACTAATTACATGTGTGAAAGTACGAAAAATCAATAGATAATACGTGATTTCAATTCCCGTGTTGAAAGAAAAAAAAAATTCACGACATCCATCATTGTTGTTCAAGCATTATTACATCAGTATAAGGTATCCAAATAATGGCCTCATTCAATTGTATTGTCAAAAGACAGAGCGAGATTCTTTTGAAATATATGCAGGGAAAAAGATGATTTTTTCTTCAACTTTGTTCAGTATCACAAGTTTCTCAATCTGGTCGACAAAGTGAACAAACCACTAGAATTTGACGAATTAATACAACAAGGTCAGACCAATGATTTTGGAAGTATGTTTCGAATAGTGAAAGGTATTTGAAAGGTATTTCGAAAGTATGACTTCATAGGTCAATAATTGCTGCCAGATATGATATAGGTAGCATGTACTGATTCACAAATCTGCAAGTTTATTTGTATATTTAGGGGATAAATACTTTTATCTGATTAAGTCTTGAAAAGTTCCAGTAATGTATAAATTGATTTGTACAATAATGTTCAGACATGCCTTGGCATCTATTTCTCCAATTGTAAAATTTATTCAAATAGCTACAAATCCAATTGTTTGTTCGCTTCGGCACAACATGCTCGTGTTTGAAAATTTTTTAATCGCAAGATCCTACAAATTTAATTACATCACCGATACTCATACTGCTAGTAATACGGACTTGTAGTCACATAATAATTTACACAGCTAGAAAAACATGCCAATGAGAATGACAAAATTGATAGAACTATCAATGTTGTCATTGCAACGCAGATATTTATTCAGTACGTAAGAAACATGTGGTACCGAAAAGTGTAGATATCCCACCAGACATTCATGCATGATATAAAGATGCCTAAAGTCTGTGAAAACATTGTATAGGTAGGCGGTGGAATATTTCATAAATGTGATGAAAATTTGTTCTAGAGGGTTCTGAAAATTCTACAAAATGCTATTCGATCCAATTCCGTGAATTACAATGCGGGACTTTGATGCGAAAATCGGTGAATTTCAGTTTTCCGAGAAATTATTTTTCCGAAAAAGCCAATCATCAAGTGGTATAAAATATGTGATAGTATGATAAGCATAATCATCAATTCGAGTCTGAATCTCGTATTATACTTGGTTTTCGCAACAAAGTCTTGATTTACACATTTGCGATGAATGCCGGAACATCTTATAAAACTTACCAGTGTTAAGACCAGCTGCAGAAGTGTAAGTCGGTGTCCCTGCTGGCGCCTGCGCGTAGGGACTTCCGGTTGGATTGTAGTTAGCGACAGGACCACTAACATCGGCATAACTGACATTGAGGCATGTTCCGCTCTGCGGATCATCTGCCACTTTAGCCAAAATCATTATCAAAGCGTT
The DNA here is from genome assembly GCA_018257835.1 of Euura lappo. Lineage (NCBI taxonomy): Eukaryota > Metazoa > Arthropoda > Insecta > Hymenoptera > Tenthredinidae > Euura > Euura lappo. The sequence goes on along the minus strand of JAEUYN010001367.1, from coordinate 67,878 downwards.
TCGATTATTTTCCTTCTCTCCGATGACAGTTATACATCGTTCCTGAAGAGATAAGTCCTTAGCCTTTTGACTGATTTGAACATAGGATCCTGACTCTTCTTTTATTTGCTTTATGTAGCTACCTCCCTTTCCTATTATCATACCAGCGGTGCTATTTGGCACGAGTATTTTCACCTATAACAAAACCAGGCGAACCTATGAGTTTCGTAGTTTATCAAGACGACACATTTTTATTTTTTCATTTTCAGGTCCGAAATTTTTATGACTGTCGTTATAAAATTATTTCAGCTTTTTTTTATCAAAAAGTTAGACTGACTCAGTGTTAGTTAGATGGTGCGACATGACGGCACACGTTTCAGATCATTAACCATACATGCACTTGCTAACTGGGTCATTGCTAGCAAGCAAAAGTCACATACTGTAACCTCGATGCTTCTAGAACCGAGCTGCAACGATTGAATGGAATATTAGGAAAACGAATTAACACGATGAAGCAGTATGACCAGAAATCAATGTCTTCGGATATCGTGACATTCAATTTGATTGAATTCTCGTTCACTATGGTAACGATTGTGTGCTAGTATCGCTCATAAACAAATAATCAATGTATATGATACGTATTGGCATGGTTATGCGATTGTTTTAAACTTTGCATTGAATTCCATACTTGTGTGGAACAATAACGATACGTGACTCACAGATACAGATAATTTGAATGAGGCAATACGTTATTATCTTGTACGTAAGAAACTTTCACACAGTTCAACTCGATCGTATATCAAACAGTTCTGATTAGCTTTGTTAGTTCTAATAATATCAATATCAACCGTACCTCGTGATTGTTACGGAGGAGAAAAAAAAAAAAAACATTTTCGTCAGTTGTTACCGACTTCAATTTTACAGAGCATGGAACTCAACTCATGGAATTCAAAGAAATGTGAACACGTAAATTACTTTTTAACGATCATTGACTTCGGGTCGAATTTCAAACGATACCTGCGCAAACAAGGCAATTTAATTCCTTTCACAAAGATATGGGATTCAATTTGGGCAATGGTCGCCAGTTTTAATAATTAGTATATCAGCATGATCAGTATAGATAAAAACCCAACGCCCACTGACCTCCGCCATCTGTTATCTATCAAAGTCTAAATGTATGGCCACATGAATTAAGACTGAAAAGTGAATATGAATGTTTCACGTAAAATGACTCGATAGAATAGCGAAAGTAACTGATAAATATGCACATACAGTTAACCAGGAAAGTATCCAGTTATAGCGGATTAATGTTTGCACAATCACCGTATATATATCGTTTTTTCATTATCGAGTAATAAGATGTGAGAGATTATTTATTTTTAGAGGTGATTAAATTTGTTTGATCATATTCTTATCACTCATCGAAGCTTTCCAATGATAAAGTGAACCAGCGAAAAATTCTGAGTGACCAGATATCTATATGTAAACGATTTTTTACTAATCCAATTATTGCTTTGTAATGAGAACATAATTAAATGATCCGATCACTTCGAAAAAAGTTTTTTTTTTCTAGATTCAAGAATGAGAAAATGTCAACTCGTACAGCGAAGGTAACGGTACTACATTATCTGATTCCGAGGCTCAACAATGATTGCGGATAAAAAGGTTATTGCAAAATCTAGCAAATAGTTTGATCTGGAAAATTTCGGGGATGTAAGTTAAAATTATAATTATGAATATGAAGATGTAAATGATGCTGATCATTACATTTAATACCTGCTTGTCTCTCTCAGCCGTCGTTTTACCAGAGTCAAAGTCAACAGTGGTTTTTGAGGTGAGGTCTGGCTTCTCGCGTATCTTTTCCATTATAAAATCCATCACAGCCATTATAGCGTCCACACTGCCAGTTATCAGACAGACTCTCTCCGTTGTTCCTACAAAATAAAATAAAAATGAATACCGAATGAGAATGGTTGGTAAACAAAATTTTCTATTGAACTCAGATTTATAAACTGCAATGCCGAGAATGCAAGAATAGTTGGCAAGCGAATTGCTCGATAGCTAGACCGGTATCTTAGTGTTTACATTTAGTTGACTTGTTTATATTGCCAATAAATATTTAGGCATTACATATAAAACTATTTTGATGCTCCAATCTGGTGAGATTGCAAAGTGGGTCACGACGTGGTATTGATATGAAAAACACTAGTTCAGAAAATTGAGCAGAAAGTGCGCTATGCCTGGAGCGATGTTGTATTGTTGTAAAATTGTAAAAAGCAGGTGTATTGTGAAATATTGGATAAGCATAGTTGCATAATCGATCATTCAACCAGTTTCATTAGAACAAACTTGATCGACGTTACTAAGCAGATATGTACATTTAAGTAGGCTTATAAATACATGTATTTGTGTCAGATTGTGTTTAACACCGGATCAGTGTAAAAGTGAAAGTAATAGACATAGCCGATGAGCAGAGCACGGACGAGGAGGAGGTAAACGGTGTAGAAGGGTATCAAACGAGTTTAGGTGATGATTTGAACTTTGATCTAGCTCAAGAAATCTCTTCTCTCTTACCTGGATAAAAGTCGTGGGACTTGGACATTTTCACCCTAGCTCCCGTGTCTTTTTGTAATTGGGCGATTGTCTCGCCACCCTTTCCGATAATTGCTCCAGCTGCCACTCCGGGAACCAATACTTTGAGATGGTACGTGCCATCTCCTCCTGAAAAATAAATCAGTGTTGGTACGTCGTGAAATCGAGAGCCTCGCAAGCCTCGGAAGTATAAAAAAAACGTGCAACACAATCATCTTTGACTTTTGCCGTTATGCACTCTCCAATTTTTAAGAGGCAAATAAATTAAGCTACTTCATTCGATAAAGCGTTGGTAATGGTCTAAAGAGTATCGAATGGCAGCCGAGGATGCCAGCTTATCGGCCTTATCGTTATGTTCTGAAAAGTCTCAGCTACCAGTGATATGTATTAACTTTTGAAACAAAATTTAGTTTATATAATAACATTATTCCGCAACATATTGTCGATAACAATAATGACAACGTGCATCCTCAGTTCCATACAAATTCAATTTTTATGACAACGCGCAACTTTTCAACTCATTGGTGAATCTTGTCGACACAACGTGCCACATAATTTTATACCTTCATTTCATATTTAAATACTTGACGGTCAAGCCTGAATTGCACGACGACCTGTTCGATATCCAAAAATCCAAGTTCGTGTGACGCATAATCGTGTACATTTTAATAGGATTAGCGTTACCACGCGTTTCGCAGAGGCCATGGGAACTAATGAAGGTAATAATTACTTTCAAGTCCGGACTTTGGCACGGCAACGTGCACAACGCACAGGTCTGTTCGTAAATCAATCAGCGAGGAGTAGATTCTATACTATTTGCCAGTACGGTTTGTCAAAGGAAGAGCATGTCCCGGACGGATCAATAAATGGACAACAAGTCAAAAGACAATTCAGTGCATGAAATTAACCGGCTCTTCCATAATTTTCCAGTATAAATATTATCGGGCACGCCGCGGTTTGCAATAATATGACTAAGTCTAAAAACTGTATATATGATTACGGAGTCTGTTGCATCACAGAAGTTGAATAACGAGCAAGATTTGGATTCATAAATAACCGGGTCAAAACTGGTTTATCAGCTAAAGTTATTTATCTGTGGCGCATTAGCTCAGCTTCTCCGACACCGGATACAGAAAATTTGTAGGTAACAAGATGGATTCTTCCCCGTACGTATACAAAGGTGGCAATTTGTGCTTGGAATTATGGAATCTGAAAATCGCATACATTAAATAACGTGACACTCGAGTGTGAATGCTTAGTGATAACTGTGCGGCGAATTACGCACACATGGACGACGCATAGCAGATCCAATGTTACGTAATAACTCGACAACTCTGCTCGTGGCGTACGATCAGCTCTCTAATACCATACCATAAAATGAAGAATAATTATCTTCCCAAGTGAAACAAAACACAGGCTATAGGCATATATAGCACACGTTACGTAGGTATTGAAAATTGATAAAAATTGATAAAAAATGAAACCACGGGTGAAATGTTTATTCTTCCGATTACGCGTTTTACCAAATGTAAAATAACCTTCGAAAACCGGTTGAGATGAGAGTCGACGGTTGAAATAAATAATTGCGAAACGTGAACTACGATTAAATAGTGAAGAGAAAGGTTGTGGCTTGATGAAAAATAATTTCGGGAAAGGTTCGAAGCCCCAGGCGGTTTCGGGGCCCGACGACAAACGCAAACAGCTGTTTGACAGATGGGAGTTTCGTGTCTGTCGCCTGCACACTCTGACCTTGACCCACGACCCCGTTCTGGGGTGCCTGACAACTCACCAATATGCCACATCTTGGGTGGGAAGAGGTAGGCGCGACGACAGCAGCCCGCGTTAGAATAATACGCGAGCGATAAACGCGAAATGGAAATTTGAAAACTAACGAAACGGGCCGAATGAAGCCGCGCGCGCGATAATATCTGTCAAAGTTGCTAAGTCACCGAGTACGCGCGTCCCCCGTCGACGAGCCGCGGTCCTCCATTAACGTCAAGAGTCGCCCACGCAAACGAACGAACGAACGAACCAACCAACGAACGAACGAACGAACGAACGGACTGTCAAATTCAAAATACAGCTACGAAACGTCGAACGTCGCGGCGTCGCACGGAATCGCGCGCGCTGCGACGAACACACGGCGTTATGACAGTCGATCGACGGGACGACGGACGTGGTATTAGTGATACTGGCGAAGTAATGGTGCGCGAATCTGGGCCCTGTTTGAGTCCCGACTCCCGGTTCCCTCGTCTGACATTCGCAACACATTCGAAACTAGGAATCGCGTATTCGCACGAAACGGGACGTAGTTCGTGGATTGTCAATGAAACGGAAATTGAGCTCGTTCAAATAATGAAAGAAGAAAAAATTACCGTGGCCCCAGGCCCGTATCAAAGGTTGAATCATAGCTGAAATAATGCCTGATCATAATGGTACTACGACAGTTGGATAAGCGACGTAGACGATCGTGTTATAGTGACGACACTTTGTAATATTATAGCGAAATGTTGTCTGAAATACCTGAGCCGTAGTGGGACCGTTTGGTGGCACCGTTCTCTACGTCAGAGTCTAGTGGCCGTTTTCTTGAATCCGCGATTTCTGGGGAGGGACACGTCTCCATTCCCGAGTCAGCGGCCATCTTTACTTCGTTTTGTTTCGCGCACACGAACCAAACGAAACGACCACGACCGACCGACCGACCACCCAACCCGTCCGACCGACCTCGGACCGTACGACCGACGACGATTTACGACGACCGACCGACGGAACGCGACAGACCCCCGACAAACTTCACACACTCTCCTCTCACGTCGCCGCGACACACTCGACGCGTCTCACCACTGGCAACTGATCGCAGCTCCCTTGAAACTCCCTCGCTAAACCAGCTGGTCGCCTCCACGACTGCGACTCCCTCTTTCCTTTCTCACTCGCTCCCTCGCGCTCCTACTATCTTTGACGGACGGACACGCGTCCCCCACCCCTGCCCCCTGACGGCGCTGCGCTTTGTCAAATACGCATGCACAACATGACACTAGACTCTTCCGCAAGTCGCGCGCCCGAATCTCGACTATCGCCGCTGCACCGACTCCTGATGGTAGTTGTTGTCTCGTCGGATAATAGAAAGGCCACTGATATATTTCGTTGCCAATCACTTAATACTTTAATAGCCGATATTTACAGTAGGCGGTAGTATGTACGATAGCGGTAAAATCGGGTAACGGTATTACGCCGAATATCGTATACTATATGGGTAGGAAAAACAAACTAATAGCGTCGCTGCTCCTCGATGATATCTGTAATGTAGTAATGGGGAAATGGGTTTATTTTCGGGTCGTTGCGTTTCGCAATACTCGCAATGTCGCAGCAGCAGACCCCCGTCTACCCACGAGCTCTGGCAATCCGGCGTCTATCTAATATTACTCTCGCGCAGTCGATGTTGACAACTATCCTCGTTGTAAGTGTACCGAAGAGACCGAAAATTTCCCCTCACATGATAGATTGGGGCATCGGGGCAGCGAGCCCTTTGTTGTTGTTACGTGGAAGGCACGGATTTTCTAGGAACTGCGCTATTTGGGCCACGCAAAAATCCATATTTCGTTCTATTTCATCACGACTGCTGCCCGGATTTACCCGACATAAATGCGGCACTCTTCGTATTTTCATACGACATTCAAAACTCTGCCACCGCGGTGCAGGTAATCAAATTGCCATTTGGCGACGTCATAATTTCGTATTTTCTGCCGCAAATATCGTGGACCCCAGCTGCCTTCGTTCAGTCTGCGCGCTTTTTTTTCACACGCACGACGGTCTATTGCACAAGCGGAGAAGGAACGAGTCCCTTTACAGTTTACATCGAGGTTGTCCTTGCCCCACAGCAACTTGCACATTCTTTCCTAGACTCCGGTCTCCGGGTTAGAGGCAGTCAGTCTCAGTCCCCGCGTCCATCTAACCAGCGCTATACTTAAGTATGAGCACATTGTGTTGCACGTATCACGTATGCTGCATACATTTGAATGCTTACCCAAGGCCGCTACATTATACCGACACGCTATACCGTATCTAACTCTATAGATATTCTATTAGCTGCGTTGATACAGTACGAAATGGCCGCTCTGCCATTGCTGCTCACTGCCAGTATGCCCTTGATCGATAATTTTGCATTGGTACTTCTAGGATATCAATCGACGTAGAGACTTGATTTAATCCAAAGCCACGTGTCAGTTGTTAAATTGTCCGACGTTAATGTGTTTTTATTTTCCTTGACAAAAAAAAAAACAACTGCCACTACCTCTTGCACAAGCGTCTCATACAACTCAGAGCTCTCAACGCTCAGCCTATGTCCGTGATTCAGTTGCCTAATCAACTTTTTCTCGATATTCTGCTCTTTGTCATATTATAGGTACGCATGTGTGTGGTGTACAGCCAACGAATTGCGTATGGTAATATGTTACAGCTGAAATAGCTGCGTGAATTAAATATTGTCTATATATAAGGGTAATAAATCGTTTAGATTTTATTCTCATTGCGTAAGAATCGAGCATATCGACCTTACATACAACCACGGCGTAATACTTCGGTGCTGAATCTGCGTTAATTAGACGTTTTCGTTTTGATACGTGTTCGACTTAGAATATCAGGTATATGCCGAGTTCCGTTTCTTTTAACTGTAAAACCATGTGAAATCTATCTAGTCAAAGAAATATATGTCTCGCCAGGCATTAGAAGAGTACGCCTGTTAATTTTCCCTCATATAATGAAAGCCTGCCCCGTTTCCTGCCTTCCCACTTTCCCCTGACCTCATTCTACGTTTGACCTGATTATCCACAACTGCATTCGGGTTAGTTCGAGCGAGGCGCCAGCTAACAGGTGTTACGTCATCACCGCTGGAGTCGCACCGAAGACTGTAATAAATTGATACGAAAATCAAACAAATTGACAATTCTTTGAAAAATCCGAACGCGATTTTTTTACGGCTATCGAATATTCCGACTCACGTAGTATAGTCTGCCGTTCTTTGTTTTTTTTATTTGTGAGCATAACCTCAAAGCTGGGTTATCAAACGATTGCGTAACATGATACGAACGGATGGTTCAACATCTCGCTTGAGTGCGGATAGATAAACGTGATCCGAGGAGATTCCGACTGTCATTATGTGTCGATAGCTCGTAATGGATGGAAACTTGCGATACCCGCAGGTGAAAATTCTGTTTTTCGCTAAAGCACGGGAACTGACTGGCCTCAAGGAGGCTCTGGTCACTCTGCCGGCTAGTATTTCTTACCCATCTCTACTGGACACGATCGTTCGAAAATTCGGACTCGAGAGTATCCGCGAGACCGTTATACTGTCCGTCAACGAACGATACGTTGCCAGTGACATTCAACTCGACCTAGCCGACGGGGACGAGATCGCGGTCATTCCGCCGCTCAGCGGAGGTAATACTCGTTGATATTAAGATTTCAACGATTCCTCACAGTTGACTGAATGTTATTTACCGTATTTCCCTAACGCAGGGTAGGGATGGACGCCTCTAAGGACGTCGTCGAGTTGCAGACGGAGCGGCTGAACGTCGGAGAAATAGTGGAGTCGGTTGTGGCTCCAAATTGCGGAGCGATATCCTCGTTCATTGGCACAACGCGAGACAATTTTGAGGATAAAAAAGTATAAAACAGAAACCATGAGTACTAAAAAATTAGTATTAATCTAGTCCGATTCAAGATTACATCGTGGAATTCTGTTTTGCAGGTAATCAAGCTGGAGTACGAGGCGTACGAGCCGATGGCTTTGAAAGAGCTGAGGAATGTGTGTTCAAAGATACGTGCGCGATGGGATGTCGAGCGAATAGCGATCTACCACCGGCTAGGGATAGTTCCGGTCGCTGAGGCGAGTGTTGTTATCGCGATTTCCTCCCCTCACAGACAAGAGAGTCTCGAGGCGACGCGGTTTGCCATCGAGACTTTGAAAAAAACCGTACCTATTTGGAAAAAGGAAATATATGACACCCAAGAATCACAGTGGAAAGAAAACAAGGAATGCTCCTGGTCTAGCAGTAAATGATTTTTCATATTTTTTATATCTCGCTGATATTGAATACCAAAAAGAAGTGCAATATTTCCTGTGGCTCTGATTATTGATTATGTATTATCGTGAATAAAAATTTTTAGTACCGTTATAACTGGGTGAGAGGCCATACATTGACACTTTTCATTCGAGTAAAAGAGGAACTGTGTTATCAACAGGTCCACGTGAAACATTGTCAACATCCCAACTTATGGATGAGTCATCGTCATTGAACATCCAGAAAGTTACTGAAACAAATAGAATTGCGAATCAGACCGAGGTGACGAGGCAGGAAGCATCGCCCGACGCGGTCATAGACTCAAATCTTGTACAAATTCGAGCCAGTTCTGACGAGCTCAACCGCAGAATCGAGGCTTTTATCGCCAGGAAGAGGGAGCAGGTCAATATCGTGAATGTACAGGAGTTTTGTTGTCACAGGTTCGTAATTTACAAACGAACTCATCGCAATGTTTGTACGCATTAACTTCGATGCAACTGTTCAAAATCATCGCGATTTACAGAGCCAGAGTCGACGAGGAAGAGGAAAGCTCATGTGCTCGAGTTGATGCGATTTTAATTCGAAGGAAAGATTCCAAAAGCCACGTTAAAGGTACGAACAAACTGAGATGCGGAGGTGCGCATCGCAGAGATTACAGACCGACAAAAGCTTCATTATATACACAGGATCGCATGTAACCCACCGTATTGTGTAACTATAAATGTTATGCGGAACCAAGGCTATCCGCACAAACGTTATAGTCAACCTTTTGTCTATGAAAATGGTAAAAACGAGCCGACGATGATACTTTGATCGTCTGTTCAGCCGGGCCATTGTTACTCAAGCTTTGTATATCATCTCGCAAAATTATGATAAATATTTCTGTGATACAAGCGTTGCCAAAATTAATATTAGAAACTACATGTATTCTATTCGTTGAATCACAATTACACTTTGTCCATCGATCAGTCCACAGGGTGCTGAATCCTTGGGGACCTCAAATGGGTGATCCGTCAAGCCTGCAAAAAACTTCGCCAAATCATTCCAGTCAAAGTTCTCCGGGAAATTATCCACCGGCACTGGAGGAAAGGTTCGCAACAAACGAAGGCCATATTGGAATCAAAGGACCTGTCCCAAAGGATGTTTATCAAAGGCTGAAGAGGATCGAGGAGAGAATATTGTACTTAGAGAGTCTGTCCCCGGAGTACAGAAGTTTTTGGGTGAGATTATTTTGTTGTCACCTGTATTTCATATCATGGGACAACAGAAGATGCATTATTTATTGTTATTACAAATCATAAGTTTAGTTGATGTGGATACTCATGGTATTATGATCGTATTTCAGGGAGGGCAACAGCATGAGAGTTACCAAAGCAATTACAAGGCAGTAAGAAAACGGGTAAGTGTAACTTGTCGTTCGTCACCAAACGCGAATAAATTTGGTGCGATTAATCGCAACTATGGCCTCTGGAAAACCTGCAGAAGTCGTGGATCTGATGTCTTTGAACATCCTATGTATTGAAATTGTGCTCGTATTTTATACTCGCTTTGCAGAACAATGTAACGAATCTGCACAGTTTTCAGGAAATGATCAAATCTGTGAGCTGTATATCACATGTTTTCGCCGATCTAATGGATATTGATTGTCTTATACATTTAATTCATGAAATTGTTCGTTTGCATGTTGTAGACGTTCTCAACGGCGGAACTCGACTCGAAACTCCACGAATTGGAAAACAAATATGCCAAGAAATCCAATTGATATAGAAACGCAGACTAAGATCCATTGTACAAAATTCACATATTCAACTACGTGTTAGCTAAGATTAAGAAGATATTGTTGTATCAGGCCAATATTTCATAGGTACATTTATAATTTATTATTTTTCATGAAATAGACCGTAGGACCATTTTCTAGGTCGTTACACGATACAAACAATGATTCCCTGTGTTGCATTCAAGATGTTGGAAGTGTGAGACGAGTATACTCGTCACGTCGATACAATGGTGGTACAGTACAGACGAATTTGAAATTCTTTTGAGAAAACTAGTATTCTTCTATGACCGATGTTTATCGATCGTTTACCTGTACGTTTCAATACAACGAACTTTGCACAGAGACGTAAATTTCAGCCAAGTTCTATAGACTATGAAAACAATATTTTTTGTACAAACTGAAAAACTATTTTATTCTTCTCATTCCAATTTCACACTCAAAGGAGAATAGTGTCTTCACGACCATTTCATTACCAAACATATGCAATAAAATTAATTGTATGAGAATGTTGTAATTTTCAATAAATTAAATATGTCTGTTAGCGCCAAAAATGGAAGTTTTTTGACTCTAGTATCATCCGATTTGTTGGGCATGTGCCTCTTACTAAAATATATCGAATGGCACGCATCGTATGAATGCAAATTAATATCCCGCCTAGTGATACGTGATTCGTAATATTGACCGTGGTATTGACCTAACATCACCCGTAGTCTCCACGTGGATTCGATGCATTTATTAATTTGAATACCTGCGGGACAGTACGCGACACGAGTCTCGCTATTGCGTCTCGTTGGCATAAAATGAAACGGGAAATCGGCAACGAAATCGGAAAAAAGAGCGAATGCGCATTTTTCAGAAATTATTTTTGAAACTGATGTGCCAAATCGATCTCAAATGCGGATGCTAAACAAACGCGCAGAGCGTCCGGGAGACCGGGAGGTGTCAACTTATGCGCATGAGTGTACAACAACATGCGACACGGCTCGAGTGCCGATTGAGAATAGTTCGTTATTTGAGAGTCAGAGGTAGTCACGATCGTTTAGCAGTCGCGTTGCGAGACGGTATGGCCGGGGAGGCAAGGCAGCTTTTTACCTCGCAGTCAAGAAGCAGTGATTCCTAGTTAACCGTAAGAAAATATGTGTCTCGCGGCCACTTGCTGAGTGATAAAACAAGAAATCGACCGTCCTGTCAAGGTAAGATCGATACTGTAATTCATCCAAATGTCAATATTTTCCATATTTTAAATACCACACATTCCGTTCAACGTCGTCTGCCACCGTGTGACAAGCACACAACTTTTGATTGTTTTATTTCTTCTTACCCACAGCTGGGCGGGTTCTACGATACGACAAAAGCCGGTAGCGAGACCTTGAAGGGGCTGCATTTCGCGTTGTGGGTAATCAACCGTCAGGTCGATTCCCGAACGGCGAAATATTAATTTATTTTCTCTATTATTCTCGTCGTTAGTTCCAATGCCGATACTACGAATATTTATTTCTGCATATACTCGATCGCGTGCAGTGGCGGTATTACAGCGGGAGCGATGCTTCGCCTGCGCTCCGTTCGGATATGACAAATTGCGATCAGTAGCCGATAGTTCGATCACGCAACTTGATCAGTGATTCTTGCATGACTGATATTGATACGCTTCCTTTATCTTCAGGCACAGCCTTTCTCTCGTTTCAATTACCTTCTTTGAACGTGCAGCCCCCCCAACTTACCACGTGTCGAATAAACTTTAAGCTAAATATAGAGTTACGCGATTCGGTAGAATATACCTTCTTTTAGCATTCCACTTAAACTATGGTTGAAAAAGTTATGCAATGTCCCTTACACGTTCGACTTATTCAATACTTTAGACTATCGTTGTTGTTACTGACTATCGAGCTACGTTATCAAACTTGGTATACGAACACGCTAATAGTTGGCATTCGAGGTACCTCGTGTGGGAATACGGTAAACATAAATAGAGTTTTTATGTCAGCATTGCTGCGGTTCCAGTCGACTCTTCGTATTGAAGGTGAACGGCTGTAAACTATTCGTTAGATATCCCAGCAGCTCTGCCTCGCCGTCGTCTCCAGTTTTATTTCCGTTCGATTGAATGTTACATACCTATCATTAGGTCGACTGAAACTTGAATTTATTCCATAATGCAAAGTCAAAGTACGTATAACGGTTTTGCCGGAATACATAATATTTTCAACGGTAAATTGATAAGTGGTAAAAAACCGAGAGGAAGAAGAACTTCGGAACTATCGGCTCGCCGAAAACGTTTCTTGTTTACGGGAAAGTCACGTGACCGCGATGTGATTTACACTTGGAATTTTCAAACGCTATTTTCTCAGCCAAAACACATTCTATTGATGTCAAATTGATGTCAGTGACGTAGAAAAACTGAATGAAGGGCCTGCCAATCGTGGATTTTCGAAAATCGAGACGTAATAACAGTTTTTTAACAATATTGTTCTGTAATCCACGGAAGTGCTGCCTCTCTCCACGAGGGGCAGCACCTCCTTGGGTTACAGAACAATATTGTTACACAAAATTCTGATTATGTCTTTCGATATTCGAAAATCCACGATTGGCAGGCCCTTCGTTCAGTTTTTCTACGTCACTGATATCAATTTCACATCAATCGAACGTGTTTTGGCTGAGAAAATGGCGTTTGAAAATTCCAAGTGTAAATCATATCGAGGTCACGTGACTTTCATTTCACCTTAATTGTAAATAAAGGAGAATTAGTTTTTATGCAAGTATGCACTGCATAGGCACCTATTTTGAAGCAACTCAGGCGGCAGTATGACTCATCAATGTGTTTCCGGAATTTTTCTGAGTTTATAAGCGAATTCTAACAAATCGATTAGACCGCACCACCTGATACGCACACGTATTACGTGTATGTTTATGTGCAATATACTTTCGTAGCTCGTTGAGCAATTATTTATTATAATCGCGAGATACAAAGGAACGTCCGTCCGCCCGCTGAGCGGGTTCGTAATATTAAATCCGTCTAACGGTACGTACACTGCACCTATACCTATCTGCTACAATCTGCAATACCGTTTCCGATTGTTGCTAAAAAAGGTCAAGAATTATCTGCCACAGGCAGCAATCAAATTGTTCCCTATAAGGTTTCAATAATGTTCAATCCGTATTACGTATAACGGCGAACTTACTCACGATCTATAATTATCCAACAGCTCTACACTGATGCGTTGATGCGATCCGACGTTATCACTTTACTCTCTTATAACGAAAATTGCATTCAATAGTGATTTTTTTTAACGCATGTAGGATGTCAACGTTTCACTTTTTCTTCTACATTCGCGGCTGCTCAGGAGACGATATGATAAAAACGCGGTCATGCATGCGTTCAGATTGTGAATTCATTACAATTTGTGGTAATTTCGCACGGTTTACACTTGGAGTGACTCTGAGCAGCCTTTAAACGTAATTATGACAGCACTTTCTTGGACACGTGTTGCATAGCTTTTAGCCTTATCTATCCAGCACATGCGGCAAAGTGCGGACTTCATTACGTGTTTCTATGATTAGATAGAAACCTTCAACAAGCTAAATAATGAATACGAATTTCTGTTGGATCTTTGCATAATATCATGAGATTGAATGTGTGAGTCAGTGCAATGACTCCTGATTTCGATGATCGTTCTCTTCCTCCGGGTATTGGTATATCGATGTAAGTGGGCTGGGCAAAATCGGAAATACCTGTTGTTCGCTTCATGAATGAAGAAGTCATCTATATAGCAGCCCGTTCGTGTCCCGTACGATCACGGAATCATCCTATTATATTTGCATACATAGCATTCCGCCTTTTACTAGCGATGGAATCGAGTCGCGACTGCAGCGAACAAGCTTCTGAAGCTCCACGGCTTCTTCACAGTTCATTCGCTACATCTCAGTAACCAGTTATCTATCCATAGGCGACCTTTGGGTCAGGCAATTATCCAATTCCTTGTTAATTATTAACAAGTAATTTCCAAACACGGTGTAGCGAAGTGACCTCATTTCGGTAATTACTCTGCACCTTTTTCGCTACCTGAAACAGCTCCGGGGGCAATGCGGAGTATGAGGCAGTGTGTATACAGTAACGTCCAAGTTCTAAAACGTTGCATTGCGGCATTCAACTAGACTGTATCCGTAAAAAACGCTTCGGAAAAAAATTGATCGATTGAATCGCGTGATTTATACAAATCCAAAATTCGCGTGACATTTATATTATTTATAATTATAATATTATTCGCGTATTTTGGAGAATGATTCATCGCAGCTCTATACGAGGGCGTTTGTATCGCGAATTAAATCTCAACCGCTCTATTTATTTGGAAAGTAGGCACGCTTTTGTTGTACGCTTCTATTATACTTTATAGCCACAGAGCTGTGCCGATTGTCGAGTATCACAATCGTTAGGCAATAAAACTGCTGTACAAGTTCAGCGACCGCAGATCGATTGTATAGATTCGATCATCATTTCGAAAAATCAACGCACCGAATGAAGCCTCCTGATTCGATTTCATGTCTCGCGAGTTACTCGTCGAATTTTCGTCTTCGATTCATATCCGTTCCTCGCAGGGGGTGTGGGCAGACCGCGATAGGCCGATTCAGCTGATATGAGTGATACGTTAATATAGGCAATGGCTAACGTTTGCTCGATTAATCACTTTGTACAAACTCTCTCAACATGCGGTCTTAATTCTGATTCTGAGTTACACTGAAGTATTGATTTTTAACATTCGGAATTCTAATGGGTAGAGCAGTTGCACTATACCTGGTGCTGATAGTTGGCATGTGTACATGTCGTGGCTCCACTTATGCTTGACTTATGATCGATGGTAGCGTGTTCAACATAGGCAATTCCACCAATTATCAACCAATGTTTGGGCCCGAAAAAATCGATTTGCCTCAATTTTTTTCCTCGCATTCTGTGAACCAAGATTGGCAGATTCACCAAGTTTCAGTCAAATAGGACTTACCATTCACGAGGAATACGATATTCAATTTTTAGGATAAATTTTTTTTACGCATTTTTGACGTACTTCCAACGTCACAATAAAAATTCGAAAAAATACGTTTTTCATGTGAAAAACTCTCAGCTTTTCGAATCCATTTTTCATTCTTCACTATCTCTGCTGAAACCAGCTCAAAAACACGTTTTTTGACAAAAAACAGCGATTTCTCGATGTGCTCAATGTTTTATCATTCTTTTGAATTTTTATTCCGAAAGCTGAGATTTTTTCAGTAAGAAACCCAAATTTTCAGAGTGGGACGGCTACGTGGTCGCGTGTGAGCTACGATTAACCCCTTGGCAATGATGCAAAAATGGGATTTTCGTGCCACGTTTGTATTTGAAAAAAAGTCAATACATTCATCCTACAATCTCAGTACTACGGTTTTTGAGGTCACTGAATCCGAATCTGAAATCGGATTTTTCAAATTCAAAATGGCGGATCCAATATGGCGGATCCAATATGGCGGACGCAAATTCGGAAAACAGTTTGATTCCGATGAAAGTGAGTAACTTCAGGTTTTCGAGGTCGCTGGATCCGAATATGACGTCAGATTTCCAAAATTCAAAATGGCGGATCCAATATGGCGGAAGAAAATTTCAATAAGCCTTTTTTTTCAAACACAAAAGTGGCACGAAAATCCCATTTTTGCCTCACTGCCAAGGGGTTAATCGTAGCTCACACGTGACCACTAGCCGTCCCACTCTGAAAATTTGGGTTTCTTACTGAAAAAATCTCAGCTTTCGGAATAAAAATTCAAAAGAATGATAAAACATTGAGCACATCGAGAAATCGCTGTTTTTTGTCAAAAAACGTGTTTTTGAGCTGGTTTCAGCAGAGATAGTGAAGAATGAAAAATGGATTCGAAAAGCTGAGAGTTTTTCACATGAAAAACGTATTTTTTCGAATTTTTATTGTGACGTTGGAAGTACGTTCAAAATGCGTAAAAAAAATTTATCCTAAAATTGAATATCGTATTCCTCGTGAACGGTGAGTCCTATTTGGCTGAAACTTGGTGAATCTGCCAATCTCGGTTCACAGAATGCGAGGAAAAAAATTGAGGCAAATCAATTTTTTCAGGCCCAAACATTGGTTGATAATTGGTGGAAGCGTGTTGCCCATAGATATCTGATCAGTAGTCGCGTATTTCGCCAATAAAATATGCCCGCGACATCTACGCGCAGTCAAATTATTCGCATATTCAAACAAATAAATGTAATACATGAGTTATTGTTTATTGTATGGTATACAGGGTGCACAGGAGATCACGTGTAACATTATAACAAAATATTTCGTCTTAAAAATGTGTAAAGGCTTATTACAAAAGGAAAAACGTTCCCCGATGATTACACTTTTTTTTTTTTTTTTTTTTAATTTATATTCGGGCGGGAAATCTGTGTGTTCGTACACATTTCTTCACCCCATAATTTGTTTTTATTTTCTGTTTTTGTTTTATCAATATCACGAAACCACAGTAGCGAAAGTTCCCTCGTAATTCACCGGGACATGACTCGTACTTCCGTGTATATCAGAACAGGTGGTGTTCACAGTTTTCATGGTACAAACAGGCGTTTCTGCACGCCAAAAAACTCGCAGAATAAATTAGCACGTCAGTAAAGTGTCAGATCTATTCAATTTATGCTCGACGAAAAGTAGACAAAACATGTAAAATAACCGACGGATCGATACGTATCAACAAGACACGCGTACTTACAACCGGTCAAATATACCTACAGACGCATCTGCATTGTGTGATAGGTGTCCCTTGTGTATTTTGATTGTGGATTTGAAATGTGGTTTCATCACGTTGGTATAAAAGCTCCTTTTCTTGCTTCGATTTCTTCAGTCATCAAACGGCGTATCAAAGTCTCAGGGAACATCGCTGTTTTCACAGATCAACGGAGATAAAGTCCCTGTTCAAGTAGCTAATGAAAGCGGAAAGTGCCGCTCCACCTCGGTCTACAACGTAGTAATGCAAAGGAGCCCAATTTTTGCAGCCCAAGCACATATGTCTGATGGCTCGTCTCCCTGCTTCAGGTATGTGGATGGCGTGAATAGCGAAAGTTGTGAACTGCAGACAAGTGGCCGGCGTGGACGCTGCCCTGAGTCGTAGTCCCATGTCGGCCAAGAGCCTGTAGAACTTGACGCCGCGGAACCTGGTGCCGAGGATGTTGATGGTGTGAAGACGGCTGCATTTCTCCAATATCCTGATCAAGTTTAGCGACTTGAGATAAAGCTTGGCGGTCGACCCGGTGCAATTGAGGATGTACAATTCCTCCAGGTTTTTATTAGTCACCGACAACTGACGTAGGATATCGTCGCTGTCCGCCCTCGCGTCGAGGGTGAATTTCTTCAGATAAGGCATCCGCCTCAGTTCCTGGATGACGTGCGAAGTTGCTACGTCGTTACCCGCCACCTCGTACGACCGCCATACGACCGGGTTACGGACAACGTGGTCGAACAGTCTGCAGACTTCTCGGAGGTTGTACAGATCGCGGGAGTCGAGGTACGAGCAAATTTCGAGAAGCACTTCGACTGGCAGATTCGTTACCTCGGGGCAGAGCACGCGCGGCGCTAGGGACGAATTTGTTAGCGTGTCTCCTTTGCAGTTTCCGCGCAGTTTCACTCGTTTTCGAGGTTTTGTCTCTTTCACGGAGTAGATGCGCGATTTTCCTCGCGTTTCCATTTCCGTATTACTATTCGCTTATCGTCACATTTTTTCCACACGATTATAAATTAACGTATTCCGCCAACGACTGCCATGACTCCTTTCAATAGCCCGATGGAATGAATCACGAGAAATTTTGCGCTTGACATGTGTCAGTTTATCGAGTATTGCTTTGACGGTCTGTGTACTTCAATTAACAATTGAACGTGACACGAGAACTTTGTTGCTACTTCGGTTATTTCGGTTCATCGCCGAGGCGAACACGACTTGCTGAACGTACGCTGCAGGGCTAGCTGGTCCATTATTTCGACCAACCTTAGAATTCAAAACCCAAGGGGTTGAATAATTTCAGCTCCTCATTATACTTACGAGGCCACATTATTCGATATGAGGGTTGATTGTAGGTTTCATTAATAAACCAAGTGGCTTCTTGCCCAAAGACTACATCGTAACCGTGGATCTACCTCAATATAACCTGGGGTCGACCCATATAAGCTACACGTATGTACACGTAGTACACATTACACAGTTACGCCGCGGTTGTATTTTCACTTTCTATGAAAGTATCCAATCTTCACCTTCCCAGCTTTTATATATTTTCTGTTGTGCAAGAATTAACGATCGGACGTGTCGTGTCGTGCAAGAAGCAATCAACTTTATTATGAGCTGTTATTTTTCGAACACGCCAGACATTTTTATCTAGTGTCCGATACTGGGGTTTCAAAATTTTCAACCAAAACTACACCGCAAACTATATGATGAGTTATTTTTAGTAACGACTCTTAGATTTCTGTCAATTATTGTTAATAACTCGCAAACGAGATATCGTCGGACAAAAAAATAATAATTAGATGCGCTTAGAAAACCGATGGTACATTCATCACCCGAAAAGTTCGATTGAAGCCCACACCGTTTCGGATGTGGAGGTTTGTAGTGAGCAATAAACTTGAAAAGGTGAACTGCATATCGAATTTTCTTTGTTAATGAGCTCAAATTTCGCTTCGTCTGCTGCGATCTCGGATGGAATCCAACTTCCAACCACATAAAATTAAAATTGGTCTGGTATTTCTATAATATAATGATTGAAATTAAAAATACAGGCACGCGATTTTATCACGTAAGCTTCATTACGGGTTTAAAACTGCGTAATCTCTCTAAAAGTGAAGGTGGTGAAACACTCGGTAAAATATGACAGGTATCATGTATCTCCGCGTGTACGTGGCAACGACAAGCGTTCCTGGTATCTTAATTAATTCATCATTTATACCAGTGTATAGAAAAAGGGTTACAAGGTTGCATATAACTTTCTGCCGCAAGTAAATATCCATGTGTGGCTAAATCGTGGGATAAAATTATGCAATAATATCATCCAAATAAGGCTGCACCTTGCGATTCCAGAGAACGAGACAAAAATACAATTAATCATTTGACTGAAGTTCATGCCTATTTATTTCCTTGCGCACAATTCGACTCGGTTCGTTATATACTTATATCCTACGAGTCTCATAGAATCGAACCTTCCACGACGATGGCGATCCTTTGCGTCCACTAGATCATGAAACCTCGAAACGGTCGCCTGCTGGAACGCAACCCATTTGGTATTCCCGTGTAAGCGGTTGCCGACTCTGCAGGAGTTGCCGGATAAACTGATATTTTCGTCATTTATAAGATCAAGATCAAAGTTTCTTCGTGAAAAGTTGCCTAGTTTTTTTTTCCCAAAGTAATGAAAGTGAAAGTAAAAAATGACCGATTCTTCTTCAAGATTTGCATCAAATGCATCGGGCGCAGGTTGAAATCTTGTTCTAAATTGATGTCACCATTTTATTATTACAGACGAATCATGCTTTCTCAAATAAATCCCAACTTGCGCACCACGCCGGGTAAGCTGGATGGGAAACGGACGAAGGAACTGATGTCGTCATCTAGTCTGTCGGGAATGTCGCAACTTTCAAACAGTAGCGATGAAGCCCTGGAACCACTTGTACACAAATCTCACAACATGATCGAAAAGTCTGAAAGGTGGGTTACACACTGGTCGGATATTCATAATGCATAATTGATAAATCATTGGTCAGTATTTCATGTAAGTAATTGAACGATTCTATTATTGACTACTGAATGGAACCTTTTGCGTCTGAATTCTTCCGGAATATTAGTTTGAAGTTTGTAATAGAAGATGAGGCGTTCTCGATTTTTGTTTTGTTTATCCCATAGAACAAAAGATGACCTACGGATAATATCGCTATCGAATAATCATGCTACCATTTACGGAAGTATATTTGAGTAAATACGCTCCATTATTTTTCAGCACAACGAAAGATAAGGATAACAACGAATGGTTATTGAACGGGCCTGGTGGGAGCAAGCAACCTGTACTACGATTCAAGTAAGTGTTTACATAGAATAACGATATCATCATACTTCTCAAGTATCCTGTCGACTTCTCGTAGAAGCCGAGGGTCCTCGATGTTTCGGTGCTTGCAGGAACCTATTTTTATGAAAATTTGAAATTTCACCCATTAGACAATTAAACTCAACCAGTCAATTGAGGAAGAATTGAAATCGCTGTCTCGAAATCCTAGTTTCATCCTATTTCTAAGTAGCTAGCCTAAGTTTCTATGCCCTGCACGTAGTGTCTGTATTTTCGAATTTCTGATCCTTTCGATTCCGCAATTAATCAGTTCTGAATCTAATTGTGTCTATTCGTTTCGATTCGTGATTTGGAATCTAAATCTAATCGCAATGTAAAAAATTCCACATAAATCCATCCGTATTCATCAGCGTTTACTATTTTAGCCAAATCAGCACTGCATAGTATTAAACTAGTGTGAAAACCTCTTTGATTGTTCGGGATATTCGGTACATTCAACGAATTGGAGTCGGTCTGTCTGCGAATAGGTTTTTCGCGACGCGATAGCTCACAAAATTTCCCAAAATTTTTAACCGTTTTTGTTTCCAGGTGCTCCGCGTTGGCCACACCGCCGGAAGATCCACCGGGAAAGCAATTACACATGACCTACAAGATCTTTCAAACCGACACGAAGCTTATTAGTTTGCTACTTCAATCACATGGCCTTGCTGAGGTAAGTCAAATTTTTGACAAAACTCTTACATTCCGATTACAAGTTTCGAATTTCCATGGTCTTCTCAAGCTGTGAGTGATTGACAATAGTAACGTCGTAGACAGTCAGTGCAGAAATCAAATTTCAATCCGCTTTCATTTCACTGCACTTTGGATGCAATTTGATGAAATTGCTATTTCAAGAAAAATAAAGAATTAAAATTAACGTTACCACTAATTGAGTGAATGAATTATTGCGAAATAATGTCATCGTACAAGATCAGTACGTGATCCTAAAAGCAAAGAGCTTCTAGTCTTTCCCACTGTAACGAATACACGTAATAATGTTGCAAGATAAAAACTTGCGTTCAATGTTTTACGTGACATTTTTTTTATGTATATGAACATTCAGAATACTTCCACTCTTTTAGATTATCTCTGTTCGCATTCAACATAAAATACGAGATCGTGATG
Organism: Euura lappo; assembly: GCA_018257835.1. Classification (NCBI taxonomy): domain Eukaryota; kingdom Metazoa; phylum Arthropoda; class Insecta; order Hymenoptera; family Tenthredinidae; genus Euura; species Euura lappo. The sequence goes on along the minus strand of JAEUYN010001367.1, from coordinate 46,244 downwards.
TACTATAAACTGGCGGTTCAATAGCAACGACGAATTTTGTACGATTCCTAATTTTTGCGACACCATCGGTTATAGAGAGCTGATGTGAGGGACAAAATGCAACTTTGAAACAGTGATGATCAGAGGTTTGAAAATCTCCACAATGTGCCTTCGAATACTAATTAATACTGTAAACTGGCAAAATTGGAAGAAAATTCGAGTGGTCGCTTGAAAAGTGTCCAAGTTGATGGGAAATTGCCCCACATTTACAATGGTTAATATAATTTGTCTAGTCTGACAAAAAATTATTAAAAAAAACATGTTCAATACATTTTAGAATAGGCGTAATGGTATAACTGAGATTTTATCTAGTAGTAGCAAACGAATGATAATTTTATTTGTAAACACACAATGATACACGTGTATTGAGATATATTGCATAGATAAATATTTTATCTACAGCTGAGTTACTATTCCTAGAGTTTTAAGGCTTCAATTGTTTTAGTCTCGCTGTTCTATTCATCGTAATTGGTTATTCAACGTAGAAATTTAGTCACAAAACAATAGGCTACATTCGAACACGGTACAAGATGAGATTTTATTGCACAGACTCGACTGACGAAAGAAAGCCAAGATCTTTTAATACGGTAATAGGTACGGTATGGCTGATTAATTTAGCTTACGCAAATAGCTATTACTTACATATCTAAAGAAATATTAAGTATCCACGAAATTGCTGCGGCAACTCATAACTCTACCAAACTAGGTCCGCAGCTTAGTGATATGGAAGTAATACTGATTACCGACAAATTTCGTCGCCGTAATTTTGTCATGGAATTGAAAATACACAGATCTCTGATTTTACGACGATCCACTCAAGTACGTAATGCTATTGGATACAATTGCTCCAGAACCAGTGCGAACCTGGGCATAAGTCGACGTCTAAGTTAGCTCTGGCCAAAGTTCCCCGCAATATTCTCACCCCCTCACAGTCAAGGCCCCAATTTGCCAAATTTCCGATTCTCCTGAGTTTTTTACAACTGTTGAACATGTTGAGGACGGTTGAGGCAGAGACGTTGCTCGCTTCGTAGATGTAAAAGCAAGTTAAATTTTGCACCAAACTGTTTTCAAATTTGTTATCAGACTTTTTGCCGCTCTTTGGTTTTTCCGATCCGTTGAGTAACCTTTCCAAATGTTCGTTTGTCAGATCGAAACAACTATGAACGTGTAGAGCTGTTAGCTCTGGAGCCAACGAAAGAATTTTCGTTATGGTCAACGCGCTGACCGTGCGACCCAGCTGAACTTTCTTCAGGTGTTTCAGCGGCGGGGGATCGGTTCCATCCCCCCAAATCACGTCGGAACCATCCTTAGATAATATCCTGAGATTCGGACAGCTGGAAAATATTTCTCTCAGATCTAATTGCAGCGGGTTTTCACTCTGCATTATTCTCAGGTTCAGTTCGTGTAAATTTTTCCCGTTCGTACGTAGGTAGTCGTAGAAACCCTCCAACCATTGGGTCTGCGCCGGGATACTGTGAACGCTCAGCGAAGTAACATAAGAGAAGAGTCTCAGCGCTTCGGGGGGGTGGTGGGGCTCGGAGATGTGAAGTTTTTCTACCCTAGGGCAAGCCTGAGCGAGGAGCTCCAACCTGGTTGGCGTAGTTCGAGAACTTCGGGCCTGGGTCAGACTGAACGGAGCTTTGAGACAAGCTTCGCCTCTGTTCATAATCTCAACGACTCTTCCCATGTGGTTGTATTCGGCCAGAGATTCTAATCTGGGTACATGGACAAGAGCCAAAAGTACACCCGCGCTAGTTACGTTGGTATTGGCGACATTGAGAACTCTGAGGGTGTCGCAGAGGGAATTTCTTCTCTCAAAGTATTCCAGAAGTACTCCGTGCTTGCGTTTTTCAGTCTTAGAACTCTTTAGTTTCAATTTTGAGAGAAGTGTCTTCAGGCGGGACCAGCTAGTAGATTCTTGGACAGGGGGGTGCGAAACCTTGTCACGAAGTTCAACCTGCAACAGCAGCTGCTTGAGTCCAACGTCCGAGACTTGTCTGGAGCAAGCGATGTCCAAGATCACAAGCTTCGGACACGATTTTCCCACAACTTGAAGCACAGCGTCGTTCGCTATGTTCCTCAGCGTCAGGCTCCTGAGGTTTTTCATACTCAATAACGAGGTGCGAAGTAGCTTGCAGTCCAATCTGAGCAACGCGCTGCGAGCCAATTCCAAAGACTCGAGTCCGACTCCCTCTGAAGTAAGTAAATTCAGCAGCGAAGTCTGATGACTGCATCCGTAATAGCAGCACAGATTCACTTTAAGGTGTCTGATATCGTGGCCGAGCAAAAGCGCGAGTAAGTACAGCGGCGCGGGGCCCGAGATCAGGGTAGAACCGTCCGACGAAGGCCCGTAGAGCATTTTGGAAGTCTCTTCGATCACTTGACAGCGTAATCGGGCGGGAAGGGCATTGACATAGTAAGGCCTGATGGTCTGTTTAGCGTAGGCAAGTACTTGGCTGGCAGTCGATTCCTGAGAACGTACTTGAAGGCGACGGCACGTCCCGTCGAGTTGCTGGCACACACGCCCCAAACTGAGCCCCTCTAGGGAGCTAGGCTGACGGTGGCCCGGCATCTTCTCTCGTTCATTCACTGCTCGACACAAGAACATTTCCATTAATTCCATTAATTCAATGAGATCTGGTTACTTCTGGGCACAAGATACAACTCCTCTCAGATAATGCTCACGCTCAGAGCCCAGAAGATTATTAATTGACAACTACACGCTAATTGTTCCACCAGGTTAGGCGGCGGTTTCTCGTTTTTCACATGTGCTTCGGTAGGACGAGTCAAGTGAAGGTGTAGAAATTATCTAGACTAAATTATATGACCGGATTATGGATCAAATTGCCTAAAGGTCAAATTTAATGGCTTATACGCTGCAGAGTTACACTTCATTCTGTAAATATGAATGTAGGTGAAAATTTCCGGCGCTAGTCTCGGTCGAGGTAGCAGCTGAAATGACACGAACACGGAATAAAAATAAGCCAGAGTAAATATAATTCTGTTTTTACGGCACAGGCATTAAAAAGTCACTTTTTGACGCCTGTTTTCGTTCCGGCAAGTGGCACTTTATACCGCTAAGCTCAAAGTTGCGGTATAAAGTCTTTATTCCGCAACTTTGATGCGCAGTTCGAAGTGCGCATGTCAAAGTTGCGGAATAAAGTCTTTATACCGCAGATTACCCCCTCTCTACTACCTTTTACAGCAGCTCCTATACGCAGTTCGTGCGGAACTCAACTGGCGTCAAAGTGACTATTAATGCCTTTTCCGTAAAATAGATATTTATGTGGCATGCGCAGAAAGTAACTGTTTATTCGGCAAGGTTATGTTTTTCGTACGAGCCGTTGGTTTTACCTGGCGAGCCGAAGGCGAGCCTTGTAAAGCAACGGCGAGTACTAAAAACATAACCTTGCCGAACAGTTACTTTCTGCGCGCGCCCCATACAATATTTTTTACGGAAAAGGCATTAATAGTCACTTTGACGCCAGTTGAGTTCCGCACGAACTGCGTATAGAGATGGGGTAACCTGCGGTATAAAGACTTTATTCCGCAACTTTGACATGCGCACTTCGAACTGCGCATCAAAGTTGCGGAATAAAGACTTTATACCGCAACTTTGAACTTAGCGGTATAAAGTGCCACTTGCCGGAACGAAAACAGGCGTCAAGAAGTGACTTTTTAATGCCTGTGCCGTAAAAAATATTGTATGGGGCGCGCGCAGAAAGTAACTGTTCGGCAAGGTTATGTTTTTAGTACTCGCCGTCGCTTTACAAGGCTCGCCTTCGGCTCGCCAGGTAAAACCAACGGCTCGTACGAAAAACATAACCTTGCCGAATAAACAGTTACTTTCTGCGCATGCCACATAAATATCTATTATAGGTATTTTTGACGTGGGAACACTACGGTCAGTGGTCAGGGTCAGGGTTACCTCGTTAAGATTTTTTAGCGCGGATGCTCCGCCCCCGGAGCATTTTATAGCTCTGTAACCAATTTACGCATCAAGATAATCAGCGAAAATACGCATATTTTTTGCGTACTTGTGTATTTAACCCGCCGCCTAGCCGTATGTTGGTCGTGTTTTATCCTGTTTACGTGACAACTCGTGTGGTGATCAGTGATAAAAAAAAATTGACAAGGACGCGTTCTTCACGCATGCGCGCGGACGTGGCGACCCCCGCCGCAAACGGCTACCGCCGGTACTCGACCTACAAGCGTCTGTCGTCCACATTGATTTTCAAAACCGCAAGACACCTTGACGTCGAAATTGATACTGGGCAAGATTGCATTCGGCTAATTATTCCCGTTTGATTACTCAGTTTGAATTCTTTAATCCCCGACCTTTTATTTACTTTTATTACTGATAAAATTAGATAACATTATTATATCCGGAAATTCAAACTTCATCTTATCAACGATGACTTCCGACACGGTAACTTTCGCGATGAACAGTGGTGTGTGTACGCGCACACGCGGGTAGAGAACACTGGATTAATGACCACAAAAAAGAAACTGCAGTTTCTATTCTACATTACTCGTCGAAGACCCCGCGAATCGAGCAATTCGGACTCGTCTTATTAACTGTCCTGTGATATAGTATAGCCTGAGGGCTTATTGCTACTAACGAGGAACTGCGAACTCTTGGTCTACCTTGAAACAAGCGAGTCTCCTACGGGTGTCTCCTGAGCGGCTGCTCGCGCTAGACTGATTCAAAAAATGTCTCGTGCTCTACTCCACGCTTGGCTTCGAGCCACCGCGACCACGATCGCGGCATAGGCGGAGGGCGTCGCGATGTGTCGCGGCTCGGGCCGGCGTTTAGCATCCGCGGCTCTTGCCGTGGGAAGCCTAAAATAAACTATTTACTACAGTATTAATAACAACGGGTAGAGCGCCTCGAATTCCTGGCCGCATTTCTTTCTCCCCTTTGTGATCGTTACTCGGAAAACTCTTTCGTTGGTAGGTGTAGTACTGCAGGATGAAAGAAGAAAATCGATTACAATGAAATTGCTCTTGTTTTCGTTGACTTGTGCATTCGATCTGTGACCTTGAAATTAAAATCTGGATAATCGATTTGTAATCTGTGTCTAATGCGATTCAAATTCATAACAAACGTGAATACCCGATGTTTAGCGACCGATTTTTGCGTATATTGTTTTCGATGGTATAGTAAATCAGATGCATACTCGATAGCTGCGTACCTGAGAGGGACTTTCCCGTCAACTTCTCCCCTCTTATAGCATCTTTATGCGTGTATCGACGACCGCGCGAAGACGTAGACCTCGGACCTCCACTATTCCCTCTTGAACCCCCCGCTCTGCGGCTGTTATCCTTGATTGGTCATGCAATATGTAGCTCACGTACGCACGTCCATAATTTTCAATCCTGGTGGTGTTCGTATACCTACGAGTCTACTCGCGATCGATCGTCTTTGGCTCTGATTTTCACTCACAAGTCTCCCGAGACATTTCTTATCAACAGCACCAACAAATTTTTAAGCCTAATCAATGACAATTTCTGTTCACCATAGTCTCAGAAAAGTATCTGTTCATCCGACCTGCAGGTTGATTTTCCTGTAAAAACTCTTGACTGGACTGATAAGTGGTCACAAATAATAATTGTCATTGCAAGACTACATGCATATTGGGCATTCGTTGCATTTGCATGGGAGGATGCTGGTCCGTCGAAAACACTTTTCCTTTAAAGGGAGAAGGACGGCTGACGTTACCAGTGCCAAAAGACAAAGGTGGCAGAGTCTGATGTGATCATATGGTATATTCTTCAACTATACATAGAATAATAGCGTATAAGTTCGACCTAGTATCCAAACCACTGTTTCCAAAACCCTATATGCTCTATTGATATCGGAAAGACAGACCATACATCATTATCAACGCTGTACAACTTCATGTACACATTCCTTTTCTGTCGAAACTCGGTTAATGGTCACTTCGCGTGTCATGCAGATCGAGAGAGTAACCCAAGAGATAATGCTCGGGTATTTTATGAAAATACTGCGAATCGATATTTTTTCCTTGATCTTATCTGAGGCGAATGCTGCGACTTGTTAAGAAACAACCGACCTCGACACAACTTTGCTAATGCTATTCTAAGCATTTGACGGTCAGTAAATTTCACCATGTCTGAGTTCGTACTGCAGATGATATAACAAGCATGTCGCAGAGATTAAAACGTTTTAAATGTGATACTGATCGATCACCTCGATCATCATTTCCTGATAGTAGTTGGTTGCTAAAAAGAGGACTAAACGCCGAGGCATGCAGCAGGTTGCAATGCGCTTCAGAACTATGCCAAATCATGCACTGAATGCTATAAATTGTTACATGGTGCCGAAGAGTGGGTCGACTGGTCTGTTTCAAAGCTTTTACCGTACCGCAAGTTCAGTTTGGTTCAAAATCACTTTCAGGTTTAATATACCTACGGGTGAGAGTGGCGATTCCCGGTTAATCCATTGATCAATAGAATTAAGTTGCCGAGTAGGTCGAAAAAATGAAAATTCTCTCCTAAGGTCGCTGTCTCGCCAAAATGAGTCCTCGTACCATTTGTGCACACTTACGTCGTACACTTGCACCTACCTGATTATGCTGTTCGCCTTTTTACTTCCTTTTTTCTTTCGCCTTCGTCAACCATTATTAACATAATAATAAGCATTTTACGCACCGGTGGGTAATGTTATTCGAGATTTTTAAGGCCGTAGCGACGATTCGACTTATCGTAAAGACACGTCGAAGGAAGAAGGCGCGGGAGGGCGGGGGGCGTTGAGGGTCAGAGTCGGTCTTTCAGATCCGTGAGGAAAAATCTTGAGTGATCTCTAGACATTGAATGCGTCCCACGGTCGCGTGCGAAGCAGCTTATACCGCTTTATTTCCGCGTTACGCCACAGACTCTTCAGTTATCCGGTATAGTTTGTCGTAGTGGCATTGATAATATCGGTGATCGATTATACTGATGCCTTAATGCTTGGCTCTATTATACTGTACCTTTTCATCATTGGCCTACTTCAGGTCGCACGTTCCACGACTCAGACGTTTACAAACGAGGCCTGCAGTTTTATTCATCCGTTTCCGGAAACCCCGCTGAAAACGGTTGCCGGAAGTTATTCCCAATACAACTTCCGGTCGATTTTACGCCGATCGGGAAAGAGGTTCTGCAATTATTAATGTGCGGTAACGTCAATGCGTTTCTTCACAGTTTGTTGTGTGCAGTAATTTTTGTCTCAAGTGAAATCAAGTGGCTTGCAAGGTGTGTGTAGCGTTTTGTTAACGTGCAGGGAATCGCGTTGGGAATTAATTTCTGTTTTCGTACGAACTTTGGCAGGGATCTTGTGCCACGAGATCGTAACGAACGGCACAACCTCAATTGATAATCGAGGCCTGAGCTGCACGCCAACTGGTACTTTTTAAGACGATCATCCAGTCTCGCCCTGGCCTTGGGCCTGGGTGTCTAGAAAAATTCGTTACTCTAGCTGGGTCGAGAATCCTGTTGGGGCGTTTAAATACTCTGAGCCGGACCGCAGGGCCTTGGAATTGTGTGCGAATTATATGTATAATAACAAGCGCTATATAGTTCATTGTAGGTGGCTCCGGTCGTTTTTGTAAGAAAGTATCTGTTTTAATCTCACCTTGAATCACTGGCTGAAATTTGATTACTACTTTATTGAATTAATTGAGAGCCGGTGGTTAACCACTCTTGAAATCAGCTATATGCTCCTTGCCAAAAAGTCACTATCAAAGTCAGTGGAAGTCACTAGAAGTCATCTAAAGTTATCTTGAAGCCATGTGAAGTCATGTTGAGTCTTGAAAACTTGATGAAGTCTATTGGAGACTTGAAGTCGCGGTGAAGTACGTTAATAAATGAGACAGGATTCGTCAACGAAAATACGTCGAACTCAATTGAAGATTCGAAGCTTTCAGTTGCGTTGAAATCGTGCATTCAAATTAATTTCAAGTCGATTGAAGTCATGCGAAGTTACTAAGAAGTCACGTCAGGTCAGTTGCAGTCATTATTTAATTGGTCATTCATTGAGTTTGAACTCGTGTTGAAATTTGAAGTCTGTCAGAGTCTTCTGACGTGTCTAATTGTGCGAATTTGATGTGATGCATCAGGCAGAGTCTGCCTTCGAAAGTTGCACGTACACAACTGGCTACCAATCTATGTTGTTGTCGAGTTTCCGGAGATGATACTCCGCTATCTTATGTGGTAAAATTATCAGTTGGGAAAATATTGTTGCACAAATTTATATGGCTCGGTACATAACTATCCATTTATTACTGGCTGGCAGCCGCGCCGCTTGTATATTTAAAAAAGAAAATGTGCTGCACAAAGTACAAAGGCACGATTGTGTTGCATGCAAGAAATCTAAAAATCATTTGATAAGGTGTATAAGAATATCGTGATTTTAAAACAGACAAATATTAGAACATCAGACATTTTTTTAAACTATATCTGAAGGATTCGGCCCAAGGTGGACCACGCTTTAGGTCATTATTTAAAAAATAGTTGTTCTCCAACTTTCATGACTACTATATCGTTCAATAGAATTTTGATATTGAAGTTCCAGTTTGATAGTAGAGTGGTTGACAAAAGTTTTTTCTCTATACTTGTGCTGCAGCAAACATGTTGTGAACAACTGAATCAAAATGTCTGCTGCAATCTTGGCAAAGTGTATTGAACTTGAAAGATAAATTCTCGAAAGACCTCCCACAGATCTATAAAGTCATCTTTTAGATACGCACTAACATTTTACTACGACTTTGGGGGACTTGTTTGTGACAAAAATCTGCACCCAGCTGGTAAATACTATACATGTCGCATTAAAAAAAAGAAGACAAATGTAGCACTGTGGTACAGCGGTTGATACCAACGCCTATCAAACGATAATCTTCATTTAATCTCACATAAGTTACGATACTTTTTCAGAGAACAAGCCATTTAGAATGCAAATCACAAATCCATGCGATTTAATATCCGATCGTTTAGTGACTTTTGTCGGTTTGTGTATTATACTTAATAACTAGCGGTCATCTGCTTTTTCGGAAGACTCCTCGAAATTGAAATATCCCGGAAACGCTTTATTCTGAAATCGGAAGATGTACCTTCATTACTTTATTCTACTCTGCAAGAATTTTGTCGGATGAAAAATAATGTGGTTTGAGGTCAAATCGCATCAAATTACCTCAGATAGTGCGACTTGTGATTTGATTTTCGACGTTTGCATGTCCGCCTTCTAAGAGTTTCAAACTGAAGGCCAAAATGGTTTGAAACAGTCATTCCATACATGGTGAGTGTACGAGTAAAGAGGTCGAGGGGCAACATACACTGGTCTCGGAAATCTTTGGAGGTCGGAAGTCACCTGTACACCCCAAATCGGAGTGAATAACTCTTCGAAAGAAGTCCCTCCATGCGCCCATGCCACACATAAAGTATTTTGAAGCATAAGCGCGTGAAAATAGTGAGATTTTCCGTACTACGTGGTAATAAAACACTTTTCACAACTCACACAGGCTTCGATAATAAAAATTCGGAAAGTGCCTCATTTCCGAGCAGTGCATAAAATAGAGCTCTACTGCGGAAAGTGAGGAAATAGCCCATATGCGCAGAAATGCATTAGTTAGCACTCGCCTTCAAAGTGCAGCGCAATATCGTGAACGTACCTACGAACATTGCCCTGATGTTGATATGTTCACAAGTTTGCCTTATAGTTTATACCCATCCGAAATTCAATCGAATATCAAGGAAACCATCCCAATAACCCATGGCACTTACCCCGTGCTCAGGCACCCAGGGGATATAGCCATAAAGGACAGAAGAAGAAGAAGAAGAAGTTGATCGGTTCTGCTGATCTCGCGAATACGAATGAATCGCGGGCACACACACATAGTGGATTGAGTCGACGAAAATCCCATGAAGAAGTTTCCTGGATCTCTCAAAACTTTTGCATTCTCCGTTTGAATTGTGGAAATCTCATGTGTGCGAGGCTGTTCATTTTTATTACAACATGATTGTTTCCCGTAACGGTCACGTAAAGTAGCCGCAGCAATTTTCAAATCCAGTCGGCTTCCAGTGTGGATAACCCAAGCGAAAAGATTCTTACAGATTTTCTTGGAAGACACATTTCATGCTTCAAGAATATCGCGTGGAAGAGGTTTGAGACAAGATATCTCTTCACACGAGGCAGAGATATCACATGCTAGTGCCAACAATGTTTTATTTCTGTGATTTTTAGCTTGTACTCAATTTTTTTTCAGTGTTTAACCATTTTAGGAGAGTATAATCAGCTTGGAACATCTTGCAATTAACTTTGTGAGTAGCGTACATGGTGTCATCTACATTTTTCTCGACTATAATCCCAAGGTGAATTATCCGTCCACTTGTCGTATATCAGCTATATAGCGTGGCGTGGTCAGAAATATTGACGCTGATTTCGATAGCAGATGAATCGTTACCATGCCCATCCATAATTCGTGAATAAATTGGCAGAGAGAATGCGTCAGTGTTTGATTGTCAATGAACCGCGTTTACGTGTTACCGGTCACGTTGCCTCGCCGGATTGTGCCTTGGAATATAGCAAGCAGGAAAGGCATACATATGTATTTGATCCAACGGTGTCAAGCTACGCACAACTGACCGGTTCAACCCCGAAGTCTTCGTCATTGTCTTGTCCCTGATCTGCGATATACGATCTACGTTTTTCAATCGTTTTGTCAAGAACACTTCAGTGAACATGCCACCTCAGTGTTTACGATCACTGATATATGTATATCAGCGGTTCACGATATTCGTTTATTCTAGAGATACATATTAATGACACGAAAATCATTATTTTTAAGTGGAATAATTATTTTCAAGGATGTCAGCTAAACCATAAAATAACTGGTTTTTCAATTTATCGTTTGGTTCGATGTTCACAAATAGTTTAGTCAGCATGAATATACAACATTTCGGATATAAGGGTGATACGAAAAGAACAAGACCATCGTTTCAAGGGGTTCAGCTTCTATAGCACGGTGACCACAGATCAGGGAAAAGTCAGGAAATTCGAAAAATAGTCGAGGAAAAGTCAAGGAATCGTATGGCAATACAAAAATAACACAGAATAAAAGATCCCCAGCGGTTTTTTTTCTTCCTCGCGCGGAAATATTAATCAATTAAAACAAAAATTAAAACTTGTATGAATTATAAATAAAAAATTATTCTCCAAAATCATTTTCTTTCACCATTGATTAAGAGCATTCTTCGTTACCTACTGGAATAAACACTAATTCGTCTGAGTTTTTAGTCAGGAAAAAATTCTAATTTCGTCGGGAAAGGTCAGGGATTTTTTTTTTACTCCGATGATGCCGCAGTAGGTACAATCATATAGCGGGGTGAATCACTCCGAAAAATGGCGTACACCACACTTCACGGGACTTCAGGGACTTCATGGGACTTCAGGGATTTCATGGGACTTCAGGGACTTCAAGGGACCTCATGGGACTTCAGGGACTTCAAGGGACCTCATGGGACTTCAAGGGACTTCAGGGACTTCAAGGGACTTCAGGAACTTCAAGGGACTTCAGGGACTTCAAGGGACTTCATGGGACTGCATGGGACTTCTGGGACTTCAAGGGACCTCATGGGACTTCAGGGACTTCAAGGGACCTCATGGGACTTCAGGGACTTCAAGGGACTTCAGGGACTTCAAGGGACTTCAGGGACTTCAAGGGACCTCATGGGACTTCAGGGACTTCAGGGACTTCAAGGGACTTCATGGGACTGCATGGGACTTTAGGGGACTTTAGGGACTTCACGGACCACGGGACTTTATGGGACTTCAAGGACTTCAAGGACTTCAAGAACTTCAAGGACTTCAAGAACTTCAAGGACTTCACGTGACTTCATGGGACTTCACGGGACTTCAAGGGACTTCAAGTGACTTCTCGGGACTTCATGGGACTTCACGGGACTTTATGGGACTTCAAGGACTTCAAGGACTTCACGAACTTCAAGGACTTCACGGGACTTCATGGGACTTCATGGGAATTCATGGGACTTCACGGGACTTCAGGGACTTCAAGGACTTCACGGGACTTCTGGGACTTCACACACTGTTGTACACCGGACTTCAAGAGTGGTTCACCCCTCGAATCATATCAATTTTTACCCACTTTTTCGAATGGAATCGTCATATGACTCATTTCGATACGATCGTACTTTCCTAAAGTTTCATGAAGTGACAATCATCGTTATAACGTATTCAAGCAAATTTCGAGACACACGAATTATCAATGAAATGCTATGCTAAACTTTGGAGGATAAGTTTCGGCGTTTTTCTATTACTTAAGGATGCTACTGCAATTTTTTCTACGAAATTCACTGGCGCGCCGTGTTAATTAATATCCTGTACTTATCGGTACTTATGTCACCGAGCCATGAACCGGTTTTCGTGATTATGCTAACGGAAGACTGCGGAATAGCGTCTGGAGATCGATATATATAATTATGATTGAATCTGCGTCTGCTTTATTTTTCTTGGCTCATTAGGTATACGTAGTTATGCACAATTCATTCGATTTGAATAAAGATACAGGAATAAAATTGTGGAGTTTATTCGAGTACGAATAGCTGCGCAGTTTATACCAGGAAAATTATCATATAAAAACATAAACATCACACGCGATCTTTGGGTATGTTAGCAAATTTACCAAGGCAATGTTGACAGCATGATATACTCTCCTAATTTACGCGCTGCTCTTCTTAAATGTGAAAGATCACGCGCTCAGTAATAAATGCCGAACAAATAGATGATGAAAATTCGAGGGGTGAACCACTCTTGAAGTCCGGTGTACGCCATTTTTCGGAGTGGTTCACCCCTCGTGAACATTGTATACCTACATACGATAATGACGTAACTATTTAATGCGTGTGAGACAGAAGCAGGAGCATTACATCTATTAACGTTAATTGCGGCGTGTACATACAAGGTGTATCGTATCGTATCTAATTATACTGACAAGCAATCAAATGTAATCTCGAGTAGTCGAGTATCGTCCGCAATATGCGTATATGTATATGCCAATTTATGAATCCATCGAAATTGGATTGCAATCGTTACTGATCAATGCGAGTAACAAAGGATAATAGATGAAGAATCAAGAAAGATAAACACATATGCTCGAACCTTCGGCTTATTGGAGTCAATTGACTTTATCTGCGTTGTTGATAATCAAGTGTGAAATACGTGTAGACCGTATAATGACAATAGACGAGCCATTTTATACAGATCTGCATCTGACGATACGCAATTTAGGAGAATGGATCCGATTGAAAGCATTACGCAAGATCTGACAAACACTTGTCCTTATTAATTCTAAATTGCGATTGATTGTAAGCCACAGCTATAGGACGACCGAATGGTCTTCTTTGTTTCGTTGTAATACCGAATTTATTACACCATAAATTCTTTTCTTTTAATCAACAGTAACACTAATTGTAACAGCATAACACTTTTTTCCGGCTATTTTGAATTGTAATTTTCTCCACTGTCTCTTCTCTCGTTCTGTACTCAGAGCATTAATCCGACCGTATAACATCGGTATTTGATGCATCGACCTACGTGGCATTTGTAATCGTGGAATATGCGAGAAGAATCGTTGCTGGCTAATTATCATTACAAATCAGTCTTGTACTCTCAGCGAACTATCGACACACGCCATTTTCATATTCAATTACGTACTTAACTACTCTGAATTCCTTTGATATCCACACCGTCTGATAGTCTCATTGCTTTTATTTTCTTCATTGTCAATAAAAACCGTAGATGATTTCGAATCCTGTACGACTTTTGGATCATCAAACGGTGGGGTCCACATTTTGTTGGCAGTTTTTTAGGATGCACCGTGTTTAATAGAAAAAGAATGTCTGTATAAAATTGCGACGGGCTGCAAAGTCAGATTCGTTTCCTATTAAGGCCTCGCTTGTATAATTAACGAGTGGTATAACGGATAAAGCTAATACGAAGAACAGATTGAAGAATGGTATTATTGGTATTCCCGTCTCTTTCCTCCATTGGCCTTTCCTAATTACACGATGTGATCATTTTCAATCTTATACCCAATGTACAAAGACTCGTCCCAGACATTCTTCGCAATGTCGAGACATTTCAGATCATTCAAGTACAAATGCGATTAACATCATTTCTAGACAATTTTATAGGAATCAATTAAATCATTCATCACGTTTGCTTCTCGTTAGCTTTATTGAATATTGATCAAATGAATAAATTAATTTGAATTAAATTAAACTAAACCATCGAGGTGAGTTCGCTGTTTATTAACAATAAGTTAAAATATCCTTGGTTCGATCTTGGCTTATTTTTATTAACAATGATTAAGATACAATTATAGTTTCTTGGCAAAGTAATTTAAATTCATCACCCTAGGGTAATCAGCAAGTTCGTTAACTGTTTGTATAATAGAATAATGCGGTAGAGAATAACTGTATATTTATGAAATCAGTGTTGCACCTATAATTACATGTGGGAGCGAGGACCTGACGTAATATTCATTGAAGGTATCTGCAATAGAAACCTTGGATTGACTCGCAATTATAACAGAAGAAATTGAGTCTTTCTTCCTTATTGGTTGTATGTTCATATTTATGGACCATGAAAGACAGTGCTTCGAATATACGATTCGCCCTGTATTATTTACTACATTGATTTACTAGCGATATATTTTTTTCCCCATAAAAATAGAATATTACAATCAGCTTCTTCCTCAATTTTGTTGTTTATTTTTCTAGGTTTCTATGAACGAGCCAAACTTCAATGTTTTATGGATGGGCAATCATCCGAAGCCTGATGTCCTCCGAAATCTAACGCCGTATCAAAAAGTAAATCACTTCCCAAGGTGAGATGAATGAACCTTACGACAAGCTATTCGGTATCTGGAATGTAAATTCATCTCGTATCTCATATTTTCAGATCCTACGAGATAACACGCAAGGACCGTCTTTATAAGAATATCGAAGCGATGCAGAGAAGCAAGGGGGCGAGGAACCTCGACTTCATCCCGCAAACCTTTTTGCTGCCGAGTGAATCGAGGGAGTTATTGACTGCACACTTCAGGTATCGCGGGCCTTGGATTGTAAAGCCAAAAGCAAGCTCTAGAGGCCGTGGTATTTACATTGTTAACAGTGTGAGCATTACATTTTTAGGTATGATTTTATTTGGCCAACTGTTCCCAGTATGCATTTGTTCCACATTGCAAACACTTTGTACTGCGTTCATCTTTGATAACACAGTATCAAAATAAAAGTATGAAACTCGACTCACACCACTCGGAGCCAGACGCAGTGACAGAATATACATATGAAACATCCTGAGTTTTCCTTTTATATTCTCTTCAGCAGAGGCTAGACAATTTGATACTGTGGCGCTACTTCAATTTAAGCGCCTCTATAGTTGACTAATAGCTCTTCACAAATGAATAAAAATGTCAGTTGTTTGACTGTCATTATCGCGAGGGACCGAACGGTTATTGAAAAAGTGCCAACGTTTGAAACCTTAACTAAAAGTTGTGACAATGATTTTTATCCTTAAATGTTTCAGCCGGAGAAAATTCTCACCGACGAATCAGTTATTGCTGCTCAGTACATAAACAATCCTCTTTTGGTCGATGGGCATAAATGTGATTTGCGGTTGTACGTCGCTGTAACAAACTACGATCCACTATTAATATACCTCTATGAGGAGGGGCTAGTCAGATTTGCCACTGTCAAGTACGACGGAGGCCATCAGTACGTTTGGAATCCATGTATGCATCTCTGCAACTACAGCATTAACAAATTCCACGTGGATTACATCAAGTATGCTAATTCATTATGATATTTATTCTTATCACATTAACATAGTATTTGATTCTTTGGCACGCTTATACCAACTATAAATAAAACTCTGGCTTTGATACACTTCTCAATTCGTATGCGAAGCCATGTAATAATCGACCCGCTCGCCTCTTCAAGCTTAATTCTACCCTCAGAAGAGTCAACCTTATTTCTAACTACTCTCAGTCTTGATCCGCTGTCCTTTGTGTTCAATGCGCGATAAAACATTTATTTTAATGCTCAGAAGCGAAGATCCTGACGCCGAAGACGTTGGTCATAAATGGACACTGTCTGCCCTATTGCGGCATCTACGATCTACGGGACAAGATACTGAATTGTTAATGCAGAGAATAGAGGATGTCATCGTGAAATCTATCTTGGCCACTGCGTCTGGGATTGTCAGCGGGGTGAAGCAGTTCGTCAAACATCCGGATACTTGTTTCGGTAGGTTTGAATATCAATCAGACTCAGCGTTCACGATTTGAAGAACAGCGATAGAACTTTGGTAAAAACTGTGATCAATCTTTCAGAGTTATTTGGATTCGATATCCTCATTGATGACACTTTGAAACCCTGGCTACTTGAGGTCAACCTGACCCCGTCTCTGGGTTGTGATTCTCCGTTGGATGTGAGACTAAAATCGGCTCTGATGGCAGATCTGCTCACACTCGTTGGCGTTGCTGCTGTTGATCCAATATTGAGGCCTCAGAGCACTCATAATCGCTCCGTTGCCAATCCTCCCAAGAAGATGACCAGTGTACGCAATACTTTACGGAAATTCCGGTTCTCCTTGCGAACTACTTTTTTTCTGAGGGGGTAATAACTGATGAAATATTGTCTCATCCAGTATAGGAGAGTACATTCGGCTGAGATGCTGACACAAAAGAAGAAAACTGTTACCAAAAATAGCGTCAACAAATCTGGCCTTACAGCAGAACAACAAAGAATAGTCGCATCAGCCAAAGCTCAGTTCGAACGCAGGGGTGGATTTGTTCGTATTTTCCCCAGTCCAAAATCGTGGGAAATTTACTCTCAGTATCTTGGTGAGTTATGAACGGGTGATGGTGGAAACCTCAAATTTTCATTGCTTCCACGTTTTTATCACATTCCATACTTATCAGTCACAAGTCCCACGTCTTCCACAGATATACCCATGCTCATTAATGTGGATTTGCAGATCCTGTCACAGGAATACCCGTAGTAACAGATCCGTTGGGACCAGGGAGGATACCGCAGCAAGTCAATACCAACTACAATCTTATGCTCCACGAGCAGTTATTTCCAGCTGCTAGTCGGACGACTGGATTCATCATTCCAGAAGTTACGTTAGACAGACTCTCAAGGTAAGCGAGACTATTTCTGAGATCGTAATGTTTTTAGAGTCTTCCTCATTCGCGACGAGTTAATGACTCTTTTTTACGGCGCTTTACAACAATAGATTCTCAATGTTACGTCAATTCGATGCGCGAGTGACAACTTGCGCCGAGGAAAATAAAATTTGATTAACGCGACAGAGCGCTAATTACTTTTTGCTTTATCATATGAGGTGTCACTTGATTTATCTAAATCTGTACAGGTATGAAAGGTACGAGAGAGCATTGGTAAAAGGACACAAGCAGAGCTTGGATCGTGGGGACAGCAAAGAGAATCTGGATGTAGACAACCATGAGTACAAGGCTCAAGTGATGCAGCTGATGGAAGATGGAAATAAGCTCAGGTTGGTAGTCGGATTTACTATGAAATAAAAAAAAAATAGCGTTGACCCTTGTTCCAATCAGACTTTGATCGCAATAACCAATCGAAGCATGACCAAACGTAGTACTCCTCATAGATTTCAACATGATCGCGCTTCTCGGTTGGAACACGCCGTTGATCCTCGCAGTGACAATCTATCCACCTGCAATGGTTTAGAATCCATGAAAATCGCTTCAATTTGATATACAGAAACCTGTTCTGGTGCTTAGATCGACGAAGAGCTATCTTGTCGATCTTATGTCGCAACATAACTTTGTGACAAATATTGTGATCTCATCTGCTTAGAGATGTACAAATCAACGTCCAAAGCAACTTTGAATTGCAAAACGTGAACGAATTCGGTCCTTATCGATTCAGGCCTTGCATTGATTTGAATAATGTACTCTGTGTGAGGCTCTAGCAGATATTTTGATTGAGGAATTTTTCATAAGAAGAAATGTCCCATGTGTCAAACTATTTAATTGAAAATAAATATCCTTGTTCGATCGAAATTTCAACTTTGATATTCTCGGAGTTTTGATCTTATTAAATTCCCGTGCACACTGCACAAGTAAGTTAGCGATTATAATTGTAGTACCTTGTGATTAAAAAAAATGTCTGATGTAAGTTTGGCTCATTTTATAGCCCAGGTGAAGCAAGGAAGGCTTTTGGATTGTATTTGGGATGTATTCTGCGTAAAATTTCTCAGCCTAGTGCGGATTCGGCGTGCTGTGAGCTTGTCATGAAGTTTCTACAGCAGTCTCCTAGTAATTTACGCACACCCTTCTTATTCACTGTAAGTATTACTGAGCTATACATGATGATGAATAAATCAAGAAATACTAAATTGACTCTTATCGCACCTCAACAATTAAAAAAAAAAAAAACTCACAAAGATTTATTGTTTCACAGCTGCCAAGCAGTAAGCTGGGCGATAAAGACCGTGCAGCTATAACTGCCAAGCAGCTATCGGACTTTCTGCATCTGTATAACAGAGAGACAGATTTATATGCAGACACTGTGGATCGCCCACGAACGGTACCTAACAGACTGTTTCAGAAATTTCTTGCGACCGCAAGGTAAGAGTGATCAAAGAAATTGTAGATTTTTTTTTTTTTTTGTAACGATTTCTATAAATTTCGTATAATGTACTGCGTTCGGTACTTCACTATATATTAAAATTGTTTGTGGTACAGCGAGGAGGATCTGGATGACGTACTAATGCTACAAACACGACTGTATAACTGCGCGCACAGCTTTCTAGGCAGAAGTGGGTTTGCGGGTAGTCTTCGCGGACCTAATCTGTTAGGTTCTTTACCTCATATCACGTCACGGGTGCATTCTAATGCTACTAGCACAGAACAGTGTAAATGTAACCAACCCAATAATAGACCAAGTAAGCCTCTACGCTGATGAATGACAATCCTTCCCATTGCGACATTCACATCCTTCTAGGTCAATTTATAACGTATTTAATGTAATATATAATTATTGTAACATCGAGCCGTGTCTTTGGGTGATAAAGTAGTCAGGATACTGTAACAAAAAAGCCGTTTCGAGGCAACGTGCCTGAGAAACAAATGTGACAAATAGACTAGGAAGAGCTGCAAGGTTTTGCGCTCTACGCTGCAATAATGAGCCGGTCTTCCCGGTTGATTTTAGAAGATCGGTCCATTAAAAATTCTGATTAATGTTAAACATGCTTGTGATCGCGATTGTACTTAGAAATTTCAAATCTGTAATTCAATATTTCTCAGGGACTTTCGATAGTCCTGTATTTCAACAGATGAACTTATTATTCTCCGATGTTTGTTATTATTTAGGAATTTAAATTTCACGTCAATTGATAGACAAATGGTTGTAATTCGCTCAATGCTACACTAATATGTTAATAAATCCCTGTCGGCTCAAGTGTGCGTCATTCAGCTTAGAATAATAATGGAGATTTTCTTTTTTCTCGAGATATTTTTAACCCTGCAGCAGATTTTATAAGTAAAAATTATTCAGTGATTGAAGCACTTCACACCTCAGCCATTTGTATGTCAATTGGTGATTTGATGATAAGCTTCTTGCAAATGGCCTAATAGATGATGTTAAAAAATAACGTTTTGACGTTACTCGGTGCACAGCTGATCATTCGAATCGTTTTAAAGCCTAACACAAGCCACTAATGTATCTGAAAGTATCGTTCCTATTTGCACTGTATTTTCTTCCATTTTTAAACTTAATTAGGTATTATAACTAACTTTATGTTTCTGATCTTTGTTTCTAGTCAGCGCAGAGATGGTATATGGCGAGATCAATCGAGATAATTTTCGGATTAAATGCAATGTCTAATCAAATGGCACAAATGTAAAAATTGCTCGAATATTACCGATCTATAGATCCAACGCCATATAGTATCTTTGACAACGGTAAACATTTTTAATTGTATGTTATATATTAAGCGTAAGAGCATACAGCATCGTCACAAAAACAAGTGAACTTAATAGTGTACAAAAATATTGATAATGTATGAAATAATGTTACCGTACGTGTAGGTGAGACGGGCTTTAGAACAAATAGTATGAATGCGGTATTTTATGAGTTGCACAGGATTTTTATGATACATGGGATCGGCAGGCCCTAATCTACATGTTCGCAACGAAGTGATGTTGCACAGTATTTATAGCCATCCGTTTGATTCCGTCTGTATTTTAATCATTTGAGCACAAAACGGTACGCTACTGTGAATTCGTGTTTTTGAATTGATGTGTGTATTGTCGGTGAGCTGATGTATGAAGCAGTCGTGATTGATTATTGGTGCAAAAACTTTTTTCAAGCTTTTTATATATCAAGGCTTTGTCACAATTTTATAAAGTTTGTTCGCTCACGTATTTCAAGCGAGTTAAATAAACTGAGCGCAAGTAGTGACATCGATTAACAAAGACTTTTGTGATTAGGTGCTTAGAGTGGATATAATTTGTTTTATCATAATTTATTTGTTTCAGTTATTATTTATATTTTTATAGAAATGTTAAGTTAATCGTCCATTCTGATTTATAGTCTTTCGACAATCTTAATTTTCCGTTCGAGTTTAATAGTTATATCTCTATCTAGCTTATCTCCATATACTTATCTATATTTATCTTTATTTATTTTCGCGAGATGTCCGACGGAAAATTGCGATTCTTTCATGTATTTACACGTCCACTACTGATTTATCAGATAATGCAAACAAATTGCAATAATTTCACCGAGGTGAAAAAATCTATGATCATGTGAATAATCTATAGCGTGCAATCTCCTAGACTTGAATAATATGTGAATAATTTATTTGGTGTAATATTAATTTTTTTTTCAAGATGTTTTGAAATGGTATGTATTTTGTGGCAAGACTTTAAAAGAGGCATGATTTCTTTGATGTTTCAATGCCATGATGACAGGAATGCATCAAATTATTTTGCTTAGCAAATTTTGTCAACGAGAATTATTGCATAGTTGAAGGTTTTTGAATAATTTTACGCGTACCTCGTAAGAATTAATTAATCAATCTCAAACGATCGTATACAGTCTAATGATTAAATCGACGAAATATTTGAGAAGTGAATTTTAAAGTGGATGAGAATCTTGTGATTACACAGGCTAATCAAGTCCCAGACTGCCTTTGATTGTTTAAAGTTCGAATTATCTAAGAAAACAAGACTACCTTAAGACTAGTAAATATTGCTGTTCTGTGTAGTCATGCGCGGAGGGGATGTAACCCGATCTAATTTTGATATATATCTTGTTCACATAGTGTATTAGCACTTATGTACCATATCTAGGTCAGAGAATGTCATTGTACTTATGTTAGGAATTTTGTATTGTCGTAGGTTCTAAGTAATTTATTGCATTGGTATTACATTGGAACTCAATTTGCATACGTCAGTACCAAAACAGTTTCCCGAGGACGGTTTTCGATATTGTCGTCGTATTTAAGTTCACCTTTGATTCCCTGAAATTGTAAAGTTAAAGAGATACTGCAAGTTTTGAAACACATTCTGTAACTTCCGTCACATGCTTTCATGCGGTAATTATATTCTACCTGTGATTTGAGACAAGTTTACTAGTCAGCTTATACTGTACATTGTTCCAAAAGAATCTCAATGCTACCTAATAAGATTTGAAATATCAGCTTCGCAAGGAAAAACAATCTGCGAATCAGCACTAGCAAATCTGCTTTATTCAAATTCTTGGCTATGAATCGGCGAAATAACTGCTGCAGTCATGAGTAAATGATGCATCGACTTATAGTAAAGATCAGATCTTTCATCAAAATAGATTTTCGAGACTAATGAAATAGATTAAGAGAAAAGACCTTCTCGATGATCGACTTTACTCACAGCTACTTCGCTGGCTGAGATAATTGCAGTCTCTTTTAACTATTCGTAAGGAAAATTAGACTTAAAAAGAAACATTGTCAAAACGTATTTTTCCCATTGTATACATATATAAGAAACGTCAAGCTGTAGTTAATAAAAATAATTCACGTGAATCGAACCAAGCGCTTATTATTATTGAATAATTATAAAATTTACCTTTCCAAACATAATCGCAGCAACTGGTCCCTCGCATGACCATGCTGTGTTGAGAATCTAATTGAATGCAGAAAAGGATTATAAGTATGTAAGAAAGAATTCTTTATTCAATTTTATCACCGTGAATGTTGTATTACAGGAAAAAGAGTAACGAAAATACAAAAGAAAAAATCAATACTAGTATATACTAGTATAGGAACAAATATTAGAAAATCACAAGCCAAGTGAGTCACTGAGATCGAATACAAGACATTTTTGATTATTGTTTTACATGTAAAGATTCCACTTTGTTTTGCATTGGAACATAGTATGCTGGATGCAATTATTCTGCAAGACCCTCTTGAGAATAGGTCCTGTGGAATGGACTGCTTCATTCAATCTTGAGACACTTCCGTACGTGTATATAGTGTTACGAGTGCGAATCCATGATTCAGGGACAGATTTGTATTCGTCAAAATCGTAGCACGACCAACAATGTTTGTTCGCAACTGCTTCTTTGGCCATACGATAGCCCGCAATGACTGCACCTTTGTTGAGATCTTCATTCAGGATGTATGGAGAGGATACGGACATGAATCCTTCGCAATACATCGCAGACCTATCAAATTTGACGAAATCTGCATGTTTTCTGACAGCCGTTCCTTGAACTAGCGAGCCCGACGAAGGCAGCGGGTTCAACCTGACAGCCCCTGAGATATCGCCAACAACAGTTGTGTCCCAATCGCGAAAATAGTGATGAATTTTGTTCAACAGATCACACAGACCTCCATCCAGAACTGAAAAGTTTTCTTCCAAAGTGTTCTCGATTTTGTACGATTTAAACAAGCCTAGTTGATTAGTCGTCAAGATTTGTGCAGGCGCCCAGCCCAGAAGGTTTTTAGTTGGCTGGCTGGATTCGACATGCGATTCTGGAACATCTGGACGTAGTCCTTCAGGTAGATCCCAAAATAAATTCGATTCGCAAACCTCTTCCGTGTACTTAATGTCAGCCAGCATGCGTAGAACCACGATTGCAGGAGCTGGGAAAGCTTCGTAGAAGAAATGCGTTTTAGCATTAATTTTTCCAAAAGTGTAGCGAGTCCCCGCAATCTCCTCGTTTGATGGGATCATTGGTAAGAGAAATTGTCTATCTGAGCCATCCAGATCAAGAAAATGTCCGATTCCTTTCAAATATGTATGTAATGGAATAGGAATACCTGGCTGAGCATTGATCTTCGCAATCTCTTTGAAAAATGACGACCCACTTTTAACAGAATTTGGCAGAATTTCTGCGATTCGTACCCATAGTATTAGCACTGCGTAATACTGAAAAGCTGACTCCGAGATGTTATCAGCAAAATCCTTATGTTTAGAACAGACTGCAGCATACACGCGACTGATTAGAGAAATGTAGCTATCAGTCGTGATCGTGAAACCTCGTGGCATTCTGGTTGGTGCAGAAGGTAGTATGCAGTCCGGGGTCTTGTAATCAAGAGGATCAGATCGTTCATCTTTTTTTTCCGCGTTTTCTACGTTCCCCTCTCGTGACGGCATTTTCGTTTGTCCTTGCAGTAGCCACGAGTTATTTCCAATTGTTTCTCACTATTCTAATGTTTGGTCTGAAACCTTTCCAGTTTCCGGTAACTTTACATTTGGCTCGGAAAACGTGTGAGTAATGTACAACGACCCAGGGGGTTCCCGTTTTAGTTCTGAACCTCGACCATTGGTTCTTCGAGATCGTGATTGCAATGTTTTTCGAGGTCAGACATTGTTTACAATGTGGTACCGAAAACTCTCGCACATTGCGCTAGCGTGCAGCTACCAGATTTCTGTTTATGCTAGTATACGTTTGCATAACATGCGTGCAGCGCCATGTGACTCGTGTAGCGACCAGAGATTATTTCAAATAACCTCTTATTTGTATTGCAAGGGTGCAGCAAGTGGGCCTTCTTGATCAATTCGAACTCCCTACATGCGCTCATGCCACACATACTATTTTCTGCCCCACTTCGTGAAAAACTCAATTATTGTGGATTATTCCAAGCGCTAGTGTGAAGAAACACGTTTTCCAAGTACAAGTGGGAAGAAAATAATTAATATACCCGAGTTCTAGGCTGCGTTTTTTTATTTTGCTTGGGTTTGAACAGTGACATACCGATATTGTCCGCGACAAATGCATGCCTATATAACAATTATGAAAGTTTTATTGTGGAATTGAGCAAATGACAAGTAAAATAATAGCAAAAGCATCATCAAACATTTTCAATCCTAGTTGTGTGCCACTTCAAACCTATTCGTATCAATATTTAACATCATTACTCTAGGGACCGTGCACACTAATACACGCTCACCAAAGTGAGAATGTATAATCGCGTATATGCATACTAGTTGCGACATCTAAAGTCCAGAACGAGCACTTTGGTGGTGAAAAATGTATGCATGTACATGACAACACATTCTCACTTTGGTGAGCGTATATTAGTGTGCACAGTCCCTATATTAGGCATCTGGAAAAGGAAAGGAAGCAGCCGTTTTTCGTGCGCCGATTGTTTGCAGAAGGAGTTATGAGCCGAGAACGCCGGAGGCGCCCGAAAATTAAGACGAGATTTGAAAAAATCGCGAAAGACAAAACGCCGCTACCTTCCCATAGTGCATATGCTATTTTATACATCACATGGATTAACCCTAGAACGCCACTACGGGGTGCCCGTGCACCCCAACCGAACTCGAAATCACGCATTTTTGCATTTTTCCGGCGCTTTTCTCTTGTTTGAATCGTTTTTCACCACCTCCTAGATTTTTCAACTGACTTTCATAGACGGTATTCTCTTCATTGTCAAACGACGGAGAGATCTCGCTACGATTCAACCCCGCTATCGCATATAGAAAAGCAGGTTATGCAAGGAAACACTGGGGTATGCCGACACCCCATAGTGGCGTTAGAAGGCAAGAAAAAATATAGTGGGGTTCTAAGGATAAAAACGAGTAAATGTGCGGTTAAAACGTTAGAACAGTGTTCTCCACTACGGGTATCACTTTCTCGGTATATTTCCCTGCAGTTACTGGAGTTTTTCCCTGTTTATTACCCTGGTCGAACAACTGGCACTTTCATCCCGTTTCCAACGATCGGAAACACGAATTTTTAATGCATGTATTGAAGAAAATATTATAAACGAGGGGTTAACCACTCGTCCGTCCACCGTACACCTGACTTCAACTGACTTCAAGTCAGTTCAACTGACTTCAACTGACTTCAAGTGACTTCAACTGACTTCAGCTGACTTCAAGTGACTTCAGCTGACTTCAAGTGACTTCAACTGACTTCAGATGACTTCAACTGACTCACTGACTTCAAGTGACTACAGCTGACTTCAGCTGACTTCAACTGACTTCAGCTGACTTCAAGTGACTTCAACTGACTTCAGCTGACTTCAACTGACTTCAGCTGACTTCAACTGACTTCAGCTGACTTCAAGTGACTTCAACTGACTTCAGCTGACTTCAACTGACTTCAGCTGACTTCAAGTGACTTCAACTGACTTCAGATGACTTCAACTGACTCACTACTTCAACTGACTTCAGCTGACTTCAGCTGACTTCAACTGACTTCAACTGACTTTTCGGCAAGGTGTACACCTGACTTCAAGAGTGGTTAACCCCTCGACTATAAACTGTTTTTCTGTTGTATTTTCTCATTTAACATAACAATATATGTTTTGGTCGTGGAATGAGCACTGTTTCTCGAAAACGGCTTAGTATAGTGGGTCTTACTGCTTTGACCAGTTAAAGTGCAAGTCATGGTCTGTAGTTTCCACAAATTTCGTCGGGATCGGTGAATGACAATTCGTCGTAGTATCCCCTTGTCAGTGGAAACTTGATGTTCACTGATGAAATGTTGGATCCGAAAGACTACCGAAAAAGTTCTTGGGCAGAAGACACCCTGAGTAGACCAGGTTGCAGTTGTCTTTCGATTCACGACCAGCAGCAACTGCTTCTTGGATTGCAGAGCCTTCTATCATCTGGTTCAACCATTCGAAACTGTTCCGAAAATCAAAATGTAATCTGTTTCATTATAATCGTTTAAAGGATAACAATTTTTTGTGGGATACTATAATTCAAAAAATATAACTACGCAAAATTGAGGCTTACAAGCATCGGCACTCATCACTGACTCATCCCTAAACTGTTTGTCTTTGCAGCTTTACTACTTACTGCTAATTCAGGATGTATAAAAAAGATCCCAAGCGAAGTTTGGACGTACCTGGAGATTCCGTCAATGATTTTGTCTAGACTCGTTTGACCTTCGGCGTAATACGCGTTGGATACCACCGAACAAATCAACTTCTTCGCACAAGGGGCAAGGTAAGAGTTGCCCAGCAGCATTTGGTTCACAATTTCGCCATAATTCCACCCATCCTGGTCAGTGTCGTCCAATCCTACAAATGTCCGATTGAATAATAGCACCAAAGGTGGATCGTATGCACCTGAGTTAACAACTTACTATAGTGTGGTCCTGCTGGAGACTTGATCAATAGCGGAACGAGAATTGTTGAAACAACCGTGAATATTCCAGCAATCGTCAAAGCCTTCGCGTTTATGTTCACTAGTGGTTGCCCAGATCCATGGTTCGCTTCCAGGGGTATCGATAAAAATGGGATTGATAGGTCAAGGTCAATCTGTAAGCGAAGCAAGAAGTGAAATATCATGAGACACAAATCTTAAAATACGCGTCAATATGTATGCAGGTGTTCGTTAATTTAAGAACACCAAGTCATTTGTTTCATGCATTTTTCATAACTTTCAGGATTACTTTGTCTAAGCAAGTTTGGTTCAGTCGAATTTGGGTTAGCATATCTTTTTCCTTCCTGGATTTTGGTTCCTCGAAGGAAACAATGTACGACATTCAGTATATAATTTATTATGTATTCATACGAATTACTTACCCCAATTCTGTCATTGAGAGTGTTAAATGTGACGTACTTCGAATTCAGAAAGGGCGTCCGCGCATTACGTGATGACATTGTTATGTTTTTTCCAGCCACCAAACGAATAGAATTGATGTACAATATGGAAATAATCAACTTAATCAAAGTTTGTCGCTGCTTGCGATTCCACTCGGTCATTTTGCTTTGCGTTTGAATAATGACACCGCTCACCAACTGCTTAATGTAACCGTCAATTACTTTTGGAATCGTTCTCACGCAAGTTGTCTTTCGTCTAGTCGCACGCGTGGTCGAGTTATTCTGTAACAATTAATGAGACGAGTAATTTTTAAAGCAACAAATCGTTACTTATTTCTACCGCTGCCTGAAACAAATTCTTCCGAAGTGTTTGATCAACTCACGTGGGTGTTTCATCTATTTTCGATCAGAGACTAGCTGCAGATGAGAATGCAATCACCTGCACTGATGTTCATGGGCAGAACGTTGGAAAGAATCCTCATTCAAAAACTGCCAAACAAGAAACTGGTAGTATTTTCTTGTTTACACTGATTCCTTATTACATCCAGATCCAGGGCGAACTAGAACATTATGATTCAACCTCCGTCTCAAGTCTCTGCCTATAAACTCTAGTCTCCCACTTTACGTGCGTATAACGACATCATTAGGGCCTGATAATAGCAAACACTTCAACACGCCAATTTTTGCAGAAAAATTACGCACGGTGGTATCAATCATATTTATTGTGCAGGCTGTGTGTGTTTTATTGTCTGTGCACAATTATCCACTACCGGAGAAATCACATTGTCCTTTAGGCTCGAAAGTGCGACAGCCAACCAGTGAAATTCTGAGTAATCACCACCGAGAAGACGTCAACTTGTTCCCTGGAACAGATGCCTGATACGCTCATCGTCAGCTGAAACGCTAATGCAGTCTAAAGCCTAGCGACGAAATTACCCGCGAACGCCGTTGCTGACACAAGCTTCCAATTTATAATCGTGGGAAAGGCCATTTTTCAAAAATTCATTAAAAAAAAGAAAAAACGATTCTTTCATTACTACGAATACCAAATTCAAGAGTGAAATTTGAAAGTTAGTGCACCTACTTTGTCGGACTAGTTTTTCTTTCAGAGACTCGATGCCACGTCAGGTGTATTAATTTGGGCCTCACTCATTCACAATTGTTCTCTTCTAACAAAAGATTAAGCGATTCGCAAATTATGGACAGATCACGAACCACCTTTTCTACCCTATTTATTTGAAACAAATTTGGCACATGGCGATATTTTCTCCAGCTTAAGGCGATGCTGAAGTGGCCCGTTCTGCCCAATTTTTGTCGTCAAATTGAGCCTAACTCGGGCACTGTTAGCTTTTTCGTTTAAGTTCAATTTCGCAGGACAAATTTGTACAAATTAGGGCACTATCCGAGCTAAGGGGTGAACGAGATAATGTATGCACTGCAAATAATTTGCACACCAGTATTACAAAAGAATGATTATGAATGGCTCTGGTAATGTGTTAATACTAGAAGATATCATATCGAATGCCATCTTGATCTCGGTGTTTCACCTAGACGCGGATGGCCCATGGCGAAATCTAAAATTATACAAAATTGTTTTGACATTGCGACAGAGGAATTATTTGTGGCAGTCTGAGAGCGCGATAGCAATTTGGCCAGAAGTAAGAACACAGATATATGATGAATATGAGTTAGTTAGAGAAGAGAGTCTTATTTCACGGTGTCGCGCATCGCACTGACAACGAAAGCGAAACTGCGCGACCAATTACCTCTGAGTTTGTCATTGTCTTTGTCATTCTCCACTGACGTCCACTTGACTTAAGCTGTTGAGTTTCCTTTCTGGTAGCACCAAAGTGGAAACAAACACTGGGAGTTAGAAATTGCGAGCATATATATAAAGATTTTTCAGGTGCAGCCCTCAGTTGAAAGCTTCAGGCCCGACGTCTGGATTCATAGCTTCACCTTCTGTTCTTTCGCCATCACAATTAGGAGCAGCATTTTTTTGTCGCCGAAAAGGTAACTAATAGACACCACAAGTTAATAAGGGATCTCCACTAATGACACTCTCTAGAGTAGCCATCAAATTTTTCTTGTCCATATACTGCATTGGAACTGGAAGAATTCATGGATATATGTTCAACCACTAGTATTTTTCGGAGGTTCCAGTTGTGATTAGTTTAAAAATAATAATTACAGTGACATCAACTGTCCAACGTATCATCTGTTAGTATTTGATTTATTGCAGATGTCGGCGAAGACCTACGGCGCCTGTGTGCTAGTCACTCTACTTTGCGCAGCAGGAGTACAATGCGTTCCGAAATTTGAATCTGGGGGGTAAGAATTCTACCATTCGTACTTGTTTGTCAAAATCAGCCCTGAAGAAACCAATTGTGCAATATGCAAATCTTGTCGAATACTGAAACGGAAGTTATACGTATTATCCCACACGAAAAGAATTCATCACGTAGCACATATAATCGCAGACGTGACATGCTTCGAATTTATAGAGGCTTTATGCCGAGTTCCGCGGATTTTATGGACAAAGTGGATAAGACCGTGGACCAGGTTGCGATGCCATCGCAATCTCGCAGCGCCGACACTGCAGCGACTTCCAAACGTTCTGTAGCCGCGGAAAACGATATCTCCGAACGCGAACAAGAACCGCGTTTCGGTTTCAGCAGCATTGGCACTACGGGCACGGTATGTGTTCCGCTGCCCAAATTCTTTCAGCAGAAAATGAAAGACCAATTCCCCTTCCCGACTTAATTATTGATCAAAAATTGTCCCGCACTCATATCAGGGCTATGGAGGAGTCTCCAGTTACGCACCTGCCAAGGTGGACTTGGGCGGAGTACTGCTCGGAGCGATAATTGGAGTGGGAACAATCCTGGTGATTCCTAAACTGCTCTATGTTTTCTCTGGATCTTACGGTGCCTACGCTAGGAGTAAGTATTACCGCATATTGGACCGTGGTCAACCTCAGGAATCGCAGAGAAGTCTTCGGTAAACTGCTACTTCTCTCTCAGGTGACGAAGGTGGGATAACACAGACCATGTCGCGCCTCGACGACGCCTTGGCGCGTTACGGAGTCGACACGACTTCCTGCATGCAGAGGGCCGTTTGCACTTATTCCAAACAAGCTGCTATCGCTGTACGCAATCACGCCGAAAGCCCCGGAGATGGGGAAGTCACCTCCTTAGAAAGAGCCATTGACGCCATCACCACGAATCAAGTCTTCCACACCGCTATGGAAGGGACCGCTGTGCAAGAAGCGATACAGACCGGCAGGGACGGCAGAGATTGTCCGAGGATATATTCTCACTGTGGACTTTCCCTTGAAGCGCTTCTAGCCCTGTTCACTACCATGATGACCTCACCCTCCACGTCGAACGTCCGGACTTCCGGGTCCTCATAGATTGTAGAAATATAGGAACGGCCAGTAGAAACCGCTGAGGGATGATCAGGGGAAGACTCTACGCTGGCAGTTCATTGGAAGATCTTCAAACCTAGTGGGTTATTTGATCAGGCACTTACACACAGCAGGATATGCCCTCTTCGATCTTTGTGGTTCCGTATTGTTTGAACTTGAACAATATGTGGGATTTTCAGCACACTTCGAATATGTACGCATACATTTTGGAGAAGAATAAAGAATATTGATATCATTGCAAATACAAATGCCTTCGGTCATTTAGTGCCTAAGCTTACGAGGATTTTTTAGAGTGACGATCCATCTTCGAGTTGCACTCACATCAATCAACACCAATCAATAATCGAATAATTACAAACAAGCTGCTGCACTGCTCCGTGACTCCTTGATTTATGTGACAAGATAATAAAAACAACGCGGAGGAAAAATTTCATATGGACACTTAATTTATTGTATTTACAGTTCCATTTGAAAGTTATTTACAGATCACACGAGTCGGCAGTTTTTTGCCGCTGCAAGGAACAATTAGTGCAGTCATGCAGTGACATATTCACACACGTATGGCCCACAACAGTGAAATTTCAAAGTATACAGTTAAATACCATGATACAAAGAAAAAAAAACAGCCATCTGCAACTATTTTTAACTATTTTATATTTTACAGGGTTTGTTCGAAAAAATCATACGTGCCAAATGTGCAATTCGTAACAAAATGATATTCTACATGATTTTACATTTTCGAAAATATACCATGTCAGTTGAACGCCACCATACAGATACCTATACTTTGTAGAATATCAAGACTTTCGCACTCTGCAAAATTAGAGCACTGCTCTGTTTTTTAACGCAATACACGCTGTAATGTTTTATTCAAAATAATCATTTGGTCATTGGACGTTAATTATTTTACCTGCAGCTGGCCCCTTGATAGCGAGTATTGGTAGAGAAGTATCAAATGTACCTATGTGGTACAGTAGAACCCCGTTAAGAGCAGATTCCCCCTGCGGAAAAGGGGAAGGTCGGGCCTGCGGTGAGGCATGGAAGAGTAGGGGCCCCCGTAGTAACACAATCCCCCCAGCCCATTGCTCTGAACGGGTTACACTGTATACTAGAATTACCAAAAGTAGATGTACCAGTTGTGACCACTTCGGAAATTTTCGGGCATTTGTTTGCGGATAGTAGGTATTCAGCTTGACATGAATATAAAACTGAAAAGATAATTAACATACCCTTGAAGGTACAGAGAATCAAATTATCATCATTGATTGTAGTATCACAACCTGGAAAATGAACCAACTGATGAAATATAAATGCATGATGGATCGGGATAACTCCAAGTCCAAATAATCGTGGTTTATTTCTCGAAGGATCTCTTGACACTTCCGGTAAGGAATCACCTAGAGTACTTTCGAATTGAGTAGCAGAAAATCATAAAACTGTCGACAGTTGTGTCAAAACATCTTTTCTGTCGAAATACAACACACGTTGCAGCAAATGCCAACTCTAAACTTTGAAAAACTCGAAAGAAATGGGACGTGGCCACAAGCTATTATCATCAAGTTCACGTAACTCATTATTCAAACAGTGAAATTATTTAGTTTCTTCTATTCATAGTAACTATTTCAAAACATAGTTTACTCAACGCAGGTATGTAATATGTATGTAAGAATTTCCTACGAAGTTGTAGACGCGCCCTCCCGGGGTGCAATTTCTTTCTAGCGATATTTTTCATCATTTCAAGTACTCACGATTTGGCAATAGTAACATCACACCGCCTGCCACAGCCATGTGCCACAAGCTATGGACTATGCTGTAGTTCTGCTGAGTTTGCAAAAATGCGTAGCATATGAGACCCGAGGCAACCAAACCAAGGCCTGCCGGGAAGTAGTAATACTGATAACGCTTCGCAGGATAATGAATTGTTTTTCTAGCCCTGCAACGTCGGATCCATACGAATATCACAAGAAAAGAACCCGTCATCGCTGGTGTCGCGAACACCCATAGGGCAGTGCGATTAAGTTCCGCACACATCGCGAGGACCACAGCGCCTCCAAGATCTAAAATAGCTGTCAGTCGAGAACTCAAGCCGCCCATGGCGACAAGAGTCACCCAGAAAGCCAGAAGGGCGGTGAAAAAGTCGCAGAACTGTAAAACGCTGACGCGCATTATACAGAAATTGTATACGTCCTCGCCAGACTCACAGGCGTGATAGAAAGTGGAGAAAAACATCACAGAGAAGTAGACCAACGCTTCCGCGTAGTATTTGCGTCGGAGGGCAAAGTAAATGGATCCCGCAAATACAAGGTTGCTCAAGGTGAGCATCAACAGTCCAGCAAGAACCGTTGAGTCATCCTGAACGTATGAAGCATCTGAGCAATCCAACCCTCGGTAATCCTGGGTGCAATAGCACGCAGAGAATACGAAGCCTCCGCTCATGTAGTGAGTGCAGCGCCCGTGGGCCCCGCAGTTTCCGTCAATACACGGCGAAGACGCCACACTGATCTCAACAGAACCGGAAACTGCCGTCAAACATTCACAGTCGGTGCAGTTCTGTGTACAGTTCAGACAGCTACAGTTCGTGGGGCTTAGGAAAGCCCTCAGACTCAAGTACCACACTCCGGGATCTGGGAAGGGTGCGTGAACGTATACAGGGCCGGGGTTCACCTTTGAGGTGATGAGAACGGGAAGATTAGACTCCTCGTCATCCGAGATGCAGCGGCCAGTTTCCGAAGAGATATCCTGGTAAGTTCCAAGGTGAAGGCAGCCAACGACTGTGAAATACTCCGGTTCCGCGGTTCCTTTGTCTTTGAGCCTCAGAGCAACGGTTAAAGTCCCGCCGATATCGCTGATCGAATTTACCTCGAAGGAGAAGATGCTGGTTTCGGTGGAAGTCAGATTCACTGATGACGATTTCGTCCCATTACTCAGAAGATACTCGTAGTCGAAGAGAAAGAAGTCAGGGTACGATTTTCTCACCAATCTGACAACGCTTGCGTTGGAGGATCTCTGCAGGCTGTCTTCAAGGGCTACAGTTATGTTCGTGGAGCTACCCGACAGAAGACGAACCGTGACGTAGTGAAAGGCGTTTGCCCACACCTTGAAGGGAACTAACGCCGTCGTCGAGTTCAAAGTGGATCGAGCAAGCCCAAGATCGCCGTATACTACATACGAACCGGCAGTCACGTTCACCTCGACTTCTGAGGACTCTCCGGATGATGATGAAACAATTATTTCTGATCTCGTCAAGCTGCTTGGCATCAAGAATCGCATAGTCGAGGAATCGCCAACGTTTTCCAAGTGGATGATGGGCGACGCGATGTCCAAAGCCAACGTCGTAGAGCTGCTTTCACGTTCGATATAAAGCTCTACATCGAGATTAGTCTCACAAGATGCACTGAGCCCTGGAATCGATGGTTACATTCGTTAGGATATAATACTTAAAACCGTGCTAATGGTACTGATCGAATGATTCTTTGCGTTGATGGATTGCCAATAAGAGTTTGAAGTGTGAGTAGTGCAATTACTGTTAATTATGGAGACCCCGTGCATGAAACATCGATTCAGAAATCACTTGACAAAGACGGTAACTTCGTATAAGAAAATGGACTTGACTAGTACATGTCGCCTTCGAAGTCTTACCTTGCTGTTCGATTTTTTCACTATTAGGATCAGACCACGAACGGAAAGCAATGGCGAACCAATCCCCAGGTACCGGTGCTGAAATGTTCTGGACTTGTTGCGTCCCGTCGCTTGTAAACAACAGGGTGTAATGAGCGGTTCTGGCCTTCAGGAGGTTCTCCGGAAGCTTGGACTGGTCGGGATTCACCAAAGGAATACTGCCAGGCTTTATGTGTACCGTGATATTCTGGGCCGAACATCCAAAGAAACCACCGGTTTTGATCTCTGTGGCCCGAAACCTGTTCAGCGCGAAACCAGAATGATTATGAAGACTTTAAAACCAATGTAACGAAGAATATCACAGGGGGGGAGGGAAATTATTTTCTTCAATCTCATTTTCGAATGTACAACAGCATATAGGTAGATGTAGCAGCTGGACTTTTGGAACGGTTCTTTGCAGGAACTTTCTCAAGTAGGTAAATCGCAGTTTTTGACAAACTTGATTCAGTTGTAGTCGGTTGATACCATTTTGCATCATCACACTGTTATTTCAATAGATTGAATAATGGCATCGCTGCAAGAAACTTACCTCCACGATGCAGCAGCAGTGTCTAGCGGAATCTTGAAGTAAATGATGGAAACATGTCGGTACGCATAAAACGTCACCAGGGTCGTGGCTGGTAGGCTTCCTATTTTTTCTAACTCGCCGCCCGTCGATTGCAAAAGTGTCATGACAAAAGCAACGAGCATACAAATTGTTGCCCTGATCTGCATGTTGAAGCTTTGAAACTACGCAGCATAGCAGGATAACAGACGGTAGCTGGCTACCTGCAAAAATCAGTTAAGATCATGATGATTGATATGATAAGTTTTCACGAACGTTTTATTACTAATTTCATATACCGCTAAAAGGATTGTCAACACGTCTTCTATAGCAAGACAATACAGACTACGTGCAAACATACGACAGTGTTGTACGTGCATGCTTACACTGAATGTTATACCGAGCTGCCTCAAAATCGAGGGGCTAGTCACTTAGATTTTTGGTGTACAGGTGACTTCCGAAGACTTCCATTTCAGTACTATGAGGAAATCTTCCCAGGGACTCCCCGAGACTTTCGATGACTACCGTTTGAGTATTTTTTAGGAATTCTTCGAATTCCAATCAAAGAATTTCAAATTGTTTCACATACATTTTTATGAAACTCAATACAGAAATTTTCAACAGTCTACATAGGGCTTTCCAAGTGAATAGCCCCTCGCTCAAAATTCATTCCATCATATAATAGACAATATTTTGATCATAACTACGGATTCATATAGTCAAGAATACTGTGGACTCTGGAGTCATTATATAAATACTGTTACTGTGCATGGTAATCAGCACATTGGGGCCAAGTCTGACCGGAAAAATTCTCAATTTTCTTATCACAGCATATTGTTTGGCATGTTGAACAAGCAACCCGATAAGAATTGGGCGGATGAGAAGATATGCGGTTTGGACAGTATAAATTTCGGATCAGACGAAATCCCGGTGTCGATAACAGAACGATCGAAAAAAACGATACGTAGTTCGGATGACGGTAGGTTCGACTAACGGAGGCTCCGATAGTCGAGGTACGTGATGAATATGACGGTCAGAGAGAGTCGAACGTAGGATTTGAAGAAGCAATTACGCTGCTCACAATAGCGATAATTGACATTTTTGAGTGGCAAAAATCCTCCCTTCTACTTTGTTGAATGTTAACACTCAATTCGGTTATCCCATTTTCCGTCCCATGGAAAACTAGAAGAAGACAACTCCCTAAGCATTGTATAATTGTCTCGACTTTATGCTAAGTTCAAAACCACCAATAAAAAATTATATGTTCCATTGTACGTATAACATCCACTCATTCTTGTTATCTGCATCAAATCATTATCAGCGATTGCGAACACCAGTGTAATGAATAATGAATTTTCAGTAACACAATTTGATAAAACTCTCCACACAGCTTTCATATACAGGAACAACACAAAATCTTCGCTGGTTCTTTGTGATATCTGAGAAAACTTCATGCAAGATATGCCGAATTATGCAGATCCTGATGTCAGACCTACGGTCAATTACGGAAATAACCGCCTGCAATCTGCAATCAGCTGATCTACAACAATGTTACACACAGACTTCCTTAGACTGACCTACCATAGAAGCGTAATATAGCTCCATCAAACACACCTATCTCACTTCTTCATAGAAGAAACACTACTGCGAACTGCCTTATCGCGAAACACGTGAACCCTATATGTGCAGTAAAACCCCGATAAGTGATCAAGGTTAAGTAAGAGGATAGAGCGCACGTGGTGGTGTGACAAAAACTAGTGAGCCATTCACCGTGTTACCAGATGTGTACAAAAAATGAAAATTGACATAGAAAAAGCGATAGAAAAAGGTCAATTTATATTGCAGTCTGAGGTTAGCATCGGTTAGATGTCAGTGATTGTAATTAAGGGGACTGTAACACCTACTAATTGGAAAAAAAAGATCCTAATTTTTATTTTTTATTTTTG
Source organism: Euura lappo (assembly GCA_018257835.1). NCBI lineage: Eukaryota > Metazoa > Arthropoda > Insecta > Hymenoptera > Tenthredinidae > Euura > Euura lappo. Next base: position 9,498 of record JAEUYN010001367.1, on the reverse strand, counting down.
GGTTCCATGATGCATTAGCTACATTTCGCCGCAAATCCCTTCGAAAAATTAGCAAAATTGTGGACATGAAAGCGGAAAACGTAGCGTCATGCCCCCCCCGTCCGATCAGAGGTAGCTTCACAACAGTCCCAGCCCAACCCAACAACGCAACAAGCACAAAAATTGCTAGAGTTGCAAAAAGTAGATGTTCTGCCGTTATAGCAGAAGAAAATTTAGAACTTCATTCTATGGTGATAGCCGAGGGGGAAATAACTCGTTAAAATAACGTATCAATAGCTTGTGAAATATTGAAGGATAACCAAGGAAATAGATGAAATAATGAGAAATAACTGAGGAAATAAATGAAATGATGAGAAATAAATAAAATAATCAGACGTAACAGAGGAAATAAATAAAATAATAAGGAATAACTGATTGTGAAATGATAAGGACAAAATTACTAACATGAGAAATGATGTTGAAATAAAAAAACAGTAGGGTGAATTGAATGAAATAATGTGAAATGAAAATGATAGTTTAAATGACTCCACTAAAAACCAGAATGTGTCAGTAAAATCTTGTATTATTTCCCCCCTCGGTGATAGCAGCTTTCGAGCAGCGTAACTCTGAGCGTTCCGACATGAATGAGAGCAAAACTAAGCCCAATAATCTCAAAACGACATTTTCAAGTGGTTCTATCACGATATCTAAAAAATCGTCCAAGAAGTCGATTTGAATTTTTTACAGAATTGTAGGAAACACTCTAACGCATTGACTATACATTAATTTAGATCCCGGAAATTTCTAGTTTCCATTTGATAACAATGAATAACCCCATTCCAGTGTTTGTATTTTTTTGATTTGCCATTTTTTCGACGTCATTCCGCTAAAAAAAAGGTTTTATACTTTTCAGGTATAGTCAATACAGGAAGGCTCAATTGACAGGAAAATCGCTGGCTGCATCATGTGGGCCTCCGTTCATCACAAAACGTAGTAAAACTGAATTATACGCGATTTTCGTCGATGCCCTGGACGGACCTGACTTATAGGCACCAACCAAATTTGTCTCAAATATTTGTGTACTCTTCAATAATGTAATTAAACTTCCCAAAAAGGATATATGTGCACTCTAATTCATAACTTCGTGCAGAGCAATCAAAAACGACTAACTTTTCGGATTTGCGCACAGTGCGGGTACTGCAGTTCCCATAATAATTTAATATATACCTATGCTCATTGACTCATCAATTCACTATACATATTCTCATTGACCCGCATCATTAAATCTTAGAGTCAGCTGGGTGATTCTAAGTTAGAGAGATATCTAGTGTGCGAAATACTAGAAGATGATTATCTCGACGAAGTAGTTTATACGCTTGATCAACACAAACTAGCTCACGGGGTGTTCCTATTATGTAAGCCAAAGGACACGTGAGATGATTCAGTGTGGAATCATTGAGATATTCATCAATAGACTTGCTTGAGCCGACACAAATAATTAGGTGCGGTATCCAACAGCTAAGGATTTGCGTCCAACTTCGATTCGCAGATGAAAGGGTTGTTTTTTTTTCTTTGCTTACTAGAAGTAAGTTCAATTCGATTAAACGAAGCGGATCCAGCCGGACTATATCCATGAAGTAAGCTATATCACATGTTCATACTGTCTGAAAGTTCGTTTGGTTCTCATCCACAAAGAAGACGTTTTCTACGTTTACTTCACGCTCTATCTAGGCATCATGCCTATACCCGCTTGCCATGCAGCATGGATGGATAATGGATGGTCAGTTGAAACTTTAAATAACTGAGTCGATACTATAGCGGTCGAAGTGTTACCAAGGCCATGCCCAAACCATGCACCACCTCGTCTGAACGATCATCAGTAAAATCAATAATTGAAGGCAGTCGCTGCACATTATAATTTAACATTGAACAAGTTGCGATCATTCTATCCAAAGATGATATTAGGCTTATAGCCGGGACCAGACTGTTTGTGCAAGCTGCAGATGAAAGTGCTTATCTCATCGTTTCCTCGTATGTTGCAAGATTTTAAACAATCGCAGCATGCGCATGGCTCATAGCAAGTTGAAACATAACCCCGAGAATGATGGTTACTGTGGGCATGCAACGACCAACGAAGAATCACTCAATTGACTAGGGAGGTATCGGTTTGCAGCCTTTATCATATGACTTCTGATAGGCCTTTTGTGAAATGGAAAAATGTGTCAGTTGCCAGATCTTAGCCCTGCAAATGTCCCAGGGTACAGAATCATTTTTCAAATATGTTACGTTTCTATATTCATGCCCTCAGTTTGGTGGACTGCTTTCCCGAAGTACGCATGAGCCAACCCAAGCCTTGCCCTTGAAAATAGTCTGTGAAATCATTGAACTTGTCAGGTGATTGGACATCGCACGACAAGGTATAGCAATGCAGCGGCCCCTAATTGAAAACGTTCGTACGTTGAAAATGACTGGTTAACATGCATTGAATTTATTTCTACGAGTCAATCGATCAGCGTGAAGTTCACCTGCTTGAACAGGTGATAGCGGTGACATCGCAGTCGTCGCCCATGATGTGCCGGTGGTTTGATCTACAGTGTACTTGTATTAGTTATTTATTTTTACTTCGCTTGGAGAAAGAGAGTGGTGAAAAATTAGGCACGAAAGTTCTTCGCCCATTCACCGGGAAAAGTCTCTATTATCTCTTACGACCTGCTTGATTGGATATCTTATCAATAGACTTGAAGCCATAAGCGTAGAAACTGTTTCTTTTGAACGTGCGTACGCAGATCACAAACGCATCGCGAGTGGGTAACACAACCAAATCAAAGCAATCTCTGACAGTACAATCGACTCCGTAGTTAATTATGGACTGTGCATGTGACATAAATCAAGGTTTAGGTATGCATGAATGAAATATTTGAAAGAAAGGGTCCATAGAGTAATCGGCGTAATTAAAATAAGGCTTTCACCTACCATAATCGAAGATGTGTGATGAAAATCCTTTCGAATTCAGCGAGTGTAGCTAAATCGCAAACTGATGATAGGGTCGAATAAATATTTGCGAGCACTTGAGAATCTGGGGCACTAAGATTTTCTCCACAATTTATTGATCCGCTAATGCAAAACGACGCATCGCAAACACGCCGTTTCGAGAACACAGTTCCTCGTGAAATGCATGGGCGATGTAATAAACCTACTGCTTCGTCCCACGTTATGGCTGTACTGCTTCATATTCTACGACCGCATAAGCGGATATACCAATCTCAGCGCATCGCTGCAGGCTCAGACACAGTGAAAAGCCGTGGTGTGGCATCAATTGTATCAATTGTTGCCGTAGTTTAGTCAGGCCGAGTTTAACTCTGCGGTTACAGCTATGCTAGGCCACAATAGCCAGGGTATAGTGTTATGTGCTTATAAAACTCCGTTTTAGTTTTATATGTAATTTCACTTATTCATTAACTATTTCTTTGGAGACTATAAGTACCTGAACATTTTAAGATTCACCCAATATCGTATATTGAGATGAAAATAAAAACGGTTACATGCATAGCAAAAGTACAATTGCCGGAAATGTCGAGTTAGAATTACTTTAGTTGAATCTCGATTACGTAGTCATATGATGTTGTAGACTGGACGCTTAGAGGTCATGAGTGATCGCGTATGGAATAATTTTGTTAAATTATGTTTTATCACAAAATTCAGATAGAATTGTGTATAATTTGATATAATTTCATGGAATCTGATAAAATTCTATTTGATCATACAAAAAACATGTTTTCCCTGGTTATCAAAATCATTCTTGCTATCATTGAAGCGGATTAGAATGTGGAATCACTGTACAACTGTCGTTTCAAACACGTTTTAAACAGACATTTTTGAAATTTGAAACAATAAAATTTGTTGCACCCTAAAAAATGTACACATATACATGGAAAATTGATTGTGTTCAATTTTTCAATTACTTTATCTGCAATATATTTCACAAGTTATGTAAACATTGAATATGTCGATAACATTCGGTGAAAACACACACTCTTAATAACGTTAAAAATAGTTTTATATAATTATATAAAATAATACATAATATAAAAATTTCGTATATTAATAAATAACAATCTCATAGTTTCGTATATCAGCCTTTACGGAAGCTCGGTATTCAAGTACCGAGTGCAGCACTTGCAACATGGTTTAAAACTCCCAGGAATCCATCCAGCGCAGTGGATGTAGTGGGCTTTCTGGGTCCGAGCCGGATGGACCGTCCATGCCGTAGGCTAATGGAGAAAACAGGTAGAAGCTGAGGGAAAATATGAAATTTAGTATTTTTCACCATGGAGTTCGGTCTGTACAGAATATTACTGTTATTCATACCTGTATATGGTGCCAGACAACACCAGGCCTACGATCGAATGATAAACGGTATTGCCGATCAGGCCAGGAATCAGCGTAGGTATGGTTTCAACGATGTAATTCAGCGTAATTCCCGTCAACATAGAGCTGAAGAGTAAAGCCGGGAAGTAATGGTGAAAGTACAGCACACGCCCCATGGCCCAAAACGGCACATAATGCAGCAGCCATCCGACAAACATCCACGCGCCAGCCTCGAGCGTCCTTCTTCGGTGATTCAGAGTATCAGAACTTTGTAAGTAGCCGCGTTGTTCTTGCACGGCGGCGCACAGGTACACGAGGAAGAATAGAACCAGAAATGCTATGTTTCCCCACCAGATTATCGGGTTGCCGAGCAGATAAATACGATTTTTGCTCCCAGAAAAGAATTGTCCCTGCAAAACCAAGGTTCAAATACATTTCATCACTGAGATGATGGATGACTCAGAAGATGTACCGCATAGCATACATCCATCTTATTTCTGATCATCATTGGAGAACATTGAAATTTCGACTCTCAGGTATCAGTTATGACCTTGTCTTTTATGAACCAATTAAAATGAGGTCACTCACTGCATATACTAATGACGAAATAATTGGTATTAAACATTTGACGATGACGCATTAATAGATTCGGATTCATTAGATCATTTAACAACTCTCACTTACCCTGTAGTTTATAGGCCATTGCCATGGCCTTGAGGTAACTTCACCCTCTTTAGGTTTCAGGTCTGAATTCCCTTGTAGCATAACTGCATGCGATTCAAAAAACCTTTCCATAAAACCAGGTGCATACACTTGGAAACTGACGTTGGGCACTGTTAAAAATATTCATCATCATTATACTGCTGCTTACCTACAAGGTTTTTGAGGGGTATGAATGGATGAAATCTCCAGTGAAATTGTCGCACCACATTTACACGTTTCTGGGACATTTATAGGATTGGTAACCGTCTTACCAGTGTAGTTTTGCAATTATTTTCCATCATGTATGAAAATATGAGGAGAAATCAGATTTATCAAACGCGATATGATCTGTTTCAACTGAATGATATACTTCAACGAATCATGAGTATTATCCATCTAGTGATAGTTATTAGTTGCTCTAGTAACTTGCATTTGGCAAAAACGTTGTCCTCGATGTTCCACAAAGAATTTTTGTCCCGCATGTTAGGGTTGCAGGAAACTTCTTGCTGACTGTAGGCCCTGAAAGAATGAAAATATCTCCATAAAGAGTATCCACAGCCCTTATTGTTGAAAAGTTCGATGGCCTGAGACAGAATTACATAGAATATTTATCGGATTGTATGATGTTAATTCGTAAGCCATGAACTCTATATGAAAGCACAAAGGTTCCTATGAATGTATGTATATCAATGGGAATCATCCAGATTAATAGATTGTAATAGAAGATTGATTGTTTTCCGTGATAATGCAGCAGAGATGCTGTCGAAGATGTGAATAGTACAGTGCGTATTGTATACTATACTGTATACCCTAGAAGCACGATCCAATCTGATATGTATTTTCTTTATGTACTAATTCTATCGATCTTTTTAACCCGGGAGTACCTAACATCACTGAATTAGTTCAGCAAGATTTTCAGTCAGTTTCGAGGATTAGCGAGAAAACCGTAGAACTTACCACTTGGGCAACGTTTTACCGCTACTCGTTAGTGCACAGTGATGGAGATAATGTATAAATTTCAGCTTGCTTGTGACAGTTTCCACGTGATCTCCTTCTTTCCCATTAACTATCAGCACTTTCCAAACATCATTTGCATCCCCTGTACCATTCTGAAAATGTAGGATTCAAGAACACAAAATGAAACTTGTGCATCGAACTTGAAAACTTCGTTTTATAGACCGATTACCACCTCCAAACAGTCTTCATAAACCAAAGCTGTGTCAGTATGGAGAAATTACTTCTTACCTCGCCGTATCCAGTAACTTGGTAATGCTTCTTTGAAATAGGCGCCATCTCTTTGTGCGAGTGCAAATTTCGTCGAGTAACTACGTGCTCGAGCCTGATCAAATCGCCATGTACTACTTGAACAACATCCGACGGTATATCATTAGTGTCAAACTTTTTTACTAGCCAACGATTATTTTCATCCTTGTGAGAATACGTGGTAATCTGAAAGTAGACAAAAATAAGCCTATTATTATGTATATGAAACAGGTATACACGTCAAAAAAAAAGGGACAATGAGAGGCGTTTGATAGAACCTGCTGTTGACGAGCTCCTGTGCCTTCTGGGTACAAGTGCCAATGTGAATGTAAGTAGCCACCTCCGGTACGGTGATTTTTCAACGTTATCGAAGCCCCGTAAGCCAAGTGACGAGGCATCGTTGCATTATGCAAAGAATTCCCTTTGAGCTGCGATTGAAAGCCTGAACTGTAGAAACCATCTCCGTTCCCACTGTAACGAAATTGGTGAAAAAAATTTAGCAGCACATTATTTGTGATCGATGAGTCTGATCTCTAACCCAACGATAAGTCCGCGATAGAAAATTAGTGCCTGATTATAAGCATGGAGCTGAAGCTAGCAGCCATAGCTAGCAGCCGAAAGTTCTGAATTCAATTGAAATGAGACAATGAGGGTCCATAGAATTTTAATTTTGTGAAATATCATGTAAAGGAATACTTCCATGAAATTACGGCGTGATTTTATTCAGGAGAACTTGGACATTTTTGGCTGCTGACTATGGCTGCTAGCTTCAGCTTCATATTATAAGCGGCATGAATCTCACCTCTTATTCAGAACAACAAGATGAATGTAGAAAAACACCATGTAGAGAATTATTGGCAACACTATGAGGCACAGAACTCTGGCTAATAGGTGCTTGACTGCATTTGTCTGTAAACAAAAGTAAGAACATTGAAAACAAGAAGCTGTACTTCGCTGTTCGCAAACAAACAGCATTACATCTTCAAGTGCAAGCGTTTTATCGAACTTACAACAGGCTTCGAAAGATCGCCCAGTTCTCTCCACAATTCATATAACGTGTAAAGTCCAACCAAGAGAACGACAAAGAGGCCAACGAACTTAACGCTGATGGTACAGGCAAGCGAGATGCCAGTGAAGGTCAACCAGCTCCACCACAATCGTGTAAATGGTTGGTGCTGAAGCGAACCAACTCTAGCCATTCCCCATAATGAGCACATCATGAAACACAGCAGAATTGGGTCCAGAAGAATGTATTGATTCAACGTCAGCAAGCCAACATCTGTAACAACGAATATTGCATAGTGAAATGATGTGGATCAGTAATGCGTCTCTTTGGGAAGTCTATGGAATTTTTTTCCGATTTTGAAATATTCAAACGTGGAAATGAAGTGATTCGATAACCGATCCAAGTTGTGGCACACATACCACATAAGATAAAGGTAGCAGCATAACCAGCTGATGACAGGGACTGTGTCAACTCCCAGACAGTGAGGAATGCGAGAGGGACAATAGTGGCTCCGAGCATGGTGCAGAACTGTGAAGTCAAAGTGAAACACAGGATTCTTACATTCAGAAATGACTTTCTTAGTGTATAATCATACTTACTACTCTCATTCCAATATAATTTGTCCCTCCGTACTTGTCTCCAGGTTTTTCGAAAGGGAACGACCCATTGTACCCTGTTAAGTATCCGGAGAAGCCAATGAGCATCTGGTAACGATGGATTCAAACGATAATTAGCATTGTTGAGATTGTATGGAAAAGGTAGCGGATGAAAGACGAGGAATAAAGCAATATTGTAACCAATCAAAATGCATCCATACTTTTCCAAGCGGTGGATGGACATCGAAGAAGAAAGTCCTGTTTATATACCAGCTGCCCATTTTACCAAAATGAGTTTCGTCCCAGCTAAACATTGAGCCGGTATTCAGTATGAAGTTCTTTACTTAATGCTAGACACGAGGTAAATGATACAACTTACCACACATGATCAGGCTCCGAGACCTTGTAAAAGCGAGTAGCAATAGTCGCGATTAATAAAAGTATAAAAATCGACCACCAGGCCCTGTAATGATCAGATATAATTACTGTAGTACACAGTAACGCACTAAATTGCAGAAACAGATTTCAATTTTTTCATCAACAATGAATCACATGAATCGTTATACTCACACAGACTTATCTGTGTCGCCGCTGTAACTGGATTGTTTCAAATCTGGCGCTTTTTTGGTCACAGCTTCATTGCTCTTCTCCTTAGCCATTTTCAGCCTCAATCGGTGATCTGATCACAATTCGAATCAAGAACGTGATGATAACGTAGTTACAGTCGTGTATGGGATAGCTTCATCGAATTCCGATGTACAAAATCATGCAGCATCCACGATTCAGTTCCACATTGTTGCCGCTAAAAATACTACTCTCGAATAAAACGTGTGTTACAGTCGTTGGTATCGTGTTAAAAATCAAAAAGTAGAAAAGCAGCGTATAATTGGATAATAACTGTGCGCCCAAACACTGAGGAATTCGCTAATTAATCATACAAACCTAATTTCGGATTATGGTACGGCAACAAAGCTAACTGTAGTTTGTATTCTCGAGTTCGTCCACGACTACCAATCTCATGACACAAGGTTCCCTGCGGTTTGAACTTCGGTCACTAAATTCCCCAGTACAGTGGGTTCCCGTTATAAGAGTCCTCGTTATAAGAGTTTTCCCCTCCGTTCCGTTTTTATAGCTTCCCCCACTCTACCTGATCAGTCTCTTATATTAAGATGAAATGAAAGTCACGTGACCTCGATATGATTTACACTTGGAATTTTCAAACGCTATTTTCTCAGCCAAAACACATTCGATTGATGTGGAATTGATGTCAGTGACGTAGAAAAACTCAATGAAGGGCCTGCCAATCGTGGATTTTCGAAAATCGAGACGTAATTACAGTTTTTTTTAACAATATTGTTGCAATATTGCCTCTCTCCACGAGGGGCAGCACCTCCTTGGGTTACAGAACAATATTGTTACACAAAATTCTGATTATGTCTTTCGATATTCGAAAATCCACGATTGGCAGGCCCTTTATTGAGTTTTTCTACGTCACTGATATCAATTTCACATCAATCGACTGTGTTTTGGCTGAGAAAATAGCGTTTGAAAATTCCAAGCGCAAATCATATCGAGGTCACGTGA
>JAEUYN010001366.1:0-11512 GCA_018257835.1 Euura lappo | reverse complement strand
TCTAATAACATGGCGGTCCGTCATCAAAATAACCGATTTATATATATATATGTATATATGTATGTATATATGTATATACATATATGTACATATACGTATATACATGTATATAATCCTTTATTCGTATGATATTTACTGTTTGCTGTTAGAAATGCAATCTAATTGTAACATAACTATGTGTTGCCGTGTCAAAAAAGGTCACCTTCGTCCCGCTTATAGACACAAAAAACGCAGAAATCAATACATGCGTTACAAAAAATATGGTGTGCACCAAGGGCTCAGTGGGCTTTTTTACCTCGTGTGATTGCAGTACTCGTCTTCGGCTCGCCGACGCACTCGTCTTCGGCTCGCTCCTGCACTCGCCTTCGGCTCGTGCGAGCTCACCTTCGACTCGTGCTAGCTCACCTTCGACTTGTACTGCAAATTCCACACTCGGTCTAAAAAAGCCCACTTTACGCCCTAGGTACACAATATACTATTTTTACATGTACAAAAAAAAAGAAAAATCAATAAAAACTATGAATAAATAGATAGATAATGTAACATATTTTCAGATGGAACCAACACCTTCATTATCTGAAACAATTTTCGAATAATCATTTGTCCATTAATCTTCTCTGTAATAGGTATTTCTTCGACTGTTAATGTCATACTGAGAATCAATAATAAAGCAATACAGTCACGAAAGTGAAAAAAATTATAGAGAATACTTTTAGATGCAGAGTTCGATTCGCATAAACGAATCATTACATCGTTTATTTTATTAAGTCGCTTGCTGTTGTCCATCTTCAGGCGCGCATGATTACCGATCTCAGAAGCAAAAATTAAAGACTAATAACTCGGAAATTATGAATAATTTCGAGAATTTGGATTGAACATAAATTGTAGACGATTAAATTATCTTAAAAATGATGTATCTCTTATTGATGTTTGGAAAATATTAACAATTTTACATTGGCATTATTTTCTCTGTCATTTACTCACTTTTTAACGAACTATTAATGATTTTCAATCGTTCCGTGACGACGGATCGCTTTCGATAATTAACAGAAACGCGAATATAACTTACAATAGGATAAATGATTTTTTACTACTTAAGATTAGTCGTTGAAAGTATATTAATTTCCAAAACCCTGTTATTATGTAATGAATGAATAAGTCATTGACTGCCAACGTGTTCATTTCTTTTATTTTTTTAATAAATAATCCATAGTCTATTCCTGACAAAACTCAGAAAACACATTAAAAACCGGCGTAAGATCTGATATTTGTTCATAGCGCGTGGCCAGTAAGACGAACGAGAGAGAGAAGTAGATATCCCTCCAAAAAGCACCTCTGGTGCAAAAACTTTCGCCAAGTACATTAATGTGGTCTTCCCAAAAAATCTACCATCAAAAAGTCTCTCATTTGAAGTACCTGCCAATAAAAATTTGTATTCCACAAGAGGTCTTCCTTAAAAAAAAACCTAACAAAAAATCTGCCTTCCACAAAAAGTCTTCCTTCCAAAACATTTCTATAAAAGCATTGAAATCAGATACAACTACCAAGTACAACTGATACAAATAAAATGAAACTATATAGCGTTGTGCTCGTTCGCTCGCTACGCTCGCTCACTCGGTTAGATTTTCAGAATCTATGAAGCAAAAAAATTGGTAACTACAATTTCGGAAACAAAACATTGAAAAAAATACAAATTCAAATTTCGGAGAAAAAAGAACGAGAAAAAATTTGAAAAAAAAAACTTTGAAGAAAATTTAGGGAGTGGTACTTGCGGGCCAGGTGTGGGTGAGTGCACGAGTTATCACTGTGTCTCCACGTAGCACTTTTTATATTTAGCTGTGATGGCCCGCCAAGTACCACTCCCTAAATTTTCTTCAAAGTTTTTTTTTTCAAATTTTTTCTCGTTCTTTTTTCTCCGAAATTTGAATTTGTATTTTTTTCAATGTTTTGTTTCCGAAATTGTAGTTACCAATTTTTTTGCTTCATAGATTCTGAAAATCTAACCGAGTGAGCGAGGGTAGCGAGCGAACGAGCACAACGCTATATAGTTTCATTTTATTTGTATCTGTTGTACTTGGTAGTTGTATCTGATTTCAATGCTTTTATATAAATGTTTTTGAAGAAAGACTTTTTGTGGAAGACGATTTTTTGTGGGTAGGTTTTTTGGAAGGAAGACTTTTTGTGGAAGGCAGAATTTTTGTTGTTAGGTTTTTTTTTAAGGAAGACCTCTTGTGGAATACAAATTTTTATTGGCAGGTACTTCAAATGAGAGACTTTTTGATGGTAGATTTTTTGGGAAGACCACATTAATGTACTTGGCGAAAGTTTTTGCACCAGAGGTGCTTTTTGGGGGGATATCACTACTTTTTGTAAAATTTTGCCTGACCACCTAATAATTGTGCTCGCTCGCTACGCTCGCTCGGTTGTCAGTATTTTTCTGACCGGTTATTTCTATTAAGTATGTCTCATTCGACGGCTGATGGAAGATCTTGAATTTTCAGTTATAAAACGCTGGATATTGTCGGAAATATCAACAAGACCGTGTATACTCAGTTTATTTCTCTAACTCTCACTCTTACTTATTGTTAGGGGCAGACGTAAAATATTTATCCTTATTAGGTTATAGAAATTGGACCGTCCAAATCATTCACAGCATATACCCAACGTGTAACCCTGCGTGCGGCCCTCCTCCTTTCTCATCCGGGCTTGGGAACAGCAACAGCAGAGTTTTCCTTACAGGCAGGGTTATAGTACTGCTCATTACAAATTAAATCTTAAAAAATGTTCACAGTAAGAATATCTGAAAATCAGTGTATGAATAATCATCAATATTCACTCAATAAAGTCTTCCGAGATAGTACTTCTGTTATAAATTGCATGGCAAGATTCGTCCAGTCCATCCGGTCCACCAAGGTATTCTCAGAACCCGATGATTTCAAGTCGTGTGACTCCAGTAGTCTAATAAGTATGCCGTGATGTAAAAATTAAAAGCTGAGTCATCGAAGCAAACTCCTTGAGTATACCGCAACCTACACATTTCTTCCATAGAGCTATAAGTAGGCGTGCGATAACTATAACCAAAGCGATCAAACAATTGATCATATCGTCAAGGTCAGAAGGGATGGACGTATTCGGCGGACAGTCCAGAACTAAAACGTAATTCAGAAAACTATGTATCAAGTGTTACGGACCTATATACTTGTCTCAAAGCATATTTCAACTCAAGTCTGCTCTAGACTTCCCGCTGAGATTCATCTGCTTTCTCAGGATGCGTCGATATATCAATAGCTCGTCCACGAAATAGTCCCTCCGGAACTCACACATTTTTTTTTTGTTCGTAATGTACTCGCCTCGAGACTCTACAGAGTCTCTTGATATCTAGCACCTGGATCATGAACATATAATCAATATATAAACGACCAATATACCCAAGGCTTTGTGATTGATCCAATTGATTGACTCTGATAACCTTATAACTTTATTTTTCCGTGAAACAGGCTCGCGATTTCCATACGATGTCGAGCTGAATTCATAAACTTCAAAGCCCATCTTGTTTCACTTTGTCGGTAATGATTCTCACATCACATCATGTATCTCAATATCACGTAGTGATAACGAGTGGAATGAAATGTCAAAGTCAAGCAGCCGACGCGAACACGCTATAGCTAGCAGTTTCGGTCAATCGATTCTCGATCTGTTACGTTTGAAGATGGCGGCTTGTTTACTTCGATTCGATCTAACCCGTGGTCACCCCCTAACCTCTTTGGTCTCGCCGTGGTTCTCACAGTGCCGTCACAAGCGCTATCTGGCGGCTAGGTACTTGGATCACCGCTGTCCCTGCTGTCTAGTGGTGGCGAATCTTCTCTGATTTTTATGAACATAGGTTTTGGTCGAAGACGGTGAAGGAGACGAAAATTTTGACGATGAAAACGGGTCCTCGGAAACTTTCAAAAATCATATCTCAGCTCTCCGGGCACCGATTACATCGAAATACAACGCAAACGTAAGCTTTTCATGCCCATGTCCTTAGGATAAATCTTCCAATCCCGTATATGTAGCGAGACGAAAGAAAACAGAGATTCTGATTACCCCCACCACTGCGAATAGCTCCCGTTCGGGTAAATAGACTCGGTGAGTCTACGCGCGGCGTTAAAAAAAAATTTTTTTCAATGTACTTGGCGCGAGACTCTACCGAGTCTCTTGATCCGCTCGAACTCGCACTCATTCGGCGGCAAGGGTAGCGCATGCGCAAAGCCGCGGCGACGCCGCTGCGAGTGGAAGTAGCGTGGCCGATACACCTATCTCTCTCCGTCCGGCAAGTGGTAGTCTACGCGTTTTTGTCATTTTCAGAGGAAAAAATAGTTCAAACGTTTCTTAAAATTTTACGATCTACAGATTTGTTTGAAACTTTTTCCCGATTTCTCGTTCGTTCGCGAGATATTCGCATTTCAACCCTCAAATAATTCTTTTCACCCTGATCCCTAGGGCTGATAGTGAAAATTCATGCGTAGATCGATTGAGCGTACCAAAAAACATAAGACGTGAAGTTTATACGGTGTATCTCAAAATTGTCTCACTTTCGACCTATTTTACTGGACTAAACGGCGCACTTTTTTAAAGCTCTGAAAACGTGGCATTAGTAGGTCGGAGTAGCGGTACTACATTGTAATCTTGAGGACGAGACCCGAAGTATAATAAAAACTATGCTTTACGTCATCACGATATAGATAAAATGTGTTTTTTGAACATTATGCTCTTTGTTTGGAACCATTTTATTCTCTACATTTTATGCTTCACGGAATTTTCAAACCATTTTCAACATGTCAGGTTTTACTCGATTCGTCAAGTATTTTCATGATATCCTGATTTTTGTTTCAGGAGCCCAGCCAACCCAGGCTACCACCAACAGTGAGTTAAAGATACAGAGATTTTCGATAGTGACAGATATTCACTTGTTGTTCAAATTTAGCTCAAGCGATTCGAGCACCGCGGGATCAATTTTTCAAGTATTGTGTCTCGAAATATTTAACGGTGTACTTATTTTGCAGCAATTATTCTGCAAACTTATCGAATCGTTATGCCTACATTTTAGTATCACAGGAAGTAAAATTTAAAACCGTAAAACGGTACTGAAGTGGAAAATCGACCATTCGTCGAACTTATGTATATCAAGAGCAATCAACTTTTGAAGTGTTGTGTAACGAAATATTTAAAAGCACACTTAACATTTTGTAGCACGTATGTTCTGCAGGTGGTAAGATTCATTGAATCGTGGAAAATAAAAACTATGCGTACGTCATCACGATATAGATAAAATGTGTTTTTTGAACGTTATGCTCTTTGTTTGGAACCATTTTATTCTCTACATTTTATGCTACACGAAATGTTCAAACCATTTTCAACATGTCAGGTTCCACTCGATTCGTCAAGTATTGTCATGGTATCCTGATTTTTGTTTCAGAAGTCAACCCAGTCGCGGTTGCCAAAATCAAACGTAAGTTAAGGGCATGCTGGACTCAGTCTTTTCCGTATTTGAAAAATAATGAAGCCTGATATGAACGGGGGGGTGTTTAATGGGTTCCTTAGACGATTTGTATCAAATTGGTAGCTGCATGAACGTGTATCTCACCAAAATCAAGTAAAATAAGCCTTTTTGGTGTTGCGAAGCGTGAGACCGTCACTTGTTTTCACTGATATCACCGACTACGCATCACAAGGGCGAAAACGAATAAGATAGCACCCTCGTCAATATAATTCCACTCACATATATCGCAAAACTTGTTCATTTCATCCAACGATGAAGCCTCAGAATTGTTTCCAGAAAAAGACTGTAATTGTCCGTATGAAGCAGTGGCCGCGGCCATGTTAGATCGTTTCGCCAACCTTCGTCTCGCGGTCGTGCGTTTCACGAACCGAAGTTCCTTGTTCAGCGCTATGACAGCTGAGCGGGAATTCAAACGGAAATAATTCGGAATAATAATAGTTATAACAATGCATTGTAACGTATTCAACAAATCAATTCTTCCTATGTTACATTTGAAATTAAAATTAGAGAATTAAATAGTCAATATTAGAAATTAGAATCAAAAACATCATACACATACACACATGCTATCGTTAGATTACAAGCAGACACATCGAACATTGCCACTCTGGCAACAACAGACACACACACACACACACACTTTTGTTTTACACACACACGTGAACTCTCAATATTATGTTCTATTAGATTTAAGGATATTGCCTGTATACACGCTCAACCAAAACCATACATGTTACACTTACAATAAAAGGGGATTAACACAGATAGAAGAGAACAGAAATCTATAAACAGTATTAATACGAAACAAGTAGGGAAGTTGAGGAGTTCGTGGGTCAGTCCCCTCTCCCAAAATTTGAAGAAATATAACTACGCACGTCGAGAAATAGTGCGAAAACCGAGCCGTAATGGTAAATCAGAATACGAGTAGAGTCACTTCGGTCCGGCTCGATCCTCGAATCAGTCGTGCCGATTTTTCAAGTATTCACTTCGGTCCGGCCTTTGGGTCTCATTGGTACGTAATTCATGGGAGCTCTCCATGAATTGCGAATTTAAATTCATTTTCTGACTTAGAAAAATTTTGAAGAATTCATTTAAGGCGACAGCCTTCCAATAAACGGAAAAGATTCAATTATTATCATTTAAACTTTCAATACTAACATTTATTATTAAAATTTTTTTTATTATTGTGGTTATATAAATCACAATAAGTTTCAGTAAACGTATTATTTCTTTTACTTTCTGTTCTTTTGCTTGACGCATCATCCTCGCTATCAATATAAATCTGTCTAACTGCTAATCATTCACCTTTACACAACATACACTCCACAGTTAATTGTTCCTATCCTGAATTATCCATTATAACTGGTTTAGTCCTCAGTGAAGAGTGCTGTTAGTAGTAACGCCCGGACTTTCGAGAAAGGGAAGCACCAAAGCAGTATTTTCGACACTGAGTCCTCTCGTTATTAGCTCAGGTAGAAACTCCTTTCCTAGAGGTAATTCGTTACCTCATTGCACAAAAACCACGAGAGCAGGTGTTAATTGATCTAGATACCTTATTGAAGCCCTGAGAGAATCTTTGCTCAATAATAATTAAAAATTTCACTAGTACGAGTGCTATCAAAGAAGAATTTCAGGATTATCGATAAACGGTTAAAATGATAAGTGATAGTAGTGAAACTCGTTTAATATTAGTTTAATCGGAGTGATCGTGCAATTTAGTGAACACGGATCACAGTGAGGATTAACGTTATAGCATTGTTGGAGATCGGTCTGCTAGAAAGAAGGAGCAGTAAGAGCGAAAGCAGTGCTAGTTTTTTGGAGAAAAAGAGGAGCTGGAGAGTGGTAGAGCCGGAGAAAGAGCGGAAAACGTTGGAGGGCATAGCAAAGAAAGCCCGGAAGTGAAGGAAGAACGATTGAGGCTTGGTAATAAAAGGGTTGGAGAGAAAGAACGAAAGCGCCGGGTGAGAGGTTAGGAAACAACTTCTTGGCGAGGGGATCCGAGGGCGAGAGGAGTAGAAGGGGCTCTGGCGGGAAGGATACGAACTCGGGAGCTCAGCCTCAGTCAGCCGATAAGGAAGGGATCGAAGGATGGAAGCGGAGCCGCCCGACAGCAACAGCCTGATGCACGGCGAGACCGCACGGGACCGCGAGCGTCAGGACAGTTCGCCCGCGAACTTCAAATGGGAAGACAAAGTGCTGGGGTCATACGCGGGTAAGGTTGAAGCGGAGGGAAGCAAAAGGCAGAAGGTGGGCGGATAAGGTTGAAAGAGCGACGAGAGGGCCAGGAGTGCAGGAGGGGAAGCGCCTGGCTGGAGCAGCCGGGATACAAGAACGCAAGGATACCGCAGCGGAAACGAAAGATAGAGAATGGAATCAAGAGATGGGGAGAAGGACTTCGAGAGCAAGGAACGTTATTTTCAAAAAGGCGAATATGGAAACCGATAAAGTGGACAAGATAAGGGCAGAAAAGTGGCTAGAGGCAGAGTTGAAAAGGAAGGTCGAAGTAGAGGACTTATGGCGGGAGGGTGAGGATATGGTAGTAGTACGGTTTAAAAGAACGGAGGACGCCAGGGAGCTGGTACAACGGAGAGACGAGATTTCGGAACGGTGGGAGATGTGGCTCGACAGAGACCGCACTTTCAGAGAGAGAAAGGGTAGGTGGATTGTGAGGGAACGGGCAAAAGAAGAGAGGAAAGCGGGAAAGAAGGTGATAGCGGAGGAAGGGCGCATATGTGTAAACGGAATGTGGTGGGTGTGGAAAGAAAAGGACGAAGAGTGGGAGGAAGAGAAGGAAAATAGCAGAAGAAAGGAGCTGACAAGGTGGAGAAAAGATCTGGAGAGAAGGATGGAGGAACTGAAGAAGGAAGAGGCAGAGCTAGAAGAGGCGGAAAGAGAAGTGAGAGCGGCGAAAGAAGCCAAGAACCACACCGAAGGGGGAAAGAAAAGCACCGAGGTCAAGGAAGAAGTAAACGGAGAGAGGAAAGAAGGAGGGGGGAGCAGTGAGACACCAGAGAGCAGCGAGGTAAGTGAAGAAGTAAACGGGGAGAGGAAAGAAGGAGGGGGGAGCAGTGAGACACCAGAGAGCAGCGAGGTAAATGAAGAAGTAAACGGGGAGAGGAAAGAAGGAGGGGGGAGCAGTGAGACACCAGAGAGCAGCGAGGGAACGCCATCCCTAGGAGTACCAGAAGTGGATAGGGGAGAGAGGAAGAAGAGACGTGGGGGGGGGGGGCCGAAACAAGTAACGGGCAACAAAATAACAGCTCCCAGGTGGAAAAGAAGAAGAAAACGCACGAAAAGGAGACAGATCAAAGAGAAAGAAGAGAAGAAGTAAAAAAATGGAGAGAAGATTTGGAAAGAAGGAAGGCGGAGATGAGAAAGGAACTGGAAGAGTTGGAGGCGGAGGAGGCGAAGGAGTTAGGCGTAGAGGAAACAGAAAAACTATGATAGGCAGGGGAACAAGTGCTTGGTAGTAGGGAGGGAAGGGAACGCAGAAGTAGGAGGGTTGGGAGATTGAAGGGCTCAGGGGAGATTGAAGGGCTCAGGGGAGAAAAGAGAAATGGAATATGGAATGCAATATGGAATGAAGTATATTTTGGAAAGAAATGTAAGGAGGGGAAGAATTAGATTAATCAAGTGATTTAAGAAAGAAATGTAAGGAGAAGAGTTATGGAGATTGTGAAACGCCGAACGGCAATCACGTAAATAAAGATTATATGTACTGTAACAATGCATTGTTATTATTATCATTATTATTGTTATTATTATTATTATTATTAATATCATTATAATTACAATTTCCGAAATAATGATAATAAGAATTATAATAATAATAATGATTATTATTATTATTATCATTGAAAAAAATTTACTCGAAAGTGGTGACATTTGTGAATGAAAATGAAAACGTGTGCGCCATTTTTTTATTTTTTTTTTTATCTTGACAATTTCGTGGAAATCGGAATTTCAATATCTTTCCAAAATAATAATAATAATAATAATAATAATAATAATAATAATAATATTGATAATAATAACAAATATTATTATGATAATAATTATTATTATGATAATAACAATATGATAATAATTATTATTATCATTGCAAAAAATTTACTCGAAAGTGGTGAAATTTGTGAATGAAAATGAAAACGTATGCGCCATTTTTTTTTTTCTACCAACACTGAAATCCCAGTGGGAAACGTACAGGGAATAATAAAATTATTTTTGGCTTTTTTATCTTGAAAATTTTGTGGAAATTGGAATTTCAATTCTTCTATGCGTTGCACAGGACATGAGTATTTATTTGTGAAAAAAAATGGCGTATACGACTTTATACCGTTGCCCTGTCAATTTTTTTTTTTTTAATTTTGAAAATTTCACATAAAGAACTTTGAAATCAGACTTTTTTATGCGTTTCACAGGATTTCAGAGTTTTTGTAGAGAAAGAAAAAAAAATGGCGCATACATTTTCATTTTCATTTACAAATTTCACCACTTTCGAGGAATTTTTTCTCAGTGATAATAATAATTATTTATAATAATAATAATCATTATCATAATAATAATTGTGATTATTATGTTATAATTTTTATTATGGAAAAAATTGAAATTCCGATTTTTACAACATTTTCAAGATAAAAAAAAATCTAAAATAAAGGGCGTATACGACTTTACACCTCTGCCTTATCTAGTTTTTTTTATGCTGAAACTTGAAAATCTCTCAAAAGAATCGGAATTTTGATTATTCTGTGCGTTTCATAGGATTTCAGTGTTGGTAGAAAAAAAAAAATGGCGCATACGTTTCCATTTTCATTCACAAATTTCACCACTTTCAAGTAAATTTTTTACAATGATAATAATAATAATTATATCATATTGTTTTTATCATAATAATAATAATTATTATCATAATATTATGACAATAATTGTTATTATTATTATAATAATTGTAGCTGACTTCCGTTTCCGGTGTATATGAGTAAGGTGGTTCGCGAAAGTGTGAAGCGTGTGAAAGAGAATTTTGGTAAAATTAGGTTGAGGGGTGCGGAAGAAAGAAGGGAAAGTAAAGTTGAGATAGAAAGCCAAGAGATTGGCTAAAAAAGAGACGCGGAAAAGGGATGGTTTAAGAGGGGTGAGTAGAAAAGAAAAGTGACAGTTTTGAGGTTAGGGAAAAGCGCGGGAAATAGATCCAGGGGAAAGATAGATAGAAGATAGTTGTCTGAAACTGAACCACGCGCCACGAACGAGTGAGGCACTTCGGGCAAGCTCGGGTTTGTTCGTAAAAGAAAATACAATATGGCGTCAGAAAAACGAAAGGCTAGAAAACGCAAGCGTCATCGTAAAATCCTTTGTACATTATTGTTGTTGAAATAAAGAAAAAGGACAAGAAAATAAGTGTCATTCCTGCAATAAAACATGGTCCTTCGAGCCGGATGAGCAAAAAGTGGAACTAAAAGACCGCAACAGTCGGAAATCTGAAACAACGAGATATAAAGTGAGGAGTCGAAGTCGGCGTCACTCAACTGCAAGCTACAAGGGAAGAAAGGCAGCGTCTTCGCATCAAAGAAAATGGATCAAGAGGTAAAGAAATCGCTCGTATTCCAGCGAGGTCAACTAAAGGCTCAACTAACGAAATTCACTAACTACGTGGCGGCAGTTACACCGCAGAGCGACATTCTGCACCTAAAGATACGACAAGAAAAGGCTGACAAATTACTAGAACGCTTTGACATAGTCCAACTTCAATTGGAGGAATATGATAGCAGTACAGCAATGCAAGAAGAGAGGAATACGTTCGAATCATCCTATTACGACGTAATGGCAAAGTCCAGAAAAATCATCGAAGATCACGAGAGGGCTGCAACGCCTCCACAGACGCCTATCACAGACAGGACGCCAGGAACTCATACCGACAGTCGGCAAGTAAGTCAACCTGCTCCACCGATGCAGATAAAATTACCAACAATA
>JAEUYN010001365.1:0-127678 GCA_018257835.1 Euura lappo | reverse complement strand
GCCGCGAGTAAAAACACGGCAGTGAACTGGTGCGCGCCACGTCAGCCGTGTATTATTACCGCCTTTTCGCAGTCGTGCACCACCGTACCATAACCTATGTAATTATGATTTTACTTTTATGGACATAAATTATACACCCCGTGCGGCTATGTCATTATATGGGATTTTAATTCAAGGCTGTGGACATAATGGTGAGCTGAGCCCGCGAGGCCGTACTTAAGAGCGACCGAATGCACCTCATGCACGTCTCACTCCTCGCGCTGCACTTACTGTGTGTAAAAATCATAAGAATACAAAAAAAAAAAAAAAAAACAATGAAAATTAGCGAAATTTGGATACTTTCAGGGATAAAGGACGACCGCTTCGTAATTTGGAGGTTAATTATTGTCCCGTTTATGGACTGAGAGAGAGTTTGAGTCCGGCGATACAGCCCAACATAGGTAACTACCCTACCTATAATACACGAACGTCACAACTCACGAAGGACATAATTCACTCGTACTTTAACGCCCATGCATATTCGACTAGATTAACATCAAACATGCGAGGAAATTTAATAGACGTCGATAAGCTTTGCCTCGCCCCTTACCCTTACCTTCGTCACACGCCGGTATAAAACTCTCCAAATACTGACGTCAAGGGGAACAAACGGAATGCTAGAGCCCTGTCACAGGCTAAAGGGGTATATAACTAATTGCCCCATATTACCATGCATATTAGTTACAATTAAAATCGACTCTACCGGTACGCATTATATTAGGGAGGAATAAATTGAGAAAAAGGGTGAATAATAAGTTTAAAGTCACTTTTTGACTCGAACCGTTCCAAAAAGACGTTTTACGGCAGTTCTAAAAATATTCTATGGGGCGTGCATGAAGCGAAGTGTCTGAATAATTTCTTCTGTACGTATCAAAAGAGCAATAATGCAAGTATAAAAAATGAGATAAAAAGATTTCGTATATAAAAGAAAAAAATAAAATAAAATGAACCAGGGTCGACGTCGGGTAAAAATGAGCGGCGGGCTTCGCGGCTGGTTTGAGTCGAGTACAGGACCGAGGGACAGGGACAGAGGGCGGGGGATGAGGCTAGCGAGTGAATGACAGACATACGGACAGACAGCAACCAGACAGCGGACTGACAGCGTGGCGGCTGGCTGACAGCTTACAGCTTACAACGCGAGTCGTGCACTGGGTAGGTAACATCAAATATTACCGGGCTCGAAGGGGGAGAAGGGGGAATGGAGTGGAGGAGGGGACGAGGTGGCTACCGTGTTGAACTGTGTTGATCTCTCGAGCACGGGGCTATGTCCGTCGATCCGTCAGTCAGTACGTCAACAACAAGTTATCGAAACCCGAAACTGCACAGAGGCGAGGGGCTAATAAATCCTCATTTTTATTTTTTTTGTCTGTTTCTTCTCTTTGTTTGGATATCTAGTTTGATGAATATCAATACAGAAACGTTACTGTATGTAGTTACTCCGTAAAAGACGTAGACCGTAAACGTTGGCATGAATATTTATTGGCTTGTGGCGATAAATCGATATCGATAATTGAAATCTGCAGGATCTCAACAACGTCGCAAGTCCTGAGTCCGGGCTCGTTTCATTCGGGGGTAGGTAGGCAGGTAGGTACCTGCAATATCTATTTACCGACCTATGGTATGGATACTTCTTACACTTATACGAAGTAGGAAAAAAAAAAACTATTCTAGAATCAAGAATCCATCAGTTTTTTTGTACCCACAATCAAATTATTGATTGAAGAATAATCCACAATAATTAATAATTGAATTATAAAAAGACATAACCGATCTTTTGCCTTCTTTTTCCTGTTGTTTCAACAGTTTTAAGGGGACCAGTATAGCGTGATTCAAGTATAATTCTCCATACTCCAAAAATGATCAATATCCTATCTAAAGTTAATTACAAATCGAGAAATTGGCTTTTTCAAAAATCACTTGTAAGGTTTCAGGCACACGGTTAAAAATGAGTAGAGAAAAATGTGGAAAGAATAAAATTGATGGTTTTCTTTGCGACGGTGTGATGTGACCGGCGTCGTCGAGTTGGGGTACTGCAGAGGAAATTGTGCAGGGTGTGTGTGGAAAGTAAGCAAGTAACGCGGAGCGAAGCTTGGTAGTGACAAATCACGTTACGGTGGTAAGACGTTGATGGAGTGTTGCCCACGACCCACGGCAACCCTCGACAACCACCGACAACTACCGACAACCGTCGACAAATGCTGCAAAAATACAACAAGCCAGGTTCTCCGCCATGCCACGCCACGCCACGCCACGCCGCCTCTGCTCGTTGAAGCCTCTCTTCTTGGCCCTACCCCGGCTACCCTCGCCGTTATCCGCCTGTCTCCCGTCCTAATGACGCCATTTATTTTCCTTTATGAGCCAAGTGACGTTACAAAGGTCCGACCATTCGTCTCTCCTCTCACAGCTCGCCGTCTCTCTTTATGTATACTATCTTTCCTCGCACCATTCAACGTACGTACGCACGTACATGGTGTACGAACCAAGAGAGCCGATCTTCGCTTCCCGTCATTCAACGCTCGAGGATATCGTTGAATTTCATTTTCAACTTCCCTTTTTTTTTCCTCTGTAAGCGGCATTGTAATCACCTCGATCGATGAAAAGTTGCTTTCACCAGAATCGATTGAACGTAAAAATCTGCTGAAATCTAAAAAGGGATCCAGGTGCTGGATTTCGGGGCGCGGACAAGTCGAAAAGACGCATTGCCTCGACGGCGTAACCAAGACGTACGAGCACTTCCTCTTCTTCTTCTCCTTTCTGAGAAGACAGAGAGGGGAAAAAATGAAATGAAATGAAATGAAAAAGAAAAGAAGAGGAGTTAAAAAAATGGAATAAAATAAAAAAGTGTTGAGGAATTATGCTTCGGAGAGTAAATGAGATGTGTCTGCGCCGGGACATAGATCACCTCGGCGCCATCCATTCCCGCCACCACGGAAATAAATACGATCTTCTCTCGTCGTGAGGTGTGGTACCTCAA
The DNA here is from genome assembly GCA_018257835.1 of Euura lappo. NCBI lineage: Eukaryota > Metazoa > Arthropoda > Insecta > Hymenoptera > Tenthredinidae > Euura > Euura lappo. The sequence goes on along the minus strand of JAEUYN010001365.1, from coordinate 124,665 downwards.
CCTCCTCCGTCTCCTTCTTCTTCTTCTTCTTCTCTTCCTTTATTCCTCCCCGCAGAAGCTCTGACGGGGACGGAGACGGAGAGGTTAGAGGCTCGGTGGTGGTAGAGCGAAACAAAGACGGTGATAGTAGCTGCCTGGTAAGGGCGCGTATATATATGTAACGTCGGACATTTTTCTACCCGACACTCTGGGGATCCAGGAGCCATTTTTCTGCGCTTCTTTTGCGCACACACATACACGTATACCACCTACACTATTATTACTTATATAAGTCGTTGTGAAAAAGCCACGGGCTATAACGTAGAGTCAAGTGCGCAGGGGTAGATTCGCGTCCTTCTTCTTCCACTTCGTCTTCTTCTACTTCTTCTTCTTCTCTGTATGGGTCCGACACACCGCTCGACCTGGAAGGGCAAATAAATTGATCCATTACTCAACCACCGAGCAAGATTCTTCTGCTATCTTTTATTTTTCTCTATTCTTTCATCCCCTATCCCCTATCTATCCATACACACTGCATCATCTGCCTCCTATACTTCAAGTCATCGGATATTCATTTACTCTTCGATCTGTTCGACGTACGAATTAATGAATTCTAAACAGACATATATGATAATCAGATAAATGATTGAAATCAGCCTATTACGTCACTATTCAGTAACAAAAACCTGCCACCTAGCGTCGATTGTGGTAACTGACTGTTTTTTTACTCTGTGTATAAATATCTGCCTCAAAAAGACTTTTTATTGCAGTCACGGATCGAACTCCAGGCATCAAAAAGTGTCTTTTTAACACTTCGACGTCAATTTTGAATTCAAGTGAGAATATTGAATGATTCTTGATGATAAATTTTCAAATTTTCGGACAATTGTAGGGTATTTGAGGTACACCTGACCGTTTATCGTCCTTGAGAACAACAGAGGGTAGGAGGCAAGAAGGTTATGGGCAGCCGGTAGTTGGATGGGATGGGGGCAGGATCGAAGAGCAGGGACGAAAAGAGAGGAACCTGCAATACGGTCGGGGGTCTCGATCCATCATGGCTCCGAGGACGATTAATAACCGGGATGCTGTCACTGGGCTCATACCTACCGACGCGTTACTCGGCCTCATCAATCTTCTCATTATAAATGCGAGCCACTGCTTGCCGGTTCGCGTCAGCTCAGCGGGATAAATGACTCCGCATTACGTTTGTAATTTCATTTTATATTTAAAATGATCTCTCCTCCGCAGCCACCGACGCCGTTGCCGCACCGATGCCGCACCGATGCGGCACCGCACCGCTGCCGACGATTCGGCCGCTGCGTGCGTGCCCCGGAGACAAATTGCCCATTTGCATAATTCCGTTATTTATTAACGAACCTGTATATATACGTTATACGTATATGCGTATCCTCGCTACCTTAAATCGTCACATATCATGTAAAAAAAGGAGAGACAGACGATTTAAACAACGAAAAACATGAAAAAAAAAACTTGATCTTTTTGTTACAGAGATTCATCGTCAGTCAACCTCGTGGTGATTTTGGGGCTTCACGTTCGGTGAGTTTATTTGATCGTTTCCTCGACAGCTGCAGTGCAGCTTAATTATGTTCGCTTTTGGAGTTGGTAGAATTTGTATCACCTTCATGTAACACACAGTTACATAGTCGCATGTGTGTGTGTGTGTGTGTGTTTTATTGTAACACACGATGTAATCAATTGAGTCGTGTTTACGAACAATTTTATGCCTTATTCAATTGCTCGGTGTTCACCTTTGTATACATATAGAACCTCGATAATAATATAGTATCAAATTAAATGTTATCCGTCACGCTTTCTTGACGACCTTTATAAATACAACTTATACACAGCCGTGTACCGCGCCGTGTCAATTCTTGGAACCGTGATGCTTTACAATTTATATAATTTTCTTCTTCTCATTCGATATAAACAAATATTACAAGAATAACGATTTTCGACATTTTTCAGACGCAAATTGACCACCTCGGCTTAAATTGAAGATCTTTTTGTAGCAAAAAATTTAGAAAGACGTCGAAAAAAAAAATATTTGACTCAGATATTTCAGTCTTACAGAATATTCAAAGTTCTTTCAATTTTGACTTCGGTAATAAAAAATTTCAAAATCTTTACTTTGGTGGCGAAGATAGAAGTTCTTTAAATTTTTTCATTTCGTGACTAATAATGAAACATGATAGCCACCGGTCAGGGAAAAGTCAAGGAATTTTATGACGATAGAAAATAAGACGGAATAAAAGATCCCGAGCGATTTTTTTGTCTTCCTCGCGCGGAAATCTTGATCAATGGAAATAGTAGCGAAACTAGTATGAATTATAAATAAGAAAAAAGTATTCTCAAAAATCAATTTCTTTCACCATGCTTGAATAACCACTGATTCGTCCGGATTTGAGTCATGGAAAAATTACAATTTGGTCAAGAGAAGTCAGGGGATTTTTTTTTTAAAACTCTTTATAGTGGCCACCATGTGATGATAATAATAATAATAATAATAATAATTACGTGTCGTTCGAATCGGCAACGGGCGTTTGGACATACCTCTATACCTACTACTCATACACGTCCACATTATGTATTGTACACACGGTTAATAGTCACGGTGATTCGTTCCGCGTGACTTTTTCAACGAACTCTACGTCAAAAGAAATTCAACACCGTTCATGGTCGTCTCGGTGGAGCTTATATGTACAATTTAATCGAGAGAACTTGCTTCGCTGGCTAGCTTGAGGGCAGCGCTGCCTCGCTTTTGCCCGCGGTTGGTGCGCAGCTCGCTACATCGGGAGGAGAAATTTTTTTAATTAAAAATCAAACGCCCGAGTTTCACCGTGTCGGAAGAGAAGGTGCGCTACGATTCTATACACGTGTATATATATATATAGGCTAAAATCAAGAAAGGTTAGACGCGGTCACTAAAGTCATTAAAGTAAACCAAAAAGAAGCAATCCACGAAAATATCCCGATTGTACGTCAGGCATTTACAATTAGCCCAAAACAACCAACCGGGGGATGGCATCGCAGCTGCGTTCCACGCGTGAGTTAAGTTCACGCGTCGAACTACGCTGACAGCTAAGTAGCTGATTCGTTTCTCGAGTTTTAAACGGAATGCAATTTTCTTTTTTTGGTATAGTCAAAGAATAGGGGATCAGAGAGGAGCGAGAAGCTCTCGCTTTTCGTCTCCGATTCTGATTCCGTTTCGGTAGGTGTCTGAATGCCAGCGATGTGTCGAGTGTTCCATTGTTGGCCATTAGCCAGGATAGTTTATACCTACGACGTTACAGTCGCTTTTCAAACTCTCGCACTCTCGTCCCTACATCCACGCCGACATCCGTCTTTTCGTCGCGACGTGTTTCGGCTAAGGTGGATAGATTGATGCCCCCGACCCAAATGAAGAACCGATTTCATCTGATTCTTTACAGTTACAAAATTCTACTATACGGGTGTTTAGCAAGTCAGATCCACAAATTTTATGTTCGCCTGCTTTGGTATCATAAAAGTCACCATAGTTTAAAAAATGTTTTTTGTGAGCTTCCAAAAATGTGTTTGAAGTTTTACACACATACAGGAGTCATGAAATCACTTGACAAATACGATGAACTTATTACAAAATTTTGTAAAATTCATACAAAATTTCGTACTTTTGCGATGAATGTCTAGTAATATTGTTCATAAATTCTTTCATGTCTAGTAATATTGTTCATAAATTCTTCACGATACTTTCAGTTTGATTGACTATTTTTTATTGGAATGCGATAACAATACGACTTTTTCTCACTGTGTCCAAAGTTTTTTATTCAGTTCATTTTTTTTTGTGAATGAGATGTAGGATCGACTAGAGATAATGAATGATCGAATCAACGATTTATCGATATATGTAGACTCGCGGATGAAAATGAGCCGACATTGTTTTGGCTTCGATGTAAAAGCTCGCGGGTTACACCCGTTACCTCTAGCTATCTATATACGCTTCTAGTTTAGAACTTTGAGAGTCACAACAAAATATCTCCTAAGAGAACCCATTTCTCAGAGTGTCACTTACCAGGCTCGTTCATTCTATGTAATGTGTTTGCCTGTCGCAAAGTCACGTGATAAAGTACCCTTGCCCCGTTAGTCGAGAGGGGTTCTTAAAAATTCTCGATACTACCTTCGGTACACTGTAAAAAATTATTGTTAATTTACTAGACATTAACTACACGAAAGTCTTTCGAAATTGAAAATTTGGTATAGCAAAGTGAATCGTTATATGCATGTTCTTTGAATTTATGAACAATTTTTTAATATTGCTATACATTTATATTCACAAGAATACGAAATTTTGTATCAATTTTACTCAAATGTGAATGAAACTTCAAACACATTTTTGGATAACGATAAGAATAAGAGTAAAAAATCAAATCAAAATCAGAATTTTTCTTCTTCTTCTTCTTCTTCTTCGTCTACTCGAACGAAGTTGTTTATTCGAATCGTTCAACGGCCCGCAACCTAGTTGCGTGCCAAACTTTAGCGTTTCAGCGAAGACGCGACGACTCCAACTGCATCCGCGATGAGTGTAAGAGAATGAGGACCTATTTTTGACCTCACACACGAATACTTGTAGCCAGATGAGTGTTGGGACGGTAAAACAGACGGCTTCTTTTAGAGACACTCTATTCTAATGATTCATGAGCGCGGGGATTTTATCTCAAGAGTTTATTGATAAATATCTTACCGAATATAGAACGCGTCAATGACTCGTGAAATAATGAGAAATGATCGATGAAATAACTGAAATAATGAATGAGAAAGACATGAAATGATATAAATGAGAAATGAATGAAAATATATGAACAATAATTAGGAATAACCGAGAAAATAACTGAAGTAATGAGAAGAAAATTAAATAACTAAGGAATTGAATGAAATACGCGACTAAATAACTCGAATAACTGAAAAAAATGATGGAAAATGAAAAAATAAACTTGCAATAAAAGAATTAACTTGAAATATTTCGGGAATCAAGAATAATGCATGAGTCAAATCTTGAGTTATTTTCCCCTCGAGTTTGATACTCTTCTTGATCGTCGCTCCATAAATTCGACTAGGTATTCTATTCCCGTATAGACATCTACATGGATAAGCTTTGGAAGAACAAAACGTGCGTCGAGGTTATATAGTAAATTCTGAAGAAACACGCGTGTCCATATAGTCAAGTTTGTACCACACGTGAGCGTCGACGACAGTAATAGCAGCGTTTGAAGGCAATTTAATAAAGTTATTAGGAACAGCTGTATAATCTATATACACGTGTTTTTTTGACGGTCTTCGTTGGTTTTTTTACACATTACTTTTTTGTCGCTTCTTATTCTCGACTCACACGGAGTCTGTGGATTTCGAGCGAGGGAAACTATTAGGCTTAGTTTATACGCTCTGGAACCTGCCAGCAGACGGTCGCGTAAGTTTTGTAACTTAGGATCAGTAAATTTTCTCACCCCAGGGTTAAGTGGTCTGCTGCCGCCGGTCTAATGGTAAACACGAATCTTATAGCTGCGGTAAAACTCGGAATTAAAAGCCCACTCGACGAGACGAAAGAGGAAGAGCGACGGGCTAATTCACTGTCGTAGACCTATAGGTTTCTCGTATTGACGAGAAAATAGGGAGGCGCGATCCTCGTTGTCTGTTACACTCGTTCGAAACGAAGAAACTTGACTCTGGGGTCAGTGAGGGATGGGCTGTAATTGAAGCCGAACGTAACAGCCATTCCGGTGTTTCATGGCGGCACTTTGTTTTATCCGTTTCCCTACTTTTAATCCGGAAAAACCAATATCTCGAGAGCTAGAGCGAAAGAGATACTAAATTACTTCGGGGGTTTAACGCAGCTCCTCCAAAAGACAAATTTGAAACGATCCCATATCCGCATTGCAATTTTACATGTTCGATAGCGCAACAGATTTATACAGTATTTATATATACCTGCGTTTTATCGACGAGTAAATTTCTTTCTTTGACATTCTATTCGTTGGTAACTATATTCTTCCTCCTGGCTCTCAACTCTGTAAGTATACGACGTTGCGTTAGTTGGGAATTTATGTACGGCATCGCTATAGGTAAGGCCGTGCCTGCAACGGAGACAATGGGTCGCGTCGTTGTTAATGGGGCATTAACTAACCCTCGACGTAGTTAATTCAACTAATCGCAACGTTGGTAGAAACTATGGGCTTTTATTATGCGGCTTGACGTAACGGATGAAATTTTATCAAATCTCGTAGAATTTTCATCCAATGGTACAAAAATCTTTTTTTCCAGGGTAATTAAGAAAGTTTGATTCTTGTAAAATTGAGCTAAAGTAGTTTAAACGTTTAATATGGATTCACATATTTATTTTCCACATAAATTAGTCTTTGCAACGATATGATAAAATGTGGAGTCCAGTGAAAACTCAATTATTCATTTTTTAAGTGATAACAATAAATTCCTCTGGAATTTAAAAAATATGTTGCCTATAGAATGGAAGAGGAGAATTTTTATTTTTGTTTTTACAGACAAAAAAATTGTAAGAAAAGAACAAAAAAAAAAAAAAAACTCGCTTCTCTCCCCCTGCGCCACTCATCCTGAGCAAATTTAAAACACAGACATTGAGTTTCAGCTGTCGACCCTAAATTCTTACTAAGAGGTCCCGGTGTCGTTTTAGTCACGGGATTTTGAACTTTTAGAATATAAAATGTTTTGTTTAATTCTTTTTTTATGGTCCTTTGAACCGATGCGAGAGATCCTTACTTTTTCTAATCCGCTTGGGGGTTTTATATCATTTACTATCTCACTTTATTTATCGTTCCTATCTATCTCGCTCTTTGGAGATTTCGCGGACGGTATTATACCGAAAGTCCCGAAGTCGAGACACACGGAATCTACGCCCCAACCTCCGGGAGCCCAGCTCGGTTATGAATATAAATATAATGGCCTCTAGGCGTATAATGTACGGGCAAAAAACAAAAGCGGGGCTCTAAATAATGCCTCGCTAATTCTGGAGCTTGGAGGGCGGTTTTTAAAGGGAAATAAAAAAAAAAACGTATTTCAAATTGGGTCGATCTTAATCAAATCTAACAACAAAAAAAAAAAAAAAAATACCTTCGCTTCCGATTTCATGTAATTTTTTTTCTGATTATAACAATGAAGTCGATAATTTTTTAAGGGGACCAGTACAGCGTGATTCAACAAATTCTTCATCCAAAGTTCGTTAGACATCGAAAAATATAGACTTTTTTTTTAAATCACTTGTCGCAAGTCTTCAGGCACTGCGTGCCGCACAGTAACCTCAGCTGATACCATCTGGTTCTTTTAACAAAAAAATTGTAAACATATTCTTATGGTTTTTTCGGTAATACTGCGCGTATGCTGCTGCAGTGTAGAGATGAGCAAAGGGGTTGTACAGACGCGGGCTAACGTCGCGTTGGACGTTATTTACAATTGAAAACGATTTATGTGTCGCTCGGGGTTCTCCAGGCTGCAGCATACATGTACATACATACATACATACATACATACATGTCCGGGATGAGGATAGGGCGACGCGGACGTCGCGTTCGAGTTACGTATAACGTATAACGTCGAGAGAAAGAGCGGACTGCCGCCCGCGAGGACGCCCAGAGGAACACGAAGGGTGCAGCAGCTAGCGGAGGAACTACGGAGGAAGAACGGAGAAACGAGAAAGAGGAGAGGGACTCGTGGAACGATGCCGCCTTGCGAGCCAATTCCCGGCGGCCCGCCATATTTACGAGGTCCATAAAGTAGCGGGCACGGCCACGTATATTGCCGCGTAAATATCAGCTTATGGAAATATAGAGCTCAATATCTGCGCCTCCCCTCTGCCACCCTCTCTTCGTGGTTCTATTCCTCCACCCCGCCTCTCGTCCCTGGCGCGTTGTCGTCACGCGGAACGGAAGGAAATATATTTTGTTTTATTTTGGTTCTTTTACCTTTTTTTTTTATACTGAAAAAGTAAAATTGTCACTGAACGATATCGATACTTATTGATCTGCCCCCCCATCTCTTTTTTTTCTTCTTTGTTTCGAGAACTTTTGAACTAAACTCGTTGAAAGTTTTGACAATCTCGCGGGTTCCATTTTCTGTAAAGTGGTATTCGATAATAAAAATATAAGCCTCTCTCTCTTTCTCTTGTTTCGCGTATGCCGCAGGTTAGTTTTTCTCGGGCATTTACTGCTAGTTTTCTAGTAGACAAGGTGTACGAGGTTCTATAGGGCGACGATTGGTTTACCGGGATGTATTTCCCAGGCGTGTCGTACCCGTCTTATCCACTGGCCAGGCATCCAATTTGCGGCGTACCTCTTATAACCTCCGGACGACTACGTTCCCGAAGCGACTGTTTCCCGTTAACCGGATTTAACCCTCATCCCACCGCGCCTTCCTTTTCCGTCTGGCACTTTTCTCCGCGCGCGGTGAGAAACTCCCTGATCGTTTTATTCGTTTTAAGGGGACCGGTACAGCGTGATTCAATAAATTCTCCATACCCCAAAAATCATTAATATATTATCCAAAGTTCATCAGATATCGAAAAATTTACTTTCTTAGAGAAATTCAGCGACAATCTAGTCACTCTTTTGCTGACAACTTGGTCCAAAAATGTTTTTTTTCTTCAATTTCCCTCATTCATACGATGAAAGATCGCTCTCCAAAGAAAATGAGATGTCGAGCGACATAATTAATCGGATCAATCGTGTGCCTGAAACCTTACGACAAGTGATTTTTGATAAAGTCCATTCTTCGATGTGTAATGAACTTTGGAGATGGAGAATTTGTTGAAACACGCTGTACTGGTCCCCTTAGGAATAAAAAATGAAAAAAGGTGGTTGGGGGGGGAGGAAGAATGTAAAGTCGGAACTCGTCGATCGTGACACTCGAATCGTACTCCAATTAAATTTACGTCTTTATGGGCGTAGCCGAAAACTCTGCAGCGTCGTTCCAAGAGCACTTCATCGGGGCGGTTACATAACCTGAAAATACGGCGGCGAGCGGGACACTCGCTGATTTGTTATAACTATCCACAGGGCGTGGAAGTGATTAACGTTCGAATTTTCCCCTCCGCCTCGGTAAAGACACTTGAGAATTCCGTACGACTCGCCCACATTTATTTGATTCTTTTAATAAACGTCGTACCTCTCGCGTTCCTATCGTTTATTCTCTTCGATTAATGATCGCTTCGTCGTCTCGCGATTAATCAACCCTATTTCTTTTTCTTCTCCTTCTCCTTCTTCTTGTCTTGCAATTAAGTTTTACAAATTTGACGACAGCTGTTCCGTGTAAGTGGTCGTTGATATATATATGTATATATATATATATATATATATGCGTAGAGAATATAAAAAAAAATATATATATATGTATAAGAGGAAGGATAAAAATAACGATAATAAACCGACTGTAAATAACTCCGGGTTATTGTTGAGGATCGGTTGAATGCGCGCCGGGTAGAGAGTCCTCGTGATCATTAACTCTATCGCAGATCTCAACGCGCAGCGGGTGTCGCTGTAACTCTTTAGGTACCGAGCTATAAACGCTCGGCGGTTACGCGGTTTCATTCGTGTTAGGCTGGCAACCCGCGTACAACACAATGCGGGCTAATGATGCCTCGAAGGTGCCCAACGGGCGCGAGATACCCGATATACATATACATATACATATACATATACATATACATATACATATACGTATAGTACGCGTAAGAACGGGGCTCGTGCATAAATGCGGTCTGTGGGTAGACTCGCGGTGGCAGGGGCGTATCGCACAATTACGAATCGCCCCCTTATTATTTTTTCGGTTTTTATACGAACCTCCCTTATTTTTCCATGCAACGTAACAGCTGGTATGGTTCCAAGAAATTAAACGAATGACATAATTTGGCAAAGTTTTACGCCATTATACAAAAGTGGGACGTATAAGTATTGCGAGAACAATATTGCGATAGCTGTGAGAGCCTTCCAAGTTTCCCATCCGACGTAAGTAAAGTGCTTCCGTTAGTTAGATGCTATTTGTGTGTGTGTGTGTGTGTGCATAGCTGCAGTGGAACGTCGGTAAAACGGTGGAAGAGACGACGTGGGTCCGGTAAGAAAGAATTGGTACATACATATATAAGGGTAACAAAGCTATAGGAAGGCAGTAAAGATTTTGCGACTAGAAACCACAATTTTGTCACGTAATCGTGTACAGCAGCAGCAGCCACGCGAGTTGACTCCTGCGGGGGATATATAATGCTCTTTTTCTATCTTCTTTTTTTTTTATCCATTTTATTTCTACCGGTGTCCGAGTCGAATACTGGACACAGAGCAATACTCGACAGCCGTTTTCCCATTTTACCACACCCATTGGTACAAGATGGTGCGTGATAATGGTACCTTATAGGGGAAAAGCAATTTCAACTCCGCACCCCAAACCCCTCGACGATCTTCGGCTATACGACGACACTGAAGCCCGACTGTCGAAGGTTAGGAGTTTTTCTTTTTGTCGTTTTCTCTATCTCTCCGTGAGGTAAACGCCCCGGTTTCTGACGTTATACGGATTTCAGCTGCGGTTATTCTCTTATAACTCAGAAAAAATAACGTTTGATCGGAAATAACGGGTTTTATTGGATGAATTGATAGTTCTCAGGCAAGGAACGATCATCTCAGCAATCTATAATTCGATGAATAATTTAATAATCATCTTTTAGTCGAGGCTAGTGCAGCTGCTAGTTTCTGACCCTCGTCTCGCTTATAAAGCTAGTTTAGTCTTTGGAGTCGGTTCGTTCCAATAATTATCAGATGAGATCTCATAGTTCCTACAAATGCAAAAAATATTCACGTTGACAAAGTCGATTGTGTCTGTTCGCAACGCTGAAATCAACGAAAGACCGAAAGGACCCGGTATTTGACCCCTTCTTGCCGCATGACAAACTTCGCAGTCACTTTTAGGCATCAATAATGCATTTTTATATCAGATTGTGGACTAAATCGTACATCAAATGGTTCAACTTTCCTCCTTAATGATTAGTTTTCATCAGCTGTTCGTGATGTTGTGGAATATAGTGAAAAAAAAGGCTGAAGCTTCTGTATCTTCATCGAAATCTATTTGAAAAAACAAGCATGAATAAAGAGGAATCTGTTGCTAAAAATCAGCAAGATCGTAAAATCGTGTCTCTTGTGTGTATATATCGAACAATGTAATAATAGCAGCACTAAAGACGCGCTAGCCTGACACCTACACGTCCCATGGGGGGGAAGGGCCGTAAATTAAACAGTTTATAACACAGAGATAATATATTTCCGTTTTATCAACGTTGCAGTAAATATTCCGAGATACATAAACGCAGAAGGTTGCGTCACCAGCTCTCGTTTCCATACCGTCGTTGTGTTTTGTACCCGCGTACATAAATTATAAATGAGCATTATACCGAGTGAGATTAGGCGGCGAATGTGATTTTTCAATCCATCCGTTAGACAAGTTGATTTTTATTAAGGAAAATAAATCTCAAACCTCGGGGGCGACGTTGGTACTATGGTGTATTCAGATTCTCTATGCTGCTCTGATAATACATGTGAAATTTTATACAGTATGTATATCCCATCCCGATGGTAAGCAAGTACCTATTCTCGCGACCGGTAGTCGGTCGGGTTCGTATAGCTGCCGCTGCCGCCGCAGATATAAATTTTCCGATATTCGAGCTCTCTCCTGTCATTTGAAATGGGGCAGTTTTCTCCAGAACCTAATGGTTATTGCCTTTCCTGGCGGACATATTGCGTTCCATCCACTGCAATGTGTGCGGCCGATATATCAGACCGTCGTCCCTCCCACCGAACCTGGCTCGGGATCCCGGCTCCTTTCCTCCTCATCCTCCTCCCTCTTTCCCATTTTATCCCATTTCCAGGAGGGAAGAGGTCGAGATGTTGACCACGCAGTTACCGGAAATCCCCCACCATCTGGGGTTCGGGGGAACATTCAACGTTTGACCGCTGGACGCGTTACGGACAGGAAGTGACCAAGGTGTGGTGGTGAGTCGCTCGCAAATTGATAACAAGACTGCAGTCCTATAAGGGTTGGGGGTAAAAGTTTTCAGCGCGGCTTCAAGGATCGTCGTTCAATTTAACTAAATCCTTTCGGTTCTCGGACGCGAGCTAAGGGAGGGATACCAAGGAGCGCGAGAACCCGTACGCGAAGATGAGATTGGAAAAGTTGTATAAGGGGCGAGTTTAACAGCTATATAACCATTACGTTGACGATAAACTAGAATCTAGTGTCTTAACGGTCCGGAACGAAATTCGTATAGCAGAACCAGCCCGACCCGACCGAAGCAAGCGTCGACTCAACAGTCGTATATACCAATCGAGTTTAACAGGATGCTCGTGGGATTGGAGACCCGAGATCCACTCTGACCGTAAACCGTTAAGTAATATCTATCCTCACACTTAGGCAGCCTTGATCGTCAGATTTTACACGTTTTACAACCTCTTATCCCGACATCTTTACACATTGATATCGCGCCATGGTGGAGAGAAAACGATGATACATCTCAATCATATTTTTATTTTTTTATTTTACCAGCGAACGCGGTTTGTTTTCCGTGTCTCATCGTTATACTTTTCTTCAATTTATAGTCGCACGAGCACCATCAATCAGAAAATAACTGCCGTGTGTGTAGATCAATGTGGGTGGCTGACCAAACGTTCGACCGCTAGCTAATAAAACAGTCCGATTTTAATACCGGATAAGATTTACGTTCCTCGAGGAGAGTGAGAAGTGGGGTTGAACCGAAGCTACCGTAATTAATTCAACGGCACAGGCAACGGAAAGTCGCTTTACGAAGCTGCTGTATAAAGTCTTTTTACCGCAACTTTCATGCGCAGTTCGAATTTGCGGCGTAAAGTCATTGACGATGTGACGTTAGATGCTTTTACCGTAAAAAATACCGTTCAACAATGATCATCTTGCCATGCAAAACAGTGGCTCGTGCGGAAAACATGACATCGTCGAACAAACAGTCACTTTACGCGCACGCCACGTAATAATTATGCTGCCATTGAATAATGAAGCGACAATATTTCGTTATGCAAAAGCATCATGAAATGCGCGCGTTTTTGATCAAGTTTGAAACGGATGATTTTTCTGCTGTACATTATACGTATGTGATCCCCGCAGCCAGTACGCGCAGAGGTAATAACTTATACCGGTAGGGACTGACAGCTTGCATAATAACCGCGAAATTGGTTTTGTAAAATGAACTCCCGGCACCACGTACGTACGTCCTTACCTGTATAACCATCTACCTACTTCATAACAATGCTATAAACGGTTTCCGTCTAAGTTATAGCTCGACGTCACCGTCACCGTCACCGTCACCGTCAGCTAGCTAGCAGGGCGTCGGCCCACCGTACCGGCGCCAGTCGACTTTGTCTAACGCATATTTAAATTCGCTTAAACTTGTCAACTCTCGGTATAATATACGACCGTTGTTAATCATCTTTATTGTTTATCGCGACAGAATTGAACCGTTCAAAAGACAACGCCTAGGGTGTTTGATGATTCTAAAAAAAGAAGAAATACATACCTACTATAGTAACAGTGAAAGACTTATTTATTAGCTTCCTTCTTTCGATTATTAGCATGTGTCGTCGGGACAAGGTGGCGCATACGGCTGGCTTACCGTCGGTTTCGAGATACCGTAGGTACCTACGCCGGTGCAGGAACTTTCGCCCGCAAAGTTATAATGGCCGGACCATTATTGTTTTATTGCTGTCCCATAAACAACAACCTGCGAGGCGTATAGGTATTGTTGGGTATATCGCATACACCCAAGTGCCGCGTGCAGGATCCCCTTCGGTGGGTTGAAAAAGAAAACAAAAAAACACCTAAAAATAACGAATAAAAAATGAAGAGGCGACGGTGGGGGCCCAGCGCGGTGTTGCGCCGGTGAGGCCACCTTGATTTATCGCCACTCGTAAATTTTTAAACTTATCACGGATTAGATAGCGCCGCAACCGTCTACCAGGCATGGCATACCTGCGTTATGCGTAACGGAGTATAAGCTGCGGTTCAAAGTCACGGGTGTAAACATTTTTTCAAATTTCACTTTAAGGGTGCGATTTTCGAAAAACTTTTTATTGCGGATTTCTTCACTAAATAAATTCGCACAGAAAGTCAAGAGTGATGAGAAACTTGGAACTTGTCATCGGACCAAACTAACACCACATATGAAACAATATGAGTTTACTTGGACTATTTTTATGAAGTTCTCAATTGACATGCAGCCTTCTACAAATCTTTGATTATCTCAAAAAGTAATTTTGACCTGCTTTTCAGATTTCAAAATGTAACTCGCGATTAAATATTTATCGAATCAACTTCTAGTTTCACAGATATCTTCTTTGACATATTATGAACAATTCCACGTGAGCTTTTTAAGGTCTGGTCATTGAATCCAGTTAAATTCCTTTCATATCTGTGAAAAAAAAAAATAACGAAAAACCGCCAAAAAGTGCCTTTTTGGGGAAAATGATTCAACAAATTCCTCCGGTGAATCTACTGTTCTTTCTATTCTGATATTGAATAACAATAGAGATCGCTGTAACTCAAGTTTTTCATCGTCGGTTTCAATTTCAGCGCAGGGTTTTTTGGAAGCCTTTTCGGTCCATCGCATAGAATTTTCAGCTCATATGGATTATATATTGTGGTTTTTTTTCGTAGTTTTTAATGTAAAAACTTGTGAGAAAAAGTTGGCATCGGTACAATATCAATTATCAAAAATACTTTTTAACCCGAACTACATCCTAAAAATGTCCTGCATAGAGAATGAAAACATATCGAAACCAGAAATCATCGAAAACGGTCATTTTTAGAGATATACAGATATTACAGTTATATTCTCTCCGCATTTGCACACACGGTTTTTTGAAATTGAGTTCCCGCTTGTAAACGATGATATTATTCAAATGGTCGTCGCTCAAGGAGATACGAGGTTGTATAAATTTCGTTCGTCGGCGTCAACAAGTTGGGTGGTCGTACGTATTATCATGTAGAAAAGAAAAACTATCGTCATCGTTTGAGAAAAGTTTTTCCTTTCCATACCCGCCTCTACCGGACCCGTTTACTTGTTCCAAGGACGATAAATTGGGGCCGATATCGCAGGCAATTTGCTAAACGTGTTTAAGATGTAGCCGAAGGTGGTGTACGCCTCGCCTCGGCGTCGGCGTCGGCGTCGGCGTCGAGCTCGGTGTAGGTGCGGGACCCGGGGTCCGGGCGGAGCCGGCGTATATTTCACCCCTGCAGTGGTTGGTGTCTAAAGGTGGGACGGCGGCGTGGTGATTTAGTGAGGCAAGTCGCGCGCCAGATTACCACGGGGCAACCCTTACAGGAATCCCCGGGTTCACCGAACCCTCGATCCCGGAATGAGTCGGGACCGGGAAAACCGTGACCGCGACGAGAGCCGAAAACATGACGATCCAATTAAAGCGCCGGCCCCTGCCTCCGTCAGCGTGGAATTTGAACGGGACGCGCGAAATCGGTGAAATAATTGTCTCGTTAATGCGTTGTAAACTTGACGAGGAGTGAATGGGCGAAGAGGCAAGTCCTCTTTTTAACCTCCGAGTAGCCGGACTCGACACCCTGCCGCGTTGACGGTCATTCTCGTTTTATAAAGTCGTAGCCAGTCTTTTATTACAAAAAGGCCAGTCCGTGTCCGAGGTGGTGTGGCCGAGCTCTGCCCGCTGTCGAGAACGTCCGGAAATATGATTAATGGCCCGGTTTAACCACGTGGCGGTATATTTCTTGCCCATGGACTTGGAAGGAACGCGCCGCGCAGTTACTTTTCGAGTTACATCGCGCCCTGGTCCGACTATGAGCCAGCCTCTGAACTTTCCGTTATTTATTTTGTTTCCAGCTATTTTGAATTCCGCAAATCTGACCCCAGATTCTTTATCAGCGGTTCGAAAGACCTTTGAGAAACAATTTTTATAAGATTTCGAATGTTTTTAGTGTTTTTCGCAGCAAATTGTATCCGCCATTTGAAATTTTGCAAAACTGACCTCAGATTCGTGATCAGCGATCCATAAAACCATATGGTACCAAATTTCATTCAAATTTGTTCATCTGTTCTCAAGATATCGTCACTTTTATTATATTTTCTAGAATTTTGTTATTCAAACCATTCAAAAAGTACCGAAGCGATCAAAGCGAAAATCTAATCAGTTATAAGTTTGACAAAACTGCGTCGATTGAGCCAAATTTGATCGAAATCCGCGTCCTCGTTCTCGAGATATCGTGGAGGCAAAAAATTGACATAACTTCAAAACGTGGAGATTCAGTGAAAACTCAACTTTTCATTCTCTGAAAACAGAAAAACGGAAATTTGAAAAAGGAACGGCCCGCGATTCGATGATCGTCATTGATTCTCGTCGGTCTGTCCCAGCTCCGAAAGGGGTAGCGACGTAGCGTAGAGCGAGACGGGAATGGCGTGTTGCTCGGGCATCAATCTTGTTGAATTACCAACCCGCCCGAGAGACACAGGGGTTTGTCTCGCTCCGGCACCCGCCTACGGGTTGATAAATTGCCCGATTCCGTACCGGGAAGGGTGCGCGACGAGTAACGAAGACCTCCAGCAGGTCCTCGACAGCCAGACGCGATACCCTCTGCTCTTTTCAGTCTGATCCAATTTCTGTGATTGAAAGGCGCGCGTGGTCTGCTTCCAGAGGTTTTAAAAACCGGACTCGATGAATCGACGCCGATCCCGCAATAAGGAGGACGGAAACTGCGAGAGCTCGGCTGGCTCGTTACGAGGAAGGCTCTTCGCGCGTGCACCGCATTTCCTATTATCCGGTACCCACCGTCTCGGACTATCGCGTTCAGATCCACCCGATGAAGATAGCTATCGGTTCGTTATGGCGGAGAGCCGAGAAGCCGTTCGACGCTAAGCATCCTCTCCGGCTAGGAGACTCTCTATGGGTACGAGGATCATCGCGAAAGATAGGAACGAAACCGGGGATGGCGGCTGGTAAGCCGATGCTGATAGGCCAGCTCTAAGCCACCGACTAAAACCACGAGGCTACCCACGGCTAATGGGAACATCCGCGGTTTCCGAACGCCACTAGTCCGGGTAATCCGCGCGGTCGCCTTCCACCTCCTTCCCGGGTGGTTTTCAGGACCTCGATGATTACTTTTAGTTGTTTGAAGAATTTAGCTTGAAATTCTTCTTCATTCGAGACTGTTTAGCTTCACAAGCTCTGCTCTTCCCGCATGCAGCAGGGGCGTATAACAGCCGCGTCGTTAGGTCCCGGCGGTAGCTCGTTATTCAAACTTACTGCGTTCCATTTATCTCAGTTTTACATCGCGGAGGATGTGAGCCGCGTGATGATGTCAGTAAGCCTCGTCATGCATTATTCACGGTATTATATTGAAATTGTGGGGAAGTTTATCATTCGTGTTCATGTATGCATGCGTGTGCTACTTCGACGGTATGGATGCGGCTAAGGTGGAGGAGCTGGGAGAATATCATAATACATATTTCACTCGTTGCCTCCGTCTACCCGCGAGGCAACAAGCTTCGAGTTACAAAATAGAGTTTAAAAATACAAGAAGCAGTTGAGAAATTAGCTCTGATCGATGCACACCAGTCAATTTTGGCTTTGAATAAAATCTCATGGTACCAATTAACACGATTTACATTCGACGATTCATCCTCGTGACGTAATAACGTAATCTCAGAGCCAGATGATAATTCGTCAATGACCACAGCAGAAATTATTCTGTGTGTGTTTTATTTCTTTTATACCACACATGCATTAAAAACTATTGCTTTTAGCCCTCCTCAACGGGATGCAAGTCACAGTTTTTTGATCAGGGAAATAAACTTCGGCAGGAGAGAGAAAAAGTATCGTAACCATAGTAACGGCGAAATAAACCAAGAAAGTGCTGCCTCTAGCGAAGGACGCCGTTCTCATGGTTCTAACCTCACTTTCGCTCGTTTTTGATGCATATATGGTAGAAAATAAGATATGTGCCATGGGAAGGAAGCAGTCGTTTTGTCTTGTGCATTTTGCAGAAAAAAAACGCCTGCTTCCTTCCCTTGGTGGATGATATACTATTTTTTGGACAATCGAAAACTACCGCGAGGTTCCTTCGCGGTGGTGTCGACGTGTCAAAGAGCCAGTGTACCGGTAGCTGACGAGATGAAAAGTGCAGGGGTCGTCCTACCTGCTCACGTCCGACAATACCTCGCGAACAATGACGGTGCGGTGATGTATGTGGGTTACGGACCGGCAGCTGTCTGAGCCTGCCAACCAACTGGCAGACCCCGGGTCCGGTCTCGAGTTCCTTACACTTCTGTAGTCCCTGACAATGTCACAATGACGTCGAAGCACTTGTGACAGGGTCGTGTGGGCCTCGTTTCGGCGAGGTGGTCCCCAAAAACCCCAGGTTATCCGGCACCCAAAATGGGATGAGATTATTATTATGATTTTTTTTTTTTCATCCTCTCATACGTGAAAAGTAGAGGGGTGATCCCTGTATCTACAACGAGTTTGTATTACAAGCGCTTTCCCGCCCGCAAGGGTGCAGGCTAGAACGACTCTTGACGCTCGTCCCGCACAATGGCCACCCTATGGTGGGTATTTTTCAATACCAGAACCATCAAACGCCGCACGAGACCCGCTCTTCTATCCTCGACGTATTTATTTGCTCCCGATTATCATCCACTGTCAAACCTCGCTCAAACGGGGATCGTTCGATCGAGTTAATTAACGACCTCGGCTACGGTCGGGAACCCTTAATTATTATCAACGTACCCAAGTTGCGGTTTGACGTATCATATTCTTGTTCTTCTTGCATATTATGCGGTGTGGGGTGGATGGCGAAGGATCAGACGCGCGTCGGTTCGGATCGCGTTTCGCTCGCGACACTGATCGGAGATTAGCTCCCCGATTGCATTGAAATCACGTACAAAGAGACCTGAAAGGCCCTGAGAGCGTGGAGAGGCACTTTTTCCCTCTTTATCTCGGTCGTCTTGTATCATCGCATCTCGTCTCGCCGGTTTTCATACCACCAGCCTCCTTCACGGTACTCTCTCTATATATTGTGCACCGAGTCTATATACAAGCGTGCTAACGGAACGCCTATCTGACAGCCGCATCTAACGGATTTTTAACGACCTTTTGTTACCCAAAAAATATGACCGTTCAATAGCAGGATTTTAGATCCTCGAAAGGAACCCGTATAGAAGAGATACCAGAGGATAGTCGAACCCTCCGAATGCACACCGATTGCTTACCTCGAAATTACTCCGTAGGTCCATCGACCATATGCCGATCGCTATCGCCTACGTTTGCGGATAATAATCTATGTTGAATTTTTTTTCACCTTTGTTCGGCGAGGAAATTCAGAAGATAATTTTTCAGGTATGAAACCAGTGAAGTAGCGCTTCCACTGATTATACTCGAATTACATTTTTCCTGTTGATGCACGTCACTTGTCGTTATACAAAAACGAGGATGAATCGAGATCGGAAATAGTCGGGGTAATTAACGACTGTTATTGCTTCGGATAATATATATCTATACATTTTTTATATTTTACATTCACCCGTGTGGATACGAATCGTCGACGATTTTTATCAATCGTATAGTACCTACCCGCGGTATAATGGTGAGAAGCGAGAAGCGAGAAGCAATATGCGGCATCGTGATCGAAAAGTCGCTCAACTCAACCGCAGTACGTCATTCGTCACGGCTCGAAGAATAGACGGGTGGAGGAGGAGGTGGTGGAGGGGGAGGGGGAGGGGGAATGATAAAGTAGATCGATCCGTTCGCCCGGTAAATAGCGTGATTGATCGATATTATATTCATAACAGGGAACGACTTGTCATCAATCATGAGTCGCCGCAGCTCCAGCTCTCCTGGATAACTGCACACCGGCACCCGGCTCACAGTACCCGGCCATACGAGGGTCGGGCGAGGAAAAACATAAATTTTCAATTTACTAGGCAGGGTCTGGATTTCAGAGAATAACATTTTTTTTCTTTTGTCTATCGTATTGGTACAATCTTTGAAGAACGTTTTGGCGCAAACGTAACTGAAAAATTCGCAAAGCGTGAGATGGTGCGGTTCTACACGAGTCACAGTTTAAACGCACGTTTTTCTCGAAACTACTTTTTCTGTTAGCTTTGCTACGATAACTCGAGAACACCTCAAGATATCGACTCGATTTTTTTTTTTCTTTGTCTAAATTTGAGATATCGATCAGTTCCGCAGATTGAACCGACGTCTGTCGAGAAAAAAATAATTTTTTGGTACCGACATAACAATTAAAGTGGCAAATTTTTCGTGTTTTTTTAGAATATTAGCCACAATTTTCCTAATTTTCATGTTTTTCTCAAATTTTTCGGTTCAATCTAGGCAGACGAATCCCCTGAATTGAATGACGTTTGAAAACTGCAGAAACTCGCATCCAGGTACTCGGAATCGTGGCAATAAGGGAGAAATCCGCGGGCCTCTTCAACGCTCTATGTCTCCTTTAATTGTTGATTCTTTTTTTTTTACGAATACCGAATGTGACAAACAATTTGAAACTGATAAAAATTGTGTATTTTTCTTCAATTTTTCATAAAAGGAATTAGAATTTTTACCCCACTTTCAGCGGTCATAGCCTCCCTAGTCCCCTTAATTTTTGGTATTCTTGCCCCCTTCCGAACCCGGGGAAGGCGACCCCGATGCATCATCGCAGGCTATTTATTTTCTCGTTCTCCACTAACCGGACGAATATCTATATTGTGCTGCAGCGTATGCCGCGAATCGCTGAGGTGAAATGATATTCGATCGACAATAGGGTCGAGTAGCCCAGAGTCGAGGTTGGGGATGGATGACACCCGTTGAAACCTACCGAATTTTTCCATTTTTGAATTGAATGGATTCTCATATTTTTTGTCATTCTCTTCTTCCGATAGAAGAAAAAAGGAATGGATTTCGGTATTTTCGCTCAATTTTCCTTTCACCCATCTCTAAATCGTGCCGTGGTGATTTATTTGCCACATTTTATGTACGCTCGACAAAATTCACTGTGTGCGGTGCGTTGCACACGTTCAATGCGGGTAACACCGTTTTTCTCTGTAGTGAATATAGCTGATTTATGGAAACGGTGTGTTTATACTCCTTTGTGCGCTAGCTGGTGAGAAAAAAAAAAAAAGAAAAAGCGTTTATTCACCTCGAATCAAGTTCCATCCATCAGGATGTCATTCGTTATTTATTTATCTGTGCAGAGTCGAAATTTCAAACAGCAGTTCAGGTAAAAATGTCCACAAGAAGAAGAATTCACAGAATACTGCAGCATTCAGACCCCGATCGTTAGCAGCTATTCAGAACTAGGGAATCCCTAATCATATTCCGATCCCAACGGTGCGAAAGCGACATTTAGCCGGTGTTCAACAGACTGCAGGAACCCGACTATATGTATAATCACTCGAACAAGCCGCAAGGGAAGCGTACTTGGGTGTATGCTCACAACTCGGTAACACTTTCATGTTGTAACCCCAAGTTTATACATCGGACGGAATATTAAACCCTCGGGAATACCGTTGCTGACGTCATTAAGGACCTAGTTCGGATTGCCGATTTATTTACTAAATACATTCTTCTTTACTTTGATTATCTCAAAAAGTGATTTTGACCTGCTTTTCAGATTTCAAAATGTAACTGGCGATGAAATATTTATCGAATCAACTTCTAGTTTCACAGATATCTTCTTTGACATATTATGAACAATTCCACATGAGCTTTTTAAGGTCTGGTCATTGAATCCAGGTAAATTCCTTTCATATTTGTGAAAAAATAACAACAAAAAACCGCCAAAAAGTACCTTTTGGGGAAAACGATTGTTTCAAACTTTGTTTTTTTTTTAGAACTTTTTCACTGTAAAACATATTAGTGGTGTAACTCAAGTACTTCATCGCCAGTTCCAATTCTAGCGGAGGATTCTTCGGAGACCTTTTGGGTCCATCGCATCGAATTTTCAGCTTATATGGATTATATATTGTGGTTTTTTCCTCTGTTTCTAATGTAAAAACTTGTGAGAAAAAGTTGACATCGGTACAATATGAATTATATAGAAAATAGTCCTTAACCCGAACTACATCCTTAAACGTCTTCAGTGGAAATTTTCTCTTCCGATATACTCGACACGTGTTTCCTAATAACCCGAAAGGATAAACAAGAAACAGGGCAGTGTAACTAGCTCCTTTAATTGGGGGCTTGAGAATGGAAAAAAAAAAAATAATAATCCTCGACCTAGCTCTCATACACTACACATCGATGAACACTCCGCGTGATGCTGCCCCACAGTGTGGCGGTATATGGTTGGAGAAACACAATGGGTTACCGCGCTGACACGGTAGCCTCACCCCGGCTGCCCTGCCACTCAAATTTCTTTCATTTTTTTTTCCTCTTTCTCTTTTCATCTTTTTTATTCTTCATCGCCCTCCTCCCCTCTCAGGTAACGCGATACAGGCTGCCTAAATAAACACGCTAGAATAAATAAAAGGTATTTGAAACGTCAGCTCGATGTTTGGCTAGCTGTCAGACTCGCGGAGGGAGGGCGGGACGCCGCGGCTCTTAGGATGGAGAATGGATATTGAATTGGCCGCTTTAGTTTGGCGCCCCCCCTCCACCTCGCAACCGAAATACGGCCGTGTGTAAGGCTACCGCACTAATCGCGAACCCATTAAACTGGGGCAACAAAAGTAACAGTCCGATTGATTGATTAACCGCGTCGATAATTTATCCTTTTTTTCTATTCGGATGACGGACAATCGGCGATAACATTGTGCTGACAATAATAAAAAGGTGCAAGAGGCGAGGAGCGAAGGAGCGAAGGAAGGATATAGTGAAACCGACAGGCTGTCTGTCTGTATTTCTGACTGCAGACTGTATATAGCCTTTCAAGCCTGTCCAACGTGTCTGTACGATAGACGTGACAGGGCACGACACCCTCTTTATTATACATTCAATTATTAGGTGCTGCGCATGACAACCGTCACACCACCATCATCACCACCACCACCACCAAGATCGAGGGCACTGCTGCATATTTATATCCTGTGCAGGTTCTCGGGTTCGTGGGTAGCTGCCAAGCTATCTCACCGAGAGTTCTGCTGGCAGTTCGAAAAGACCGAGAGGATGACAGCCCGTCACCAACCGTACTATACGGCTATTATACATTCTTAATACAACGTATAACGGAGTATATATATATATATGTATGGCACTGGTATATTGGCCAGCGTTTTGTTCACGGCGGACGCAGAGGCTACACATGTAATTTGTATGCATGAGGAACTTATCAACTTTTATAACCTGTTTATGACGATAATATAATAAATTTGCATCACGTTCATTTTCTTTTTTCATACTATATAAAATATTGGACTTGTTTCCCGGTTAAAAAAATATTGAATCAGTCTCTCTCTCTCTGTCCCCCTGTCCGCACTGTCTCCTTTGAGAAGTCATTCCTCAATACAGGGATCAATTTCTGGAATTCCCTGCCTCCTCGTATAACTAGCGCCTCGACCATAGAAGGTTTTCGGCGGGGCTGCGCTGCACACCTGATGGCTAAGGAGGAGCGCGAGGCGAATCCGCTCGCATAATCGAACCTGTCTAGTTTTCCTTCACGCTTTATGCTTACATCGAAATATGTCACTTCTATTATCTAGATGTATGTCTCTATTCATCTCCATACTGTTGCTTTTATCTATAAGTTATCACCATGAATGTTATTGTATTTCATTAGTATAAGTATACTGTTCTCTACCATTTACCTGTAACCTATGTATATGTCTGAGGTCCTGAAGGAGCCATGCTCCAGGATCTAATAAAATTAATCTATCTATCTATCTATCTATCTCTCTCTCTCTCTCTCTCTCTTGCTGTGCGTACGATGATAATGATGATAATATTATTCATCTTCGTGGAAGTTTGTTGTGTCCCTGCCCTCGGCATCGGGTTCGGAATAAAGGGGACGGAATTGGTCCTGAGACCTACGGGGAAACCTTGGCACCTCGTTACCGGGAACAAGTCGTCGACTCGACACGCCCCATTACACCTCCCGAACCTCAACCTCAGTCTCAGTCTCCGTCTTTACACTTGAATCGCGGAGTCCCGAAGGTCTGTCAAACTCTAATTATGTCCTCCCTTTATTCTCTAAATTGGTATACATACCGCGCCCGATTTATATATTTTACCGACGAGTAGGTACGTCTGTCATAAAATGTACTACCGAGAAATACTTTCGACCAAGTACAATTATGTACGAAACGGGTCATAGACGTTGACACGAAGTTCCCTCGCGCCCGCCTGACGGGTAACACAAATTATTGTGGGCGCAGCTGCGGCAGCCGCACGATACCAATCGCGACACGGTAGGTAGCGGTGTAGAGTGCCCGGATAATCATTCTCAACGTAATATCATCGGACCCCGAAGAGAAGAGAAGAGAAGAGAAGAGAAGAGAGGAGGCTTCAAGAGTTACACCGGAGCTTTTAAAAAGAGAAGGGACATTGGCTATAGGTTGAACGGAACCGGCACTGATCCGAGTCGACGCGGACGCGACGTGCGGCCTTAGCTCTCTTACCGATCGACCATCAAGATTGGGCGAACCTTCGAAGCCCCGAGTCTCTTGAATGTTTACATCAATATTCATGTGTCCCATTCGGAACGATTCGGGACATTCGGAAGACGACAATGGACCCGGGGAGATCGTAGATGGGACGGGAGCCCCTCTTCCCACCGCTTTGCTACACCTCTGACAGGTATTGTGACGGGATAATGTCTCTGCGGCGTTAGATGCTACCGGAGATTGCACCCTCGGATAGTTACATTCGGTCCGCTTCCAATAACCAACTGTTCGTCACGCAGGCTTTCTTCTCTTTTTCCTTCTCTTTTTTCCAAACGACTATAAGGAAGACTAATTTCTGTGGTGTAACGATCTCGAGCGAGGTATTCATGCGGTTAAAGAAGAAGAAGAAGAAGAAGACGAAGAAGAAGAGTCAGACGTTGAATAAGTAAATAAATAAAACATGTCCTCCTTGATCCGAAAGGGGCATAAATAACAACGTCTTCTCTTCGGCGAGTTGGTTCCTTCGTCCCATTCATCCGCCACTCCCTGCTACTATTCCTATCCTTGCATCCTCGAAGAGAAGAGGGAGGGAGGCAAAGCTGGCAAAGCTGGCAAAGCTGGCAAAGTCACCGGCGTCGCGACGCTCACGTTGACAATGAGTGACGAGCCCCTCTGAATGCTCATTCGTGTCACATTTCGTATGTAACGTATAACGAGATTAAACCGCATTGTGTGTCCCGGGGCTGAAACCTTATTTACATGCTAATCCCCCCCGCAGTTCTCTTCTAGGTATATCCCCCGTATGCATACGTAGGTAACCACCAGTGTAGCTGATAACCCGCATCTTGTTCGGAAAGCTGGGAACATCTTCTGGATCGATTTTTGTCAAGGAGAATTTTCTCGGTTTGAGATCTAGATATCGGCTAACAGAGAACCACTTGCCAAATCTTTTATAGGAACATTTGGGCCGAGGAGCGAGGAGCTATCCATCCGTTGTAGCCAAGTGCCGCACGAGTCTCCCGGATTGTACTACTTTACTTTATGCCCGCTCTTAAACTCTGGGAAAATGTTACCGTCGCACAAGTAACAACGAAAATTTGGCTTTCTCATCTCCAGCCCCGCGTAGGTGGTCGACGGTGGGAAACGAACGGAGGGAGAGCTGCACCTGGTCACTTTGTACCGAAGTCGAGTCTCCGTATAATCCGAGAGTAGCCGACCTGCTAATGAGCCTCTGATCTCAAACGCATCCATCTTTCTGTCTAGACCGGTATTCCCTTCGCCTTATACACCGATGACAAGAGATATTTCGCTGTCCGAGGTCCACCATCTGTCGCTCACTCGACTCTCTCATCCTCTCTCAATTTTTTTAATCATTCCTGTTACGACGTTCGCGTTGTCAGTTTCTCCTCGCGAAGGACTCAATCAGCCATGTTTCTTCATTCGAGCTCATTGAATTGAGAACCTTTTTGTCTTTCGCTGATCTACAAACCCTGAGCTCATTATCAACTTTGGTGAAAAATATGCAGAGGATCAACCGAGTAGGTAAGCCGAGGAGGGTGCAGGGGCTGCTCGGCTAATCCAGCTGCTGAGCTACTGAAACAGGATTTAGAAAGCCACGCGTGAGTTTGCTTAAATCCGCATCTTGGCGTTCGGCTGTCACTAGTACTTCACTTGTCAGATAGAGGGAGAAAGAGAGTGGAGCCAAACTTTGGGTTACATTCGAGTTCCAGACTGCAGGGATATCAAGACGTTCTACCTCCTCGCGTTATTTCGTTATTACAGTAATGCCACAGTTATACTTCCCATTACGTATTATACCCTGCCCGAAATTCATTATCATTCTTTTCATAGGTCATAAAATAGATTGTAAAACCCGCGCGGAAAGTCAGGAGGTTTAACCACTGGGGCGAAAGTAACAGTTCGCACATTTCGCAGGGGGTTTCCTTTTTATCATTATTATACAGAGAACAAGGTTTTAAAAAACGTTCGATCCCAAACTTCGTTGAGTGAGCGGTCGTAACCCCTGAAAGGATCTTTTATTTTTAAACTAATTTTAACTCTATACTATAGTTATCTCTCTCTCTTTCTCTCTGTTTTCGAGTTCGCTTTCGGTGCAGCTTGTATAATAATTTACAAGCGTACAGAAGAGAAGATGAAACGACGTTGGTAGTAAGCGTTATAATTTATAACGTTAAATTCGAGAACAAGAACATGCCGAAATTACCACCCAGTTGGCAGCGTAAAGTATGTCCGGTCATAACATCTGATGAAGCGAAACATTAACTGCCCAATATATCAGCGCGTTACAGGGGTGTGGGAGTATACATATACCTATACATATATATATATACACACAGTGAGCTCTTTTTGAGAACCGTTGGAAATCACCCAGAAGAAGAGCCTCCGAGGTGCTACGTGACACGTGAAAGATGCGATTCGCTGACTGAAACCTCCGTCCGTTTAAGCCGTTAAGTGATAACTCAGACGTGTCCTCGACTATTTCGAGGCTCGTTCGGGTTCAAAGAGGACTAGATGAGTATTTTCCGCTTTCTTTTTCGTTCACTATCATCATTCCCATTCTCGTCATGATTGCAGTACTCGGTTTTGTGTGGTTTAAATTAAAACAAATGAATTCGTACACGCGTTTTTTTTTTTTTTTTTTTTCATTTACGATCGTGCAGCCGAAAATGGCGTAGGCCTTCGCCATAGTCTGGTTCGCTGTGACGGCGTCGCAGTTTAGATAATAACGCGGGTTTTATCTCCCTCGTAAAACCTAATTTATAGCCACATCCAAGTCCATGGGCGTGTTATGGCCAACGGGAATATACGAGAAACGAGGAACCCTCCTCTTTCCTGGATCCGTGAAGGTCGTCAAGTGGATACGCCGTCGGTATTATCACCATTCGACTATCCTCCCTCCGCGTGGCACCTCGGGAATATAACATTTTTGTATTTTTTTCAACATCGAAGAACGTCAACTACGTACGAACGAGTCTCTCATCGAACATGTTTCGGGGTTCAATTACCACCCGAAGAAACGAGAAGGTCCGGGGGTGAGCTTCGCGGCCATACATCACTTTCCGAGTTTATGGTCCGATATGGACGTAGGAATTGGCACCCGGGCCCATCCGCTGGATGCTATAGGCGGTAAGGCGGCGAGGCGGCGAGGCGGGCCGGTAGATATGAGACGTTATGGCTCTTCCTACCTCGTAACCCGCGGTCATAAAGCTACCACGAGGTGAAATATATTACGGAGAGCTAGGAGCCCACTCCACCTCCACCTCCGCCCCTACCCCGTCGGGCGTATATCCAACCACTCTATCTTAACGGCGTTACAACAATTTATTAGCCGTATGTAGGCGATAATTCAATCCCGGATTGGGACGCGGGCGAAATATGCCGACGTTACCGTCGGTGCCCTATTTTACCGCCTGACTGACACGTGCGACGGTTGATTTATCCGATTATCGTTCTCACGGTTCCGGGGGACCAGTACAGCGTCATTCAACAAATTCTGCATACTCCAAAAATCATTAATATCTTATCCACACTGTTGATCCGATTCGGCTCTCGACGTCTTATTTTCTTCGGAGATTGAAGAAAACTATTTTTGGACCAAGTTATCAGCAAAAGAGTGACTAGATTGTCGCTCAATTTCGATAACTGACCATAACTTATCACAGGATTTTTCTTTCTCAGTTTCCCTCATTCACATTATGAAGAATCGCTCTCCGAAGAAAATGAGACGTCGAAAGACATAATCGAATCAACCGTGTGCCCGAGACCTTACGACAAGTGATTTAAAAAAAAGTCAATTTTTTTATGTGCAACGAACTTTGGATAAGATATTACTGATTTTTGGAGTATGTATAATTTGTTGAATCCGATGGATTGAAAACGCTCGGTATAGCTTGCAGAAATCGAGGCCTAACCCAGTGCCCCCACCGCGTGGTTATACTTTCACGAAGTCGTCGTCGTCGTCGTCGTCGTCGTCGTCGTCTGAGGCAACGGCCATCTTGACAGAGAACCGGTTGTCCGCGGGGTCTGGTTCATAGCCTGTGGTGCAGTGCATCAGGAGTCCTGGGTTCTTGAGTAGGCAACGTGTTCGGGTTGCAAAAAGTCATACCGACGATCCTCGGTCTCCGGACTCCATTCCTTCCTACCTACCTACTGGCGCGAGTTTATAGTATACGCGGGATTTGTTCAGAGCTTAACTTCGCTCTTGTCTAACTCTCTTGTCCGGAGGTGTATAAAGACCAGACCGTAAATGCCGGTTCTTTGACACCAGAAACTACCTACCTAACAGTCGTTAGCTACTTTAAACCTCCTCTCTCTCGCCGCGTTCTCGTCGCGCGCTGTCTTCGTTTCAGGATAAACCACCGACTCGAACGATTTACCTTCTTCTTCTTCTTCTCCTTTTTCTTCTTCTTCGTCTTTTACCGAGACGAACGCGTCTTAATTATCCAGTCGCGATTCGCACCGGATCGTACAGAATTTTTACCATTCCTTACACAACAACTCGAAATTCGTGATCCTTTTCTCTGTTCTTCAGAAAGAAGAGGAAGTTTAGTTACTTTAATCACCCCGATAATGAAAAGTTGCCTTTTCGCCGCATCTCCACGTTATCAGGTCCAACTATTTTGAGTTTGACGGCTGGATGTGACCAAACTCTTGTCCCCGCGATATTTTGAGAACGAGGGCGCGGATTTCGATCAAATTGGGCTCAATCGATGCGGTTTTTACTAACTTTGAACTGATTAGATTTTGGCTCTTATCGGTTGAGTACTTCTCTCATACTTCTAAAAAAGAATACAATAAAAGTGAGGATATCTTGAGAACGGATCAACGAATTTGAATGAAATTTAGTACCGCATGGTCCTTTGTATCGCTGATCACGCATTCGATATGCTCCAAGAATACTAAAAACATTTCAATTTTGATGAAAATTGGTACTTGAACGGTTTTTGGGTCACAAATCACGAATCTGAAGTCAGATGTGCAAAATTCAAAATGGCGGATACAATTTGCTGGGGAAGAACACTAAAAATCTCGTAAAAATTGTTACTCGATGGTTTTTCGAACCGCTGATCAAGAATCTGAGGTCAGATTTGCACGATTCAAAATACCTGAAAACAGAATGAATGACAGGAAATTCAGAGGCTGGCTCATAGTCAGACCAAACCCGCTTGTTCTTTTTCGCAAACGAGGGCATATATTAGCACTATAACCACTCGGATACGCATGACGGAATACATCCTACAAACCCACGCGATCCGGGGGTGAATACCGTGAAGTAATCTAGCCGACGTTTTCTCAAAGATTTATCTTTCATTAGCTGAATATCGCGTAGTAGGTACCTTACCTACATCGCAGCGTCGGTGCATATCGAATAGACACGTTTGCCTACGCGTCCGGTTAATTGATCCTTGTCATTCCTCGTCCGTTCTACTGCCTGACACGTACAAACTACGACACGCACCGCCGCAAACCGCGGACAACGTTTATACTCGCATATCTACTTTATACTTACCTATATAATTTATCGGACATTAAACCACCTGCGACTTGAATGAATAAACGAAGACACGACGAAGTCGCGATATCCTGACCGTTGAGAGATAAGTAATTGATGAAGTTTGGGAGTTTGAAGAAAAGAAAAGAAAAAAAGAGAAAAGGGCGAAGTCGTTCGTTATTCAATACCCGTACACCTTCTTTTTTTCCTCGATATACCGGACAATTACGTGAGTTGAAAACCCGGGATAGATTCATTCCACGAAGTTAGCGAAGGTGGCAATTATCGGGTGTGTAATCTGTACCCCGTACACCAGATAACACCGACCACGACCACCACCTGACAGAGTGGTTTCACCCGGCGGTCACTGCTCCCCCTCCTTTCCCCCCATCCCCTTCCCACCGAGAGAGAGGGTGGACCCCTGCCACATACATTACGCCTGTTAGAAATGGCGTCGGTTGTATATTATCAACGTGCTCGAGGCGACGTGCACCGGGGCTGGGGGGCATTCGCGAGTCGGTCGCTCGCTGATAAACTACCCTCGGCGCACTCTACTCCGCGGTAAGGAACGCGCGGATGTATGGGGTATATAATAAAATGATATCTGCACGGTTGTATCGCCGGGGTACAAAGTTGCCGCCTTCGGGGCTCGAGGCGGTTGCGATAAATTATTACCGCCGGCTAAAGCCGTAACCACTGCACCAATGCCATTCTGCGTCGAGTATCAAAGCGTCAGCTGTTCGTTCGTATTGAGGAGCAGTTTCGTCCTCGTCATCGAGGGATTAATTATTTTTCTATTTATCCTGTGATTTTTGACGCTCTTAACGCGCCCGCCCAAGGAGCGGCTCGACACTCGGGTGTCAATCAAAAGGCACGGATCCATTACCCAACAATAAGGGTGATTAGGCTGATCCCGGACCAGTCGAGGCTAACGACAGCCAAACAAAATCGTGGATTATCTCAAGGATTACAAGTCCCGGGAGGCTACTTACTCACGACACTCTTACAAAGGCCTCGTCATGCGCTTACACCCTAGCTTCGGGGATTAACTGACGGACAACCTCGACACCGACGCGTCGTTCAAAGTTCTACGCTGCCGAAATTATCGACGGAACGTGGGGATAATTATAAATTCATTGTGTCCCGTGTGTGGTAAGGGATAAACTTGTTTCTTTTTTCTTTTTTGTTTTCCGAAACGAAAAAGTTGGAGGAAAAAAAAAAGGAAAAAATTGTAAAGAAGGATCGAAAAAGGACCGCGCAGTATATTCTTGGGACGTGTTTATACGAGGACCTCTGCAGAGTCGTAAAGTACAAGGGAGAGACTGCCGCCCCGACGTACCGGTGTCGTCTTACATCCTGCTCCTACAGAAGTTTATCCAACCGTATATACAGCCGGGCATCGGGGTTCCGTGAATTTTAACAACCCTTAACTCAACCGACACGATTTTTGATCACTGAGTATATCCAGTATGATGTTATATGAAAAAATAAAAATAACGTATCGTTCGTAACGAGGGAAAGAAAAAATATTCGCGGATACACTTCGATGGTGGTCATTGGACCGTTCTTAAAATATGTTCGCTTAATTTTTTTATTTTTTTTTTATCGGAATGAGCATAACAACAATAGAATGGATCGTATATATGCGGCCCGCACAATGCCTACTGCATAATGTATATCGAGCCGGACTAGATATGTGTTATAATCCTAAACGACGACACGAAAGTGGTCGAAGCCTGATTCGAATATTGCGACGAATCGTTCGATGGAAAATGAAATGACAGACTTTATGTGTATCCGACGGTATGAAAACAGAGTTTTCTCCCTTACAGGCTATAAACGAGAATGAGGACGTCTGAACCTTGATGTATCCACGCGTCGTATTCCGGCCAGCTGGTTTCTCTCAGTTATCCACCGTGAAACCGACGCGGTTCGTTTCATCTAACGTGGATATACAACCGTCTAAAACTCTAACTATGGACAGCGTCTCTGCTCCACCGTACCTCGAAACTTGACTTCACGTCACTCGGAATATACAACCTAAAATTGCGAATAACCGACACACCGACTGTTCATTCGGCGATCCACTGTTTTATGCGTCCGCCCCCATACAATATTTTTTACGGAAAAAGCATCGAAACTGGGGTCAAGGTTTAGACTGCGGTAAAAAGACTTGACATGAATGCCTGTGTCGTTGAAAATGATTTGATACGTCGATGATAATCACGTGCGGTGAAAATAACACGTCGAGTCAGACGTCACGGGCGCTAGTCAGCGCGGTGAGAGATTCCCGTGGGTATATAATATAACGTAGGTAGGCTAAGGTACGGAGATAGGAGCTCCGCTGTCAGTTGTGAAAACCTGCAAAGCCCTCGACGCCGACAAGCTATCCCGGGTACTAGGCAGGCGGGCGGTCGTCGAGGACGTATACGAAGTATGTAAGAGACAAGAGCGACGGAGTCGGGACGGAGTAAGAAAACCCTGTTGAAGAGAAGACCCAGAATACAGAAAGAGAGCGAGATATATCTCTCAACCAGCCGCCACGTCGGGTCTTGCTAATCAGTTATGCCAGGGAACCCGCTGTGGCAATGTATGTACCACCGCTGCACGCCTGCCTTCTTAACTTTTCATTTGGCCCTGCCTCGCCGGCTGACATCCTCGACAGTGACTCTCAATTCTCTTATAATGGTAAAACACCAGCGTGCAGTAGACGAAATGAGGGTCACCAGGGTCGGTTTATCGTTATTCAACGTGTAAAATTGCAACAGTACCCACGATGCTGAAATGTTTATTAGCGACCCGCTGCGGAGGTCTAGATATTTAAACTGACGTAATCTTGTGATTAGCGTCAACGTTGCCACCACCGCTTCACTCAGGCTGTCAAGCCTCGTGGCAGGAGGGCTTCTGGACCTCCCTGCGCTCGGACCTCTACCCATACGTAATCCCAAACTCCGCAGGTTCTGTCCTTCGTCAAGTTATTATACATATAGACGAGATTAGTCATACGGGATGTTGGTGTTGAGAGCGAACATAAATCAATTTTCATAATCAATAAAGCATCGTTCACTCGTATTCACCATCTGTGAACAATTATCTAGCTAGTGTTACGACACTTTATAATTTTGAACCGTTGAGGAGAAAGAAATACTTTGAAATCCTTGAAATCTATGCTTTGAATAAATGTTTAACTGGTATGAAAATCGAATGAAGGTTAAAGAAACGCCAATTACAATTATTCATCCAGTAATCGCAATTTTAGAATATGCCTCGTGGATTAAGAAATAGGACTGAACGCCCTAGAATGCAAGTTTTGTAATAACCGAAATCAACTCTCCTCCATTACACAATAATTAACCATGTTCGTTGAGAATATTTGCGAAAAAAGGGGCGTAAATTTTCAGCAACTCCCGTGGTTTTATCCATCCTCGGACCACGAAGGCTTCTCATCTTTCCAATTACCTCCGATCGTATATGCAAATTTCGTAATAAACTATACAAGCCGGGTCTTGGTACACGGTGGATGTTACACAGGTAGTAACGGTGCGCTAACCTGAAATACGCTTCAGCCGTTCCTCTCTTTCTCTCACACCCGTTGAATAATCTCTCGGCTATACACATAGCTATACACAGATATCAACGCGTTTGCAGTACGCAAGTGTCTAATAACTTTTCACCGCGCCTTATAGTTCGCCCTTCTTGACTCGTTACAGCAGCGTAACATCGTACAGTGTACCGAGACACTTCATTACACGCACGGAAGCTTAATGCCCTCAGCCTCCTGCTGCTATTCGCGTTACGTAGGAAGGTATTGAGACGTGTAACGCGTTCGGTCAAATATAGTAGACATTATTTTTCTTCTCTTTTTTTCTTCACCTTTTCTGTATATTAGCATTGAAAACGCATCCATTTTCCGGGTAACAGTGAGGTATATAGTAGATATATTTGCTCTCCAAAGAAAATGAGACGTCGAGCGACATAATCGGATCAACCGTGTGCCTGAAACCTTACCGACCAGTGATTTTTGAAAAATTCAATTTTTCGATGTGTAATGAACGTTGGATAGGATATTAATGAATTTGGAGCAGGGAGTACTGGTCCCTTTAATAATAACATGTATAACGGGAGAAACGGAAATCAAGATCTAAAGCAGACTCGACGATAGCGCGAGGGGCGCGTATGTATAATCGTACCAGCAGATTGAGTTCAGCCGTAAAACACGTTGGGAGGGTGATTCTTTTTACGGCGAGTTAAATCAGTGTAAGATGAAAGGCGAGGGACCGGGACCGGGACCGGGACCAACGATCGTTCGTATTAACGGACCGACTACTTGACGGGTCGCGAACCAGTTTGTGGCTTCTTTGATCTGATGTGAGCCACTGGTAACAGCATCGAGCAGCTTTCGACCGCTGCTACCGCTGCTGTCTCGCGTCTATATAGTTGACGTCCCACCTCTTCCCGGATGCGTGGGCGCCTATTTATGCTCGCGTCAAGATATCACGAAACTGAAAGCGATTCTTCGGCGTCCAGCATCTGTAGAAACCAAACATTGTACGATGATTGAAAATTTGTCTTTGGGATCATCGTCAGACGATCGACGTAGTTTGAAAAGTCAATTTCACGGACGAGGGATTGAGACCGATTGTGAGGGAAAATTCTACACTCCCGTGCCCACGCATTAATTTATACCGTAATTTTCTGATCAAACGAAGCGAAATCTGTGTCGGGGATTTAACCGGAAATTCGTCCCTGGAGTTTCGAGTCGAGAAGTTTTCCTCCCGGAGCTAACAGCTGCAACGGCGCTTAAATCTCTCAGGAGAAATTAGCGCCTTTGAACTGTGAGCTCGTGGCTTTTAATAGGAAGTCGTATAGTCGGGGTTGGTTATGGTCCCGGTGCAACGCCCAGTTCCCAGAGTAGCGTAATAGATTTTTCTTTGAAGAACCAGTGGAAAAAGGGGGAAAAACAAAACGGCAACGTTCACGGGTTCATCGACGCGTTGATAGCGAGTTTGAGTAGGCGAAGATAAGAGCTCTTCGCGCACGTACGTCTATCTGTTTCGAGATTTCGTAAGGTTCTACGTTTTACGTCTCTGTAGATAATTGAGCAATTAAACAGACTGGTAATAACGGAAGTCGTAAACATAACGAATGCAACGGGGCCTTGGGCGAGCGGCGTAAGTCACGCACGTGTGTCTTCGCCTCGTACCTCGTACCTCGTACCTGAACAACGCGAGCAGCGAGCAGCGGGTCGAACTTTGCGAACAACGAGGAAGACCGGCGAAAAAATCGTTGTTATCTGTCGAGCAGTGTCTACAGCTTGTTTATTATCTCTTATTTCACGTCTCGATTCACCGACAGGAACTCGCTAATTAAACGTGCCGCGCGGTTCATCCTCCATTAATTTTACTCTGTGAAGGATCTTCGCGAAAACCTCCCCTCCCCCACCCCCTTCGGGAACTCGCGGTACGCGGACGGAGTCCCAGAGCCACTTTTAATCAAGGATATATTTGCGTTTCTCACATGCCGTCGTTCCTGCGTTGGGGGATGCAGAAACTGGGGAACCGTGGAACTGTGAAACTGTGGAACTGTGGAACGGAGGAACTCGCGATTTATGAGGCCGTCATATTTCGCAAGTTGCGAGCCGGTAATTCCTGGGCAAGCGGCGATTTATGACCACGAGTGTCCCTCCGCTTTTCCCTTACTCTCCTACCGGCTCGCTCTTCCTGGCCACGTCTGTACCATTAATTCTCTCTACCCGCGTTTCGCCTCGGGGGCAATCCTCCTGTTTCAGACTACGCTTATTCACCACCTTTCATATATAATCCCAATCCCCATATATATATATGCTATATATATACAGGGGTTTCTAATGAAACCAATTATCAAACAAAATCAATCAATCAAACTCAATTCACAAACAGCTGGGTTGATTTTTCAAATTTCAAGAAAATATAATTCACAGTATGATAGCCACTATTTTCGCTAGATCAACAAATCGAGGGGGAAATAACGCAATCCGAGTTTCACATATCCATTTTTTTAATTTGAATATCTTGAAATCTAATAAAATGTATTGTAATTCGAATTAATTCATGATAATTCAAATTAGTTCACTATAATTCGAATCAATTTTGGTCAATTCGAATTTATTGTTCAATTCTCAACGAATTCCTAATGATAGACGTTAGTTAAAATTAATTTGCGGTATTTCCGAGATTGATTCAAACCCGAATCCAAGTTAATAATCCGATTAATTCAGAATAATTTTCCTAATTTCGCCTAATCCAAATTAATTCAATCTTATTTCGTTAATCTAATCCATTTTGTTTTTCAATTCTTGTCAATTCGAAATAATTCATCCAACGCGAATTAATTCATTTAATTAATGTTAATTCGCATTAATTTAGATTAATTCACGGACCATTGACTCGTCGACTCAAAGAGTTATTTCCCCCACGCAACAAATTCAGCTCCGAAAAATCGGGATGTGATCAACTTGGACAATGAAAACTGGAACAGTATCATCAATTTTCTGCTGTTGCCTCGAAAATAAAATGATTGAATAAACTAGCGTTTAATTAGTTTTTGAATAATCGAACAATGCTAATATATTTGTATAGTTGCGACGGTGATCTTAATCCTGAATCGAAATAATGTAAATTCGAGATTACCCACCGGTTGGAATATGTACGGACGTGTATAATACCTATATCGAGAACTATTAATTACGAGGCTTTATTGAGCTCCTGTATCCTCGTACCCCTCCGGGACGGTTACGTGAAAGGAAGGCAGACAGGCGGACGGACGGACTACCGCTATCACCACCAATCAATCTTCTCCTTGGGCAGGTACGCGGCTTCATCAAACGCTCCGTAGGAAGCCAATCTTCCGGGAAACAATGCCTGAGCATGACTCGGCCAGAGTCTCGTCCGATCCGCTTGACTGAAATCTTTTGTACAGAATCGACTTTGGCTCCTGCCCGGTTACAACACAACCACACAGCATAACTTGCACCATCCGCTCTGTGACTATTATCGTCTAGCTAACCATAAATAATAACCGCGGGAAATTTAATTTACCTCGTTCACCGCGTTCACCCTAATGTAAACGAATAGCCGTAGGACTAGATTATTTCAAATCTTTCGAAAGCGTGTAGGTGTATTTACACGAAATCGGAACACGGCATTCCTCGACGCGGAGTTATTTAGATCCAACGATCAACCGATCACCGTTTAATAACGAGGTTGCGTTCGAATTCCTAATTGGCATCCAGTCGAAGATGAAAAAAAAAACGAAGAATAATTGATATTTTAATTATTAATATCAATCTGAGATAAGAGGACGTCGACGAGGACGTTGCGAGGAACAAAGTCGCCGTGAGAAGGTGTCCCCGTCTCCGTTCCCTCCGAGTTAAGGTTTCGCTTGCCATTTGTTTCAATTTATGGACACCGCTAATTACGAGTACCGGGTCACATACACGCGCGCACGTATCGTCCGAGTATATCTCTTTAGCTTTGGTATACGGAGTAGAACCACGGGGCTGTTGCCGAGCCTGTCAGACATCATGGAGACAAACGAGCGGTCAGCAATCAACGCCGTTAGCCTGACCGACCTTACGGCCTGACCGTTCCTAGTCGACTCTGTACTGTTGCGTTCATGCGCAGAACCTTCCTTTATGTCTGCACCGCTACCGCTTCGTCATAATTTATCGTTACTGCCTCTCTCTCTCTCTCTCTCTCTCTCTACTGTCGCGTTAATAACTCAATTTATTTCACTGTGTGGATACTGCGCAACTAACCTCAACTTATATCCTATCCTCGTTACCGTTTATTATATAAACCCGACTGACTGTCACGCCGAAGGGCTTAATAACTGTTTAATGAATCAGGGGGGAAGAGTACCAAACTACCGAGCTCACGGTCGTATGGGATGAGTTACGCTAAGACAGTTTTAACTACGGGACTCTCAGTTTGAGTAATAATACCGCACTGTCTAATTATCTACGTGAAAAAGCATCGATGCCTAAGAACGATTAAGAGGCCGATCAACCTGAGTGAAGCCAAATGGAAGAAAGTACCTACTCGGCACTTCCCAGAAGCAAATTAGACCCTTATTCGCAAGTTGGACAAATCGGTTCCCGGTAGAGCGACAGGCGATCATTGTCACCCTCCACTGTTGGAAATTTCTGTATTGAGTTTCATGAAAATGTATGTGAAGCAATTAACATATACTTTTTGTACGTTGAAATTAAAGTTTCTCAATATTTCAATATTCATATAACAGTTTCGAAAATTCAAAATCATTTGGAAATTTCATGTAGGCTGAACACTCATATGATACGAAAATTCGTGATGATTTCGTTTACAAACGGGTTTCTAATAATTGCTGAATCGGATCATAAAATATTGCAGAATCGACCAAAAAATGATAATTTTACGCTTTTAATTGGATCCACCGTCGATAATTGACGGAAATACCTGAGTCACTGAAGACTAAAAAAGAAGCAAAGTATGTTTTGAATCTCCAAAACGGTCAAGATATTTTTAACAGTGTTGTAGATTCCCGGTAGGAAACGAAGCACTCCAGCGGTTCGGATCTTTTCGTGAGTCATCGTGCGTCTGTATTCGGTTTGGAGCTCGGCTACAATCCTTCGTATCGTAATTTCGGATTATCATAATTACTGTAATAACGGTTGAAACGCGGGTATTAGAAACCGGATGCTCGGAAATTCTATCTCTACAAGTACGTAGCGAAACTCGTTAGCGGGACCCCAAGATTCCTGAATCCTGACTGCGGTATTATGTACATTAAGATCGCACTTGCGAAGACTGCGGGGAGATAAGGACCGCGGACGTTTTGGCTGAGAGTCGCGTATACTTGATGGGGAAAGTTTCCGTACAAACTATGACCGTGTCTTTAGTAGGGCAGAAGATTTATTATAGGTGTTTTTCTTTTTTTCATCCTGACAATGCGTTAATCAATTCGCGTCTTCGGTTTTGCTGCTAATTGACTGAATGAAAAATCCATAATAGAACCTACTTATTTTTCATCTAATTCCCGGATACGTCGGACTAACGAAGTGCCGGCAGTAGTGGCAGCCCGTTGGTAATAAATCAGTTGGGACAGGAGCCTGGCGTAGCTGTAGCTGTAGCTGTAGCTGTAGCTGTAGCTGGTTTGGCGGCGGCGTGCTAGAAGCCAGGCTTACGTGCCATAGATCAATCTCCTAAAAACATTAATTATCATTAATAGACGTTGTGTTTCTGATCCTACGGATTGTGTCTAACCCTAAAAATAAATATAAATTAACAAACAAACGAGACAAGAGGTTTCGGTATCTCCTGGTCGCCGCCGCTGCACCAGTTGCCCTCGAGTATTTTGCTCCAACGTCTGCGCGGTCTTGCCTCGTTGATTCGGTCCGTTACACCAATCACAATTACAGCTCTACAAGGCGGGGTTCCTTTGTAGTTACTCAGATTGAGAGATAACCCCACCACGATTTTACCACGCTCGCGTTCTCTGTAATTAAAGCTTCAATAATTTAACACAATTACGAGACCGCAGCGCTAACGAATTTCAGGTCTTGTAACGTCAGGAAGTTGAGGAAAAAAATAAATCAGTAGCCGAGGGTGTCGTGTATACGTTCAGACCTAATAAAAGAGGAAACTTGGAGCAAATAAACGCGTTGGCTGGAGAACCTCGGTCAGGTTTTCTCGACATTAATCACTTTCCGAAGAACCGGGTAGTAGTAGATAGCCACGATGGCGAAGGCGAAGGCGAATGCGAAGGCTCGCTTTCTAAAGCAAGAGCCGAAGGGGGTGACGGCTCTGTGATAGATGAAGGTGATGAATGGCGCCGCGACGCTCGCCCATCCATCATCAGCGTCGACGTCACACCGCGGCTGACGCGCGAGTCTCGACTCTCGAGAACCGAAAGAGAGTGTGGCGCGAGGATAAGGTGGAAGTTACTCACCGATTCATCACATTTACGGTCAAAAATCATCCGTGATGATCATGTTTCTCTTCCAAATCCTCGGAGTGTGAGTGGTCACCGCGGGTAACGAGAAACGGCGATATGTCAGAACCCGCGGAGTAAAGTCTGGACACTCGGAAGATCGGAGAGGCTCGTGTCACGATCGATCTGACCGTGAATGAATACCGATAATAACAATAATAATGACGGCGAGAGGAGGAAAGATGCGAAGGAAGAGGGTCGCTCTTTGTGTTTTATTACAAACGATACGTCAGCGAGGGATGTATGGGATGCTTTTATCTCGTCGCGGTTCTCTCTGTTATTGATGTGTTACATTGTCTGTGGTACAGCGACGGAGAGAGAGAGAAAGAGAGTGACTCGCAATAGTCGAGGCCCTCTGTTCTCGTATTTACGGATGACAGACGTCGGGTTATGGCCAATAATCTGACTTGCGAGAACCCAAAGTGACGTGACGTCCTGTCAGGCGTAAATAATAAGCGGCATTAAGACGTCTCACAATCAGTCGAAACTCCTGTCTGTCCCCACAAGCAGACCTAATTATTACCAACTACTATAGTCTCGTTGGAAAAAAAAAATGCCTACTCGAAGAGTGAAATGAATCTGAACGAGAAAGAATCTTTT
This sequence comes from Euura lappo, assembly GCA_018257835.1. Taxonomy (NCBI): domain Eukaryota; kingdom Metazoa; phylum Arthropoda; class Insecta; order Hymenoptera; family Tenthredinidae; genus Euura; species Euura lappo. Next base: position 83,929 of record JAEUYN010001365.1, on the reverse strand, counting down.
TTTGGTTATCCCTGACACGTTACTAATTGAGATTCACCGGGGCACGTAATGGGATAGAAATAACAGGAATTCCAATCTGACGAATGGGATAGCGAAATATGGGGGGGGGGGACCCATTTATCCTCACGTAAAATCACCGAATATTTCACTCTACCGTGTCTCGGGTTGAGAGAAAAAAAAAAAAAACCTCGAGGAGGGATGTTTTCCGTTAAATCTACTCAGAGTTTCATACCGGCAACTGCGGGGCTACGCTTCTTCTTTTACCACTTCTGAACCTCTGTTACCATCCCCTATATTCCACAGCGACAAAACCCTCGGGGTGAACGGGACGGGTTCGAGTTTAGATTTATGCCCTCGGTCTCGGAGCGCTGATATCCGGGAGCTTCGCTCCTAATGAAAGAAATAAATTTTTTCTTTCCTCTTCTTTTACTTTACTACACGGTTTATATTCGTTTTCTCCCAACGCGGGGTTTTTTTCCTCGTCACGTTAAAACTTGCACTATATTCTACCTCATATTACGGAGTGGAGGAGTAGAGGAGGGTGTAATGGACGATTGGTCGGGATAAGGATGAAGGAGATTTATGAAAATCCTTGGCGGGTTGATGGCGAGCCGGGCCCTGGGGTAAGCCGGGTAATAATGGTAAGTGACGGACGGGTTGATTTATACCCTGCGTGATCGTGAATTACGTATATATATATCACGAATACGAACATGTTTATTAAAGCGTTTATATCAAAACCCCACGCGTTCCTCATTTATATCGATAATTGAATACGTCGAAGAAGGGTAATAATTGGTGTTAATAAATTTATTCAAACGATTATATATTTTTAACGGAGCAAAAAAATTAGATTTATTGTTATAATATATTTTCATGTATGGAGACATTGGGTTGTTTTTTTCTCGTTTCTTTATGAAAAGAAAAAAAAAGAACAATTTTTGTTGATTAATTTTTTTTTTTTTTTTTATAATATAATTATTGTTACTTTATTTCATTTTTCTCTCTCATCAACATCATCTTTCGTTTTACAATAACTCTCAAAGAATAATATAATATCACAGTTTATGTATAATGGACATATTGAACGTATCATATTGTTTTTCTTTTTGTCTTTGTTTTTTTTTTTCAATCAATTTTTATATATATATATACGCACATAAATATCGCTCGTCCCATCGTATAGTTATATGTATTTATTATTATAATATATCAATGAATAATATAATAATATATATTTTTTTCTTTTTTCTTCTCACCTCTCTCGCATACGTTATTATAATTTTTTTTTCCTATTCTTCTCCATCTCTCTGTCGTTTAATACCACTGACAGAAGCATAAATCTTCAAACATACATTCGTACAAGCGCGCGGAAGTATACATATACGTGTGTGAATGTGTGTGTACATATATGTATACAGAGACGTTGTAAATAACCAGTTTTTGGAGCGTATAGTCGGTAAATCGCCCACATTTCATTTTTCATTGATTGATTGATCGATCGATCGATTATTCACACACAGACACACAAACGTACGGTGTAAGAGAAAGATATATATATATGTGTATATGTTTATATAAGAGAAAAGAGAACACAATATAGTAGAGAAACAGCGGTAAAGAAACACCGTGAGATTTCTTATAAATAATTTATCATAAATCGTAACAAGAAAAAGAAATGATATTATTTAAGATATGTTGTAGGAAAATATAAATGAAAATACAAACTGAAATCGGTCAGATTTTAAACATATGTATATATAATGTTACACAAGATATATAATATAGCACATTTGATGATTTTACTTTACATTGACATCCGCAAGATTCAATTAAATTCACACACTCACTCACACACCCTCACATATAAACTTCAATAATAATATTAATAATAATAATAAATTTATATAATATATATTCGTATTCATATGTAGAACATTCTCAGATAGATAGAGAAAAATCAGTTATATAAATTATTATACAGTACCGCGTAATGTTTAATGGATGGTATGTACAAAGAATAAGACAAAAAAAAAAACAACGCGTATAAACTTACACACACAAAACTCATACATAATATGTATATAATAATAAGTCATATTTACACCGTGTGCATCAAATATTCGTAATTTAATATGAAATTTTCATCTTCCTTTGAATCGATTAATCATAGCAAGGTATCATTATCCTAACGACGATAATAACGATAACTCACTGATGAACCGCGGCGCCTATACGCTGACTGTATATAGCATAGGGCGAATAGTAAGGTCCCAAAGCGTTGAAAGCACTGTACGGTGATGCCAACGACGCGGGTAACGGTCCCGTTGGCGGTTTACCATAAGGATGATACCTCCCGCTCAATGGACTCAGGGAGGGTGCCGGGTAGGCCGCCGCCGCTGCCGCGGCGCGGTGGAGAGCCGCTGACGGCGACAGTAGCGGGTGCGTGTGCGGCGGACCGTTCATCAATCCCGAAGAATTGTTCGGGTCTCCTCCGAGGTTCGTGTGACTCCTGAGGTGTTGGAGGAGCTCGTCCGACGTGGAGAACCGTTTTCCGCAGTAGGCCTCTCCGGCAGCCACCCAATTGCAGACATTTGGACGTCCGCCGCCCCCGGCCAACGAGGACTGGTAGGTCAGAGACGCCGGCGGCGGCATCTGTCCCAGGCTCGACAGCGCCATCGCTAGACCGTACTTCTGGTGATCGCACTGGGTGCATCCGCTCGGACAAGAACCCGCCCCCATCATCATCTGCGCGTTGTGCATGCTGTACTGGCACCCCGTGCAGTACGGGTCCTTGCAGACGGGGACGAGGGCCTCGCCGCCCGCGGGCGTCTTGATCCTCGCGTAGCTGAGGTAGGGACTCGAGCCCGACGGCGAGGGGCTCGGATAGCCGAGGAGGGCCGCGGCGGCCGCGTGGTGGTGCGAGAAGGGCGAGGCGCCCGCGAAGGGGGGCCTGAACGCCGGGTTCTCGGCGAGACCCGGAGGACAGCAGAGCGGGTTTCCGGAAAACCCGGGGTGCTTGTAGAGGGAGGCGTCCTTCTGGTGCCCGGAGAGGATCTCCATCCCGGAACGAATAATGGGACTCGCTCCACTGGACGCGTTGTGACTCTGAGGCGAGTTGTTGGTCTTGTCTCTGGCCTCGTGGGGCGTTTTTCGCCCGTGTCCGACCGACGGGGACGCAGATTTCCTGCCCAGCGGCGTTCCGCTACCCGAAGACGACGAGGACGACGATTTCTTATCGGAGTTGTTTATCATACTTTCACAAACACCAACTCCAACTGCACTTTCATGGCTCGCACTTAAACTGTGTACACTTGTTTTAGACCCTGGTCTAACTTCCTCGGATGACGATGACGACGATGACGATGATTTTTTTGTCGTCACGTTAGTCTCGTACGGTTTGAAACCCAACGGTTTAGACTCCGCCGGACTGCTGCGGGTCCGGTCGACCTTAGACGCCGGTGGTGATCTCGTGTTGGAACCGGAAATACCTTTGGACGGTTTTTCCAACGGCGATATCATCGGTTTCGTCGGCGAATCGGCGCCGATTTGGCTGCACGTCTGGGCCAGGAGAGCCAGCGGGCTCTTTTTGGCGTCCAGCTGTAAAATACATATAAAAAAGAAGAAATTAACGTTTAATACGATATCGACGAGTCGAACGATTGATAAGTGGAAATGATTTGTACTAACCGTTGTCGGAAGAGGGGAAAGATAATCCGGTTGAAGATACTGATTATGTCCTGAGGTCAACATACCGACTTCTTCAAGCACAACCATTTGTTCCACACTGTATCAATGGCTAGGCTAGTCACAAATATTATCACGTTCACGATAAACCAGAACCACTAATCCACTGCGTTGTGTCTCAATTCGATATTCATGTGTCGTGAATTAATCGAACCGCGTAATTCAGGTCTGATTAACGAACCGTGAACTCATTCATCGGCGTATCTGTCCCTGAATATGTGCAACGAATCCGATTACTGTTCGATCAGAAGGTTCACAGTAAACGTAAAAACGAACCGTGACAAAATATCGAAACGAAACCGCAATTATTCCTATTCAACGCAAACTCCCCGAGATCCGGTGAAGAAGTGAGGAGCTTCTGCGAGCTCCGGTCTTTCTGGAGTGTCGAGCTACACCAGCGCCGTCTACCGGCTCGACCCCCACCACCTAACCCCGGCTCTGTCAACTGGGCGGTTTTTCAACGGTGGGGGTAGACCGAAATCGAAAGGAGGGGGAATACCTGCCACTCGCTCGAGAGAGAGAGAAAGACAGAGCCATTCTAATTCAACACGCCACCCATGATGTTAGCCCGACGATGACAGCTCCCATCCCGACTTTGATATTTCACCGCTTTTACAGTCTCTCTCTCTCTCTTTCTCTCTCTCTCCCTGTCTCCCCTCACTCCCGCGTCCCGTAGGTGCTGCGGCGCCGGAGCAACCCGATATTTTATACCGTGAAACCTGTCCATCTCTTTCTTTCACTCGTTCTTCTCGCTCTTCTCTTCTCTTCTACCCCGCTTAATAAGCAGCTTTCAAAATAGAAACGTAATGGGGTGACGTGAGGGAGGGACGGGGGCAGACATGTCGAGTGATTGATTGCTCACCGGAGCGCGGGGCGACCCGCGGCACTCTATACCTCGAATAACGAATGACAGCCACTTACGAGCTGTTTGCCTACAATTTCGTGAAAAACCATTTTAATTGATAGCGTATACTATGCGGTGAAAGTTGACGATACCATTTTTCTTTTTTCGATTTAAAGAACAGAAAAAAAAAACTCAGTGTGGTTCCAAAAATCTCTATGAGACTCAGAATCTTCCTATTTCTACGATATTCGACTCCTCCTATTTCTCGGCCTACCCTGACGCTGACGGATGAGTTTACAGCTAATATAGCGTGGCTTTGAAGTCGCCGCTTGCGGGGCCTCGATTTTGAGAAGACTGCTATAAACGTCAGTTTCCTTCGCCGACAAAGGGTGCCTAGCCGCTATTGACAGCGACACGACTGTAAACAAGGTGTCTAGGACCCGGTGGAGAATTAATTATACCTACTTGTTCGCGCTTTTTTTTTCTTTCATTTCTACGTTTTTATCCCATTTTTTTACACAATTCGATCAACCCTATCGAACTACGCCCCTGATTCGTCAAAAACCTTCTTCTTTGAAAATTATTGAGTAGATTTTTTTATTTTTCTAATCGATTTCTGGAACGACTAGAGTCACAATAATCACCGTAGTAAAATAATAAAATAATTTTTGACAAAATCAAGACTATAAAATCGTATGAAAGAAAATGTCAAACTGGTTTCCACCGCTGTCTCGGGTTCTCGTTCTATTCCCCCAATGTGTATTGTGTAGATATACCATACCCTATTCTACCATTTCACGGTTTTCCAAGTTTCCACAGCGGGAGGTCCTCACCGGGCCCAGTTTGTTTTGACTAGCTAATAATTTTGCGGCCCATTGTCAGTCAGGATTAGGAACTACGAGGACGTGAGTAGGTAGGCAGGTAGGTAGAAAAGGTATACGAGAGGGTCGGAAAGCACCGCTGGCTCTTACCTACCTATCTACCTACCCTGTGCCACCCATACGTAAATACGTAGCATAATATGACAAGCAACCTTTGTTCTCCGTTTCGCAGGACGTTGGACAACAAAGCCCACGGTATTATACGCGGATACGCGGGGTCGTAAAATCTAAGACCGACGTTAATTACTGCACCTAGAAATAATAATACGGTACACGCATAATGAGGTAGTTGGGGTATTCGGCAAAAATTTTACGACTCACTTTTCCTACGGTCATTCGAAATATCTAATACCCGAGGGACCTTTTCAAGCTTCAAGGGAGGGAAACCGTAAAATGAACGGAATGGAAATATCTTCACCTCATCAATACGACAATGGTGCAATTAAATTGAACAGAAATCTAGGATTCTACTTGCAGGGGGTCTCGAATATCTGGCTAATCACTGTTGTAAATTCATTCGAAACCTTTTCGAAATGAAAATTCACGATGAAAAGTAGGTAAAAATAGCGAAAAGAGTGAACGAAATATACATATAGCTTATAGCCCACGTTCTCTGAACTATGAGAGCTACGACGACGGTACACACGAGCGACGTGGGACTGGATAAAAGTGTAAAAATGCTGACAACCGAATAATAGAGGAAGCAGTCAGTCACTTTGAGAGATGGCATGAAACAGGACGGTGCCACGGAACGTTGGTTGCTCGGCGTTGTTCGTTCAGCCGTGAAAGGTAAAAAGATGGCAAAAGACGGATGAAACCAGCCGCGGTTCGCGTGTTGGAGCGAGAGAGAGACGCTATTTGCGGCTCCTAATAAATCATAGCTCAATACATCCGTCTCTTTTCCACTATAGCTGTTTCTCTCGCTATGAAATATAACATACGTCCCTCTACGAATTTCAATATAGGTATGCAGAGTTTTTAACAAATTTTGATATTATTAGGGAATTTTTGGGCTATATATCAAATTTACAGCCTTTTTTTGAATGACATTTTAAATCAGGATTCACAATCGTGCGTCTAGCGTGTTCACGGATGACGAGAGACTCGAGACACGTGTGTAAAGTTTTCTAAAGAAGAATATTTGAGTACATAATATACGACTTTAGTCATAACCTGGTGTATAATCTAACCATGAGACATTTTTATTGCATGAAAAATTTTATAATAATCTCTTGTAATCTTACGATTAGAACTGATTATATAGTATACTTGGAAAATTAATTAACGTGTAAATATTTTCTCAACCTTAAATGGAGAAGAAGAAAAAAGGTAGGTGTATTAAAAATTCCAAGATCCCGGCGTCTATGTACACTAATAATAATAAAAACACATGGAGCTTTTGATCGAGTGTGCCGAAACTGAGTAACTGTTTAACCATACGTGACAAGTTATCAATTTATTACGTGCCCCCCTCCCTCCAAGTTGTTTATTCTTCTTCTTTTTTTGTTTGTCGTTTTGTTTTCCAAGTCAAAAATGAGTTCTCAATTATTTCAATAATTTTTGTTACACGGAACGGGAGACGAGGGGGAAAAAGGGCGTCTCTTTGTATTTGTTGAATACGAAGTCACGTATTGAATACGTTACCGGATGGGGCTGTATAGTCTACGCATGTGAAGGTTTGAAAGGCGGGCTCTGGCAGTCAGGCAGTCAGGCAGTCAGGCAGGCGAATATATTGATTGTGTAGCCGGCTGGCAGCGACAGTGACATATGTCACCGGGGCTTCTCTTTATCGCTGATTTAAACATGAGGCAGTCAAGTCCTCGCCTAGCTGACTACGTCACGTAGAACGACGAGCCTCGGAATATCACCGCACACAAACGTCGCTACACACACGCGTACCTATAACCTACGTACACGACGCTGCATTTGTGGGAGCCGAGCCAGCCCGCCCGTGTTAACCTGTTATTATTTTAATAACAGTCATGCTTCAAGATTTACCGCAACTCGAGCTAACCACGTTTCCCCACATCATCAATGTTGCCCCGCAGACGCGTTTTTTTCTTTTTTTTTTCTTGTCTTAGTTATTCTAGACGCGTTCATTATCCAACATGTGCCAAAATGTGCGAGAGCAGATGTGTGTCTCTTACGCACACCTAGAATTAATAGAGAAAAAAATATCGAGTACAGGTACGATGATAAATTATCACGAATCAATTCCTGATCCATCGATCCCACAGCTCGACGGCCGAGCGGACAATGCGGAGATTGATATCGGTCGAAGATAAATAGCTTTACAACATCGCATACCGTCTAGATCGCCGTCTTAATGTTCCCAACAGTCTGTGTATATGATGACGAATGTGTATTCTCGAGAAGACAATATAATGCTGCGTTTTGTACGAGAGAATGAATAGCGATAATGATGGATGAAGGATCGAGGTAATCGTTGGGATTATTTGTTAATTAGTTCGTTGCGCAAGGTACGAAATAAAGTTGTGTTTGTTTTTTTCTCGCTGTCTATTTTTCTGTCGGTGAGTACGTGTGTTCGTGGGTCTGCATAAAGCCTAAGAGAGAAATTTTGGGTCGGGCACGCGCGCGCGCGCCCCCGTAGCCCTGGAGTAAAGCTCGTATTTCACGTTTTAATCTCTCCATTGTTCCTGCCTCCCGCGCTCGGTAGTATAACGGAGTTTAGGAGTAAAAATAATGCCTACCACGAAACACGCAAACCTGTCGGCCATAAACCACCGAGGTGCACACCAACGACGACGAGGAGGACGAGGACGAGGACGAAAACGACCAAGGCGAAGGCGAAGGCTGAAGCCAAAGCTGAGGGCAGCGCAGGCGCTGCACGACTATAAGAATTCTTATGGTTATAATATTTATCTAAAAAAGAGCCAACAATATACAAGGTAAACTCTTCTAAGTAAGGGAGAATAAAATGTAAGCGGAAAGGATGGATTTTATTTGATGAATTGATAATCTTTTCAATCTATGATTCAATGAATAGTTTGACGATCATCTTTTATTCGAGCCTGGTGCAGCTGCTGGTCTCTGACACTCAATAATTGCTGTACACTAGTTCCTGACCCACTGCCACCCTACTTTCTGACACTCGGCTCGCTACAGCTAGTTTAGTCTTTGGAGTCGGTTCGTTCCAGTAATTATCAGATGAGATCTCATAGTTCCTCCAAATGCAACAAATATTCACGTTGACCAAGTCGATTGTGTCTGTTTCAACGAAGTGAACGTCTTTATACAAAATAAAAACTATTGAGGTTACGTCTCTCGTGAATCTGAGGGTCAGAAACTAGCACAATGCTGAAATAAACAAAATACCGAAAGAACCCGGTATTTGACAGTCACTTTTAGTCATGAATAATGCATTTTTGTAGCAGACTTTGGACTATAGCGTATACACTAAGTGGTTCAACTTTCCTCCTTGATAATTATTTCTCATCAGCCGGTCGTGTGGTATTGTAGAATATCGCGGGGGTGAAATTGAAAAACCACGCGGTAGAGGGATTTTTGTTATTTCACTCCGCATAGTTGTTACGGTTATGGAATAATTGGCACCGTTTATCTGGCGCCGTCGCAGCCTCTTGTTACCTGGCATAAGAGTTCAGGGTCTGCCTCTGGAGTAGAGGGCCTCTGGGCGAGGATAAAAGCACCGCCTAGGTGGTCATTCTTGTGCCTAATTTTGAACGGGCGTGCGTTCACTCTTAGCGCAATTACCAGTGGCGCCCTATCATTACGAAGGATGCCGTACGGCGCAGCGGCGCGGGCGGCTACGTGATCGGCGAGAGATCGGGACGGTTAATTATATCGGGTATAAAATTGTGAGCTATACGCGGGAGCGAATACCGTGTAATTAAATAATCGAAACGAGAATAAAAGTACACAGGCAAAAAATAAAAGAAAATCAACTAGATCTCGTAGGCGTGTGAAGTGCTGAGACATGCGTCAAAACGCGTCGCCATTGCGTTCCGTGTCCTCGTGTGAAACCGAAAACGACGTCTCGTCATTCTCGGTGGAAGAACGTCGCGACGTTCCGTCACTCGCCTGCCCGCTTTCGACGGTATTCACGCCACTCAAAAACGCAAGATGCCTTGATGACTGTCCCTCTCGATAACCGTCACGCGGCGCGCAGTCGGACCGGTGACGCGGGACGCAACCAACCGCGCGATATGAAACTGAAGAAAAACGAAGAACGTATTTTTGGCGATGATTGCCAAAGCTTAGGAGGAACGGTGATGATATTTCGTAAAGTCTATTTCGGCGAATAATCGCCCACCAGCGTGACACAACCGCGGACCTAGAACGAAAATTCCAACACGTCAGTTTGTGGTGACCGGTTAATCCCAGAGATTACGGAAGACCGGATAGACCCAGGCGTTGGCTTTCGACGTCGAGAGAGAGAGAGAGAGAGACCCCGACACCGGCGAACCGCATCACTGTCACCGTTCCTGTCATCCTATCAGAAAACTCTACTCTGTTTGCCAGCCACTTGGGGCTGTCCATTCGTTCCTTGTTGTTCGTTGTTTACTCAATCGGACAGCAAGACGGACAGGCGAACGGGCAGGAAGGGACAGACAGACACGAGGGAAGACATATGCGACGTCAAAATAGCGAGAATACGAAAAAAAAATAAATAAAAAAAAAACATGAAGCAGAAGAGGAAGAAGAAGAAGAGCGAAAGCTTCTAATAACCAAACGACACGAGTCTTTATGCTTTCGCAAAGATCGCCTATATTCCCACAGCACGTGTTGACGGCGGTACAGCCTCTGTCTGACTCGAGTACAGGACTGTCCTTTGACGAGGGGAACCGAACCATGCGAGACTGCGGCTTTACGGCTCATTTGAAATACTCAAGTGCGTTAATGCATGAGAGAACCTCGAGATTGAAACTGCGAGACTTTATTCGGTTTCCGTTTGAAGAACCTCCACTGGTTTATAGCCGAATCGGGGAAAATGATGGCAATTTGGTGATGAGAATGATATGAAGCTGAAGTTAGTAGCCAAAAGTGCGAAATTCAATAAAATTGAGACAATGATGGGCCATAGAAATTTTATCTTGTGGAATATTGTGCAAAGGAATACTTCCATGAAATTATAGACAATAGACACAAATCTGTACTGCGTAATTTTATTCAGGTGAACTTGGAAATTTTTTGCTACTAGCTTCAGCTTCAGCTTCATGCGAATAATCGGGGCAAAGTTGCATAAAATAATACTTTTTCGGCGAGGACGCGATCATGTTTTCAATCTGATTGAATCGATTCCCCAAGTCCGTTGTGGCTACTTCAAACAGTCACCTTTTTCATCCGATAAGAGTGAATATGGTCACTCCGGAGAATTCGAATTTGAATTTCCAGTTTTCGACAATCGACTAATTGCTACAGCTAGTTCAGGGTTTATCAATAATTATGAGATAAGGACTCTAACTTCTTATAAATTGAACATGAATGTTCAATAATTGATTCAAAGGGAACAGGAATCCATTGCTGGAGTTTATAACCTCCTCGAGCTGCGTGCCACTCTTCTTTGTCAAAACTGCGTTGTTTTAACTTTGGATTCGGACTTTATGCAGTAAATAGTAACGTTGAATGGTCAAACTTACCTGTTTGATGATTAATTCAAATGGGAACATACACCTTAAAATTTCAAAAATGTCAAAACCACCGAAAGTCATTTTTCCGACTTTTGAATGGTTTTCACATGCTGCTAGAGAAAATTTTTTTCTGTCTACGATGCACGAGATAAAATCTACCGGTGGACCGATTTTAGTTTTTATGGTCCCAAACCGTTCAGTAAAGAGGCCTTTTCAATATGGACAGAGAACTTTTTCATAACTTTATTTTTACTCGAGTTATCATAAAAAGTAACGTATGAAAACAGAAAATCGCTATTTTATTCTCGAAAATGATGAATATCTGGCACAATTTTGATCGGATCAAAAGGTTCTCTGTTCATTTTGAAACGGCCTCTTTACTGAATAGTTTGAGACAAAGAAAAAATGTGTTCCCAAATCGTGTGAAAAACATTCTAAAATATATAGAATTCCTTTTTCTGACATTTTAAGGTGTATATACCCTCTTAATAAAATAAACGCCCGAAGGGGTTCAGAAACGGGGCTGTTGACGTTACTTGATAGAATTTTTGAAATCCTACACGTCGTGTCAGTGTGACCGGGCTAATTGCAGCTCGGTGCTGACGGGTAGGACGCGAGGGTGGCGTCGACCGTTTCCGACAATCCGTGGACCTTATAATTACGACTTCCCCGGGCAAATGGGTGAGCTGTCAAGTGCCGAGGGTCCATTTGTCTTGTCGGTGAGAGGAGGTGTACCGTAGTGCCGGACCTCGACTTCCAGCGTGGATTCCGTGGTCGGGACGCTGGACTCCCGGAATCCTCAGAGTTCCTTCGGAGTCAACGCCGAACGTGTGATCCTTATCGCTAATGACCGCAGCTTCTACCGTCTTACACTTATACATGACCGTGTAACCGCGCGTGCTCGAGATTCGATCGCGGTTAGTTTATCTGACTTGCAACGAAATACCGCGGCTCTATCTTCGATGGAAAAATTCGACCATCTCTGTTTTTTCGCTTTCGATTTCGCTCGCAAGGCCGAATTTTTGATAACGGGAACGCCAGACGGTTTTACATCAAACATCGAAAGATCAATAGTCGGTGTGCACAGCTGTGCAACGTGTCTGAATGTGGATTTGTTCTTTTCATCCGTGACATTCTCAAACACGACCTCCTTTATTACAGCGAAATAAGACATTGCGTGGTATTCATTAAAATAACCCGCAATTAATTTCGAACAATTGTTCGAAAATGATGTTCAATATTAACGTTGAAGAATAGCAATAAATATTGTCGTTAGTTATTGTTCCTGTCATGTTTCCAGTGTCATCCCTTCCGCAGGCTGTATGAATCGAGCAAAACACTTTTTGTTATTTAAATTCCTTTCGATTATAAATACGTCCATTCGTTCCGATACTCTACGTTCTTAACCAAGGCACGACGTGTTTGACGAAAAACACGTGTCAGTTTGATCAGCCGTCTATCCATATCGATAACGAACAGCTCAACCCATGTCCCACTCGAGTTTGTTATGTTAATTGCACTCTTCGTTTACTCGTCATTATTCATGCGACAATACTTTTGTACTTTATTATCTTCACTTTCTTTGTTTCTTCAACACGTTTCAACAACGCATTTGCACAAGTAGAAACAACCAGTACCGAGGCCGAGACCGTGGAACCCTTGCATCAGTCTACTTACATATCCGGTAATTAAAATTCCTGGAATTCAATATCCAATCTAGAAATTGACTTTCAAACGGGGAAAAATATCCTGCAGGGCCCTACCAGGAACGCCATTTTTTCTTCGATTCAGGGCAACCTTGGCGTTTTTGGGAGGGTCCCAGCAGGGCCCTAGATAGTTTTCCCCGACTGAAAGTCAATTTTCTACACCGGTAATAATTAAGGATGTAATTCGGGTTGAAAAAGGCCCAGGATAATGCGATTTTCAAAAAACTTTTTATTGCGGGCTTCTTTCGGCTTTACTAGTTGTAAATACATTCGGATATCAATTTCTGCGAATATCCAATCCGAATCTGATTTTTAAAGTGTTCGAATCCGGTCCCAACAGTAATAATGATATGTAGAAATTATACAATTGCACAGCTCAGTTTTCACAGCTAGTCTTGAATGTAAAAAATTGTGAGAAAAAGTTAATTATAGAATCTGCATCCTTAAGCCCCACAATAATTACTCTATTGCACAGAAGCTAGAAGCAGTCGTCGTTAGTATTTCGTGCAGTTCAGTTGCTGAGAAAAAGAGATGAATGTATTTTATTTTTCTCACAGTGTACGCAAGGACGTGCGTGTTTTTGATAAATCCTTCAAACGCGGTGAGGCAACGCGGGTTGTAAAAGCTCGTCGGCACCGTGACCACGAACAACGCGTCCTTCCTGCATCGTGTCGTAAGTACTGTAAACGTTTTGACGATGTGAGTATATTCTTCGAACGGTTATACGCCGACTGGGAAGGGAATACGACAGGAAGTTGACGATAATCGTTTACTTAACCCGTTCCCTTATATCCCTTATACCCGTGTAATCGGAGACTCGGGTTCGCGCGCGGAACAACTTATTTCCAGGATGATCAAAAGCCGACTCCCTTGTGTCGGGTGGAAGAACAATGTGCAGGATTGACTTTTTCCTCTATTTCTTTCTCTTTCTTTTTCTACATTTTTTTTTAACGCTCAAACCCTTTCAACGTTACATCCCGGATCCGCGGCGCGTTTCCAATTCAACGATTTCAACCATTTCGGATCCAAAAAGCCGCCGACGGGATAACCACAAAGGCTTCAAAAAAGGTATATCGGGGTTGTGCGCGGCCTGTCACGCTTATTGTCCACCCTTCGCTCTGGGTGACTGGTCAGCACAATGACCACCAGCAACGCGAGCCTCGAGCCTCTGCCTCTGCCTTGGCTCAACGTCACGTGACGAATCGCGTACAAACCGTTTAATTAACTCTTGCTGATTCGGAAAAAAATCATTTTCATTATGTATTCGGTAGACAGACTTGAAACATTCCGTGTTGTACACATTTCTGTATTAAGTTTCATAAAAATGTATGCGAAGCAAGTGATATACATATGTATATTTTTTTTATATTAAAATTCAATTTTTTTCAATATTTGAATATTCATATACTTAATAGTGTTGAAAATTCAAAATCATTCGGAAATTTCGTAGTCAAGATTTATACCTACTAAATTTCATGTACAGTATATGATATGAAAATTCATGATAATTTCATTTAAAAATGGGTTTCCACTGCTGCAACAATTGCTGAATCGGATCATAAAATATTGCAGAATGAACCAAAAAAATGAAAATTTTACGCTTCTAATTGGATGGGCTATTGATAAATGACTGAAACACCCTTCGTAACTGAAAACAAAACGGAATCATAGTATGTTTTGAATCTCCAAAACAGTTTCATAAATTTAATAGAACCGTATCAATATTGAGATACAGTGAAGACACAAACATAAAATTTCAAGATGTTTCATATTAATTTCATTTCAATCATCAGGATTTGTAAATTTCATTCCCGTTTGTGTAAGTAATATCAAGATACTTTCAACGGTGTCGAAATCGAGTGACGTACCGAGCATTGTTCCCATTAGACGAGCCTTTGAGTAATTCATGATCAATTCTGAACGGTCTTCGGCCTTTTCAACGCACGTTTCCGTTTCAGGTACTCACTTTGAGTGACATAAACGGCACGATGTGTCAGCTAGATTTTAAAACGGGCACTGCGGTAATTATGTAATTAGGATTTACTGTTTTACACTGGCTATTACGCCGCACGGCATACGCGCTTCGAGTTCTAGTCTATGTTTGAATGACGTGTTTTGATGTGTCAGACTTTATATCCACGGTGTAATTACTCGTGCAATTAGTTCGAGGAGAACTTTTACAGCCCCAATTGTTCGTCGTTCCCAAGTGTACTCGAGTACCCGGTATTATCGCGTGTATAATATCTTCTATCTGTCTCATTTTATTTTCTCATAACGACATGCGTAACGTTGAAACATATACAGTAGGGTGGTCCTTAAAAAGGTCATTTTTGAAGTTGAAAATGCACACCCCCCAGATCGATTCCAAATAAATAAATAAAAATCCTCACCAAATTTCAGCCTTCTAGCTCAACTAGAAGTCGTGCCTGTGACCACGAACTTTTTCCCATTTGAATAACATGGGTTTTTGTCATACTTTCGGTCACTTTTTTATTGCAACTGTAATAAGCCTACAAAAAATCTGAAATTCACAGGACGTAATCTCAGCTGTTACTGCGACCTGTAAAAAAATCAACAGACCTCCAACATCATTTTCCAGATTGCTGTAGGGTGATGAACTTGATGTTCAAATTGTTTTTCATGAGTATTGCATCTTATGGGCCAATTCGGACTTTTACTTACTATAAGCTATGGTTCGAATGAATTTCACTGCATTCAGGTGAAATTCATAGAAAAACTCGTATTCTCCTGAATATATGGGGTATTCCATGCGAAGCGGGACAGATTTCGGCCGAGGTACGGCGAATTCGACGTTCGTCCAGAATATAGTTCCTAATTACTACCTTGCAACGAGATTTCCGGAGTTTTACCCCCTGATTGATTTTCGGTTTTCCGCGTTAGAAAAGTATGGCGCAATTTTCAGCCAACCACTTTTTTTCGTTCGCCGGCAATTATTTATCGAATTTTGTTTTGGAAACTATAAAATTATTCTATATCATAATGGCTGTTTATGAACTGTTTTGTATTGGTATTTGGCATACGTACTTCATTTTAATAAAGTCCAGGTAACGAAAATCGTTAAGGTTACTATAATTTTTGTTTCTATAATTTATTGCCGGCGAACAAAAAAAAGGGGTGGCTGAAATTTTCACCATACTTTCGTAATACCTTTAACTACGTTCAGTAAAATTTTCAAGTGAATCCAGTAGACCCTAAGATAATTCCTTCAATCGCGCCTCACGGAAAACCGAAAATCAACTGGGGGCTGAAACTCAGGATATCTCGTTGCAAGGTAGTAATTAGGAACTAGATTCTGAACGAACGTCGAATTCGCCGTACCTCGGCCAAAATCTGTCCCGCTTCGCATGGAATACCCCATATATTCAGGAGAATACGAGTTTTTGTATGAATTTCACCTGAATGCAGTGAAATTCATTCGAACCACAGCTTATAGTAAGTAAAAGTCCGAATTGGCCCATAAGCTGCAATACTCATGAAAAACAATTTGAACATCAAGTTCATCACCCTACAGCAATCTGGGAAATGATGTTGGAGGTCTGTTGATTTTTTTACAGGTCGCAGTAACAGCTGAGATTACGTCCTGTGAATTTCAGATTTTTTGAAGGCTTATTACAGTTGCAATAAAAAAGTGACCGAAAGTATGACAAAAACCAATGTTATTCAAATGGGAAAAAGTTCGTGGTCACAGGCACGACTTCTAGTTGAGCTAGAAGGCTGAAATTTGGTGACGATTTTTATTTATTTATTTGGAATCGATCTGGGGGGTGTGCATTTTCAATTTCAAAAATGACCTTTTTAAGGACCACCCTAATATACAGGTTACGAAATTGAGTTGTCAAAGAGGATCTCTCTCGATATCGTTATCCTCGCAATACAAGGGATACCTCGGAGACGCTCGGCAACAGAAATCGTCCAATTGAAGAATACACACAAGAATTGTTGAGTAAAAAACGAAAGAAAAGAAAATAGAGCGCTGCTGTTTGTCTGGGGTAACAAAAAACCAACTGTCATTACACCAGTCAGTCAATGTCACTATTTATATTTCTCGTTGTCGAGTCGAGTCAAGTAAAATAAAGCGAGGCAGAGTAAAGAATAAAGAACGATCCGACAGAAGAGATCTGAAGCACTAATCTTATCGCATACACTATACGAGTTTTCCTAAGCCAAAAGCACTTCGCCTCTAGCCTTAACGCGATAGGTGGGACAGGGAGGGTATTAAGGATGTATAGGCTATACAATCTCAACCAAAAGTGAGTCTCGTCGTCAATATTGAGTACTTCGAGATGAGATAAAAATCGGAAAAAAATCAACCACAATCAAGATGATAAGAGTATTCATTTTCAATAATAATAATGCCCAAAAGTTATCAACAAATTGTTTAAACAAATCATTGTTCAACAAATTTCCTGGTGACGTTATTTTTTTTTCATGTCAAATGAATTCGTTAATCTTTCTGAATACACATGAATTTTTTCAGAATTTTGTCACTTTTTTGAAATTTCCGTTTTCGATTTTGAAAAATGGGGAAAAAAATCTGAATTTTGGATATGTTATTGTGGAAACGATGTAGATTACAATTCCGAAGTTTCCGGAGCGTGAAACTAATAGTTTTGTAAATACAGCCGTTAGAAATTTCCGAAAACGGAAATTTCAAAAAAGTGACAAACTTCTGAAAAAATACATGTGTATTCAGAAAGATTAACGAATTCATTTGACATGAAAAAAAAATAACGTCACCAGGAAATTTGTTGAACAATGATTTGTTTAAACAATTTGTTGATAACTTTTGGGCATTATTATTATTGAAAATGAATACTCTTATCATCTTGATTGTGGTTGATTTTTTTCCGATTTTTATCTCATCTCGAAGTACTCAATATTGACGACGAGACTCACTTTTGGT
The DNA here is from genome assembly GCA_018257835.1 of Euura lappo. Classification (NCBI taxonomy): domain Eukaryota; kingdom Metazoa; phylum Arthropoda; class Insecta; order Hymenoptera; family Tenthredinidae; genus Euura; species Euura lappo. The sequence continues at coordinate 66,218 of JAEUYN010001365.1, read as the reverse complement.
TGAGACTGTATAGCCTATACATCCTTAAGCTGGGTATACACGGTAATGGGAACTCATCAATTATAATTCAGTGACACAAACATGGATTTGACGTGTCGTTAGGACATGCTTGATCGATGACGCGTTACCCCCTCGCCGACGGATTCCCAGTATTTAAAATGATTCCGCAAAATTCTGATACGCCTGATCGGAGTCATACTCCTAAATTCCTTCTAGTGACTGTCGGATTAGATGATGCGATCAGAGATATTTGAGTTGTAGTTATTTTTACGACGGACGAAATGCCTGTGGGCGACGTATCGAATGGCAGGTGAATATCGTATAAGTATATATGCGAGAATAAATGAGTAAATTTTATCGACGAGTAAAGGTCTCGATTTGTATATCGTAAAGTATCTATCTTTATACCGGGTCGTAAAGTATGGGTGAGAATTACTTTCGGGTAGGTGTGTGTGTGTACGTATAGATAATATACAACAAATAGAAGTACATATATAAATAAACAGACAAATGGGACAGCCGAGTCAGTTTAACTCGACACACTCAACATTCCAACGATTGGTAAACTTTCGAATATCACACCGTCAATGGCTGTAGGTGTGTTGGAACAATTTTTTGTCCTTTGCTTCGTTACAACGTTAATATCTGTTTTTCTTCGTTATTTATCCGCATAAACGAGATTTCAAATTTTCGCACTTACAATAGCACGTTGTAAATTAATTATATTAATCATCGCCACGATTAACGAGCCAAAAATTGATTGAATGATTGTGAAATTTTTGGTACTACGGCATCACAGGCGATTATTTACTGGTAATATGCCTCATAAGTTTGAAACTTTAGAACCTTTTTTTATTTTTTCAAGTCTCAAGTATTCGGTATCACGCTGGTTTAATATGCAGCTACCAGGTAGGTTATTTATTCATTTGACAACTGCAGACGTTCATTTACGAGGCTACCGCGAGCTATCAATTTTTTCTTTTTCTTCTTCTCTCCATCCAGTCTTATCTCATGTTTATTCGTTGTTTTTCTTTCATTCTCGCATATTTTGATACGCGTCAGTTTTTATTTTCTCATTTCTCAAAGCAACAAATGTATTTGTGACTTAATCGATCGTTCGCAGCTGGACACCGATGTACATCGCCGTTCCTCAGAATCGACGTCACGACGATGTTTTTAATTTACGAATTTTACTTATCAATTGATTGATCTCGAATTTAATTGGAATCTCTGTCACTTTGATACAGATTAAAAAAGGATTCATAATTTATACCCACGGTTCGACTTACAGGTACCTGGAATCACATCGATTTACCGTCTATAAATAAATGCGACTGTGTTACTGTGTCGGTGATAAGATGCTCTAACCCGATTGCGAGACCGCCGATATTGCTGAAACAATTTTTCTGTCTTTTTTTTCCCTCAACACTCACCACTTTCATTATCTCAAGATGTAATAAATTCTGATTCGCTACTGACGTGGTCGAACGACAATCACGGCTTTTTTCGTTACCGATCGTGCTTAATGATTCAAAAGATGAAGAAGACAAAAAAAAAACGTATCCTTGTCCGACTGATTGCGACGGGTAATTAACTTTATCAATTAGCGATAATCTCGCGTAGATTATAACCTCACTTCAGTATTCTGATTATAATCTTTATAATACGAATTTCATTTTTTGGTTCTATTTATTTTTTTTTTATATATATATATACATGACTAATTATTCCTACGCTGTTAAAAATATCTTGAAATTTCTTATTTGTGTCTTGAGATTGAAGAAACATACCGAGTTTTCAATCGCTATATCTCAATATTGATACGGTTCTATTAAATTTATGAAACTGTTTTGGAGATTCGAAATACACTTCTCACAGTGTGGACTTTATAATGAGAAAATCTAAAAAATCTTGAAGCTTCGAATTCTTGATTCGGATAATTATTGACTGCTATGGGGCGGTCGCTACTGTGAATTACAACTTTGTTAAACAAGAAGGCAAAGTGTCCAGGATATACACCGCGCCTTTCAAGTTATCGAGGGATTTAATGGATGCGTATATTATACACGTGTATAAATCCGCACCTACGTAGGTGTGGGTATATTTTTAATACTTCCCTCTCATTCATTCGGATCTTTCTACATCTTTTCGAGAACATCTTTCGCGGTTTTATACTCCCCGGCCTATTTACGACCTCGTGTATATTTCTTTTCTTCGTCCTCGTTTTGTTTCATTTGTTTTTTTTATCATGCCACAAAATGGCGACTCAGAAGACGGCAGTCTTTGCAGTTTCTCGATCGTAAAAGTTAAAACTCGTGTATATAATACGCGAAGCTATGTAACACGTTAAAAATGAGAGAAAATAACGTGAGCAGTGTTCATTCGGCATACAACACACAACACACCTCGAGGATACGGGTCGTACACTATACTTGGACCGTGCTGAATGTGTCCGCAGCGCGGAAAGACTCTGGCACGCCCTGCCTCGTAAACCTCTCTCTCAGGGTTTCGAATGTATATATTTTATACATCGGTGGGTAGTTGCTCCGTTGACATTTTGTATAAGCACGCAATATAATTAGCGGCAATAATCGTAAATAACGTAATTTGCATACTTTTTTTCGTATAATAAAGCTGTTTTTTATCATCATAACCGCGAAGAAGAAGAAGAAGAAGAAGAAAAAGTAGTTCTGCGATTTGCAATATAAAATACACCTCAAACCTTCGATTCAGACTTCCTTATCTGACACTCTGATACATACATTCTCTTCTAGCTTCTTCAAAGATTCTATCGTCTTTCTAATGCTGTAAATGAAGAAATTGACTATGAAAAATCTTAAAAGATTCTGATCGATTAACTATATATTCCGAATATTTTGAGGCGTGCATCGATTAAGAATTTGACGATATATTACACGTATAAATTGTGTGGAGACCTTTCGAATCAGTAAGCTAATCCCCTGATACTTGATTTCAGATAGCGTCTAATCAAAGTCGTTGGTTATGGGATTAAAAAGAATCAGAAAACCGATACTACGACTTTAAATTATTGGCTATTAAAAAATGATAATCAAATACTTGTATCATTAACCGATTCCCAGAGAGGTTGGAAATAAAAATCACGTCGGTCGTATCCTACCGTGCGACAGGATGAATATTAACTTCTCATACCGATAGACGTTATTACTCAACCTCGAAGACTATCAGTCCATGAATTTTATCGCTCTTACCTCGAGGGGTATTAACATTGTATAAAAATCACATAAATGGTTATATTCACTGTTTACCTATACGCAAGTAAAATTAACAATTCACGTGAAAAATTAATTGGACATGGTTTTTTTTTCTTTGTCTATTTATCACCTGCGATTCTCTATTCTTTTTAACAACAGAAACGTACGCCGTGTGTAATTCACTGCGTTTCTCTCACAAATGCCGTTTCTTACGCCTAGCATACAAATGAAGGGTAATAAACATGTCGTCATTATCTGTCGGATTTTATAGGTGGGATACCGTCTGACTTCTTGACATACAAAGAGCCAGTGGCTCTCCGATCTTGATTCGATTAACTGCCAACCTCTGCAGCCGAAACATTATTTTTTCTTCTGCTCTCAGACTCGAAAACAGCTGCTTGTAACAGTCTCGGATAAAAATCACCTGCCACTTGGGTCGAAGCGATAATCTGCGAACGCGAGATATTTCGGTACTAAAGAATTTTAAGATGCAGGTGTGCAAAGATTGTTCAACAAATGAAACTGTGCTTGTGAAAAATAATTCGTCATAATTGAGAAAATAAAAAGTGGCGATGATCGAGGTTGTAAAATTGTCGAGTGGTCAATCCGAGGATCAGGGTTTTTCGAAAGCGAGAGCTTCAGGGATTATTTACTGCCAGCCCAATTAACATTTGCCTCGTTATTTCATGTCGCTTAGCAATTAACGATATTTACGGGAAACGGTTACCCCCGGCGGGAGGAACGACGCTTAATTATCTCCTAATGAACCAACACGTATCGGAGTCAAGTCGCCCCCTCCTCGCGGCAGCGCGATGAAGACGTCCTACCCGACTAATTGCCCTCGCTGCCTGCCTTCCCCGTCTCTCTCGCCGCCTCCTCGCGTCAAGGGGTGACCCGTCGTGAACCACATACGCGCGGTACACTGTCAAAAATTTCTGTATCAAGTTTCATAAAAATGTATGCGAAGCAATTAACATATATTTTTTGTATATTAAAATTAAACTTTTTCAATATTTCAATATTCATATAACAGTTTTGAAAATTCAAAATCACTCGGAAATTTCATAGCCAAGGTGATGATGAATTTTATACACGGAATGTTTCGAAAATTCGGCCGAGTACGCGTATGATATGATAATTTTACGCTTTTAATTGGATGGACCGTATCAATATTGAGATACAGTGATTGAAAATTCGGCCTGTTTTTTCAATATTAAGACACAAATATGAAATTTCAAGATATTTTTGACAGTGTACGTCTGAATTTCCATCAACCACCGTCGTTGTGACTGCTGACTGACTATTTCTTTTGTTAATTTCTCGTGGAATGGGCAAAAATTGTTTGAACTATTTAATGAAAAGACTCGCTGAAAGTGAGGGGAAAAATTTCGAGTCAGCCGGTGGTTGAAATTTCGGGTTTCGGGTTCCCTGCTGATTTTTCGTGACGAGATAAGCCACGTCCTGTTTGCTCGCTTCGCCCTCGAAAAGCATCGCGTCGACGGGACTTGATGCCCCTACGAAGATGCTCGTTAAGCCTTTTACCGCCATCGTCTGTATCGCGCGGCAGTACGTTAGGCCGTATATCACCGAGGGACCACCAACCCACCCGGCTACCACGGAGGTTATATTCAGGTGGACGAATAATACCCTCGCCCCGCGGCGATTTAATCTCGTGTGTATCTTCCGCTTGTACCCCTCCCAAAGGAAGAAAAAATGATGGAGAAAATTGAACGATTTTCCTCATCATTGTCAAAATCAATTAGCAGTAATCACCCACGCAGCTAGAAAATTATACCTACGTACACGGCTGTGAATCGTGCCGTTAAACATTGCATCCACCGACGAGACCATCGTGAATCATTACCTCCGGTGGGCAGCCGGACCGGCTAACATACTGCGAGCAATGGCTTCAGGCATGTCTTCTAGTAATTCAGTAGCCAATTAGTTATACCGTGCCAGTGCCACGGGTAGTGGTTGTCGGCCAAGATTTCTATCGCGTGTATAGAGTGTAGAGATCCGACATAGGGTGGCAAAAACGCGTTAACTATCAACCACGCATACCGAGGGCTCGAGTATATTATGCAGGTTGAATTCCTCGCGACTGAACAGTCTGAAGTTGGCTCTAATCGAAGAAAAAATTGGCTCAGACGAGGTTGCAGAGGTTGTTTCTCGATCCCTGCCAAGTTCGGACTGTTCAGTCGTGAGGAATTCACCCTGTACAACGAAACGAAGAAACTTGAGATAAAGAATTGAAATGGAAATATTGTCGCCTCTTGCAACGACCAATAATTCAATTCTGAATCGGTAAGTCAGTAGATTTAATCGCCACCAGATACGAAGGTACAAAGTAACGTGGAGATCATCCGCATCGGCTCTTCGCCTTCACCGTTTCTGGTCGAGGTAAATTAAGAAGAAGAGGAAGAAAAAATTATGCCTTGTTATAACCGTAACTTAGACCGAAGTATCGAGACGGCGTCTCACCTTTTCGGACAGACTTATCTGTCTCTCGGGTTAGCTTCTTACCTGCGTCTCTTATAATCTAAAGTTTCTAACGTTTCTAAGGTTGAAACCCACAGCCGTCACGAGTTGCGAGCGTTCGTTCTCCACCGTGAAGCGGCTAATGAGTTTAAGGTGTTTGTTGGACGTCCGGACACGCTTTACGACGACACTTCATCGATTCGTGATAAAAATCTTTTTTACCCCCTCGAGAATTCCTACGGCTCGAGAGATTTTATCGCCTGTAATTACAAACGAAAAACTCCGACCGTTATACCGAATTATTCAATTTTTGTAACTAAGTTTGATCGACGATACATGAAAGATAAAATACAACCCGTGAATATCGCCAGTTCCGGTTTATGATCCCATAAATATCTGAATGGGATCTTGAATTACCCATCTCTATCTCTCTCTCTCTCTCTCTCTCTCTCTCTGTCCCCATCCCCATCCCTTGGCTGTGTGTCGATGCGGGAGGACGTCGACGTGGATATACATTTACTCGCTCGAGTTTTCGGTGGAGACGTTACCGTTATTTATTGGCTCGTTTATCAAGGTGGCACCGGCACCCTGGGCACCCTGGGCACCCCCGGCACCCTTTCCGCTATTGGTTTGGCTCGATGCTGCTGCCGCGGACTATCCGCCAGTGCGAAGGCAATCCCGAGATATATCGCCTCGATACCAATCCGCCGCGCCCGTTCCAGTGCTGATCCTTCTTTCAACTTTTGCACCGCCACCGCCGTTCCTCGAACCTCTCAGGGGCTGCGGGGTGATAAATGCTGCAGTTATTCGACCCGGGTGCTCAACCGCGCTGCAGGCACGACCCGTCTCGAGATAACGATAATTAGCGAGACCGATCTGGTCTGTCTGCTCATTCGAGACGGATTTCCGCGAGGGAGGAGCTCGAAAGTTTCACTCGGAGGTTTTCTCGGTGCGAGTAGAGCCTTTCTGAAGCGGATATCTGCCGGATCCTGACACCCACTGGCTTCTATCCGCGCAAGAAGATGGCTCGTTCAGTTTTCTTGGCGTAGATAAATAGCAGCGTTCGACAACTCGAGCCTAGGGAGACAGGCACTTTGTCCGATGGTTTGTCAGGGCGGAATAAACGCCCGATCACTTTACCTCGGGGTTGGTTATTTTCAGAATTTCACGACTTCGCTTAGATCCTGCGAGAGATCGATAGCGACTATCTGTTACTCGACGAGGGTGAGAGGATGATCATTTCGCCTTATGAAGAGACAAAAAAAAAAAGATACAAAAATGTCAAAAGTTCTTTTTCGAAAAGTCCACAGAAAGTAAGAGACAAATAACGCAGGTTTCGCTAGCCACAAAGGGAGGCAATATCCTTTCCTCCTTTCCTCCTTTCGTCGGCTCTTAGCCTCAGGCCGGACGGGCTAATAGCAGTCCCAGTGGTAAACAAGACGCTTTTGTCACCGTACTCCCCCTCTTATTATACTGCGCTTTTACCGCACGTACCGTGCACATAGTGGCTTCAGTCGTTACCTTCTTTCTTTATCGCGGTTTCCTCCTCCGACGTGCTCGTGCATACCGGGTGATATTCCGAAAAAAAAAACAAAATAAAATAGAACCACGATCCTGATAGAGATACAACCTAGTGAAGCGTGGCGAAGCGAAGTGCTAGGGGTGAAGTGTTCACCCGGCGAAGGGTAGGAAGTGAGAAACGAGTGATTTAGCGGGGTGGCTACTCGACGATAACCTGCCTGTCTGCGGAACAACCCCATTTGTCGTGTGTCTTCCGTTACAAAACTGGCTCTCGCACCCTCGCCCTCGTCCTCACCCCCCAGTTACTCTGCGCGGGTCAGGAAACCGAGGATCAAAGTCGTCCTTTGATTTCATTTTTATTATCATTATTGTTCAAATCGCGGTACATTTTTCTCCGGGGTGGAAAATGAAGCATCGGTCGGTTTATTATCGCGATGCTTCTGGCAGGGACGCGACGCCCGGAGATTTTCGGTACCCGAATGGCCCCTCGGCATGGATTTATACCCAGGGCAGCCACTTTGAGCCATCAGCGGCTCGTTTGAACTCAGCCGCGGCTCTCGCAGACGTTATAAAGACAAACTATGCCTCGGGCAACGTCATTCCCCTCCACTTTATGCCATAATTCTCCGGCTGTCCGCCTCTCTCCTTTCTCTCTTTCCATACGGCTGTCTCCCTCCGTCCGCGGGAGAGCCGTTCTTCCGCGGGTCTCTTGCGGCTGCACAAGACCTCTCGCTCGGTTTACGGTTACTGCCTGCGGGTAATAAAGATGGTTCTGGTTATGTACAACGGCAACGCGGCTACGGAGGCGGAGCTCGACTGCCCTCCGTGGGCAGGACTAACGCAAATGACTCTTCCGTGCAAGATGGCGCACCTCCGTCTAACCCGGACCCGACACTCGCTCCGTTTATATTTAGCTTTCAGCCTTCCTCGAGCTTCTCGACGACTGCAACCTCGAGCTTCTCCGAGGCCGACCCGCGACCCGAAAGCCTTGGACGACGACGATTCTCACCCCGCACCCTCGAAGGAAGCGGAAACGCCGACGCCCAAGACGACGGTGTTCGCGGTGACGGATCAACGAGAACGTAGAGTTTTTCGACTTCTGAATTCGCGAACGTGTATATACCTAAAATAAATAAGAAATTCGGGGGCATGATCGTCGTTGAATGTTAACAACTTCGGAATTCCAACCGCGGCTACTGTAACCGCGCGCGGTCCTTTGATACAACCGCGTTCCTCCCTTCGTCGGACGGGACGCAGACACATGGCTACTTGCGAGGCAGCTCGCGGCGACTTAGGCGAGTTAACGTTGACCGAGTCGAGTTTTGCGGTCCGCTTTGCCGTTCGCGATGGCTGTTCGTCTACGTCCCGCGAGGATTGATGGGCCACGTCTCATCCGCCATCGGGTCTGATCCGCATACTGCTTCGGCGAGTCTGGGAGGACTGATCCGATACCGCTGTCGGACTTAAGCGACGGAGATACTGCATTTATGGAATATCTTGAGAATCTCAACGGGATAGGAGATCGAGCTCGAAGCTGGACGTGGAGGCTGCCGCAATCAACCGATTGCTAACCGCGTACAAAAGCCGACGCGACGCTTTCATCTTATTCGATAAGCGAATGCGACGACGATCGTCGCCGCGAAGCGTTACTCAACGTCAAATTATGCGGACTGCTGCTGCCGCTTCTGCAGCGACCGAGAAATCTCCAGGTTTCTTATACACTTTCAAAGGAGACAAACGCGCATTCGGTGATCATGCATGATTTTTATATCGATGATTTTCCCTAATGTTCGATCAAACTCATCGACACTGATCGATGGTTGGTTGGTTGGTTGGTTGAGTATAAATTCCGCAGACCATATTCGCAGCTCATTCTTGACCCTGATGGAGTTTTTTTTATTTATTTCATTTTTTTTCCAGGTTGGATCAACGCCAAACAGCCTCCTGTACGTATCTCATGATTCCTCGCGTCTCTGAAACGCTGGAGAGTTGTCAGTCTAGCAGATAGGCATCTGCCGGTTTCTTAATGACGGTTCTTGACTGACTGGGGATCCGGAGTCGAGAGTGCGTCAGATCAACCGGACCGCGGGAGATCTACGACCTCCCCGTACTCGGAGACTCGAAGACTCGAAGACTCGAGGACTCGAGGACTCGGGGAGCTTTTCGATGGTAATTTTATGTTATCAGAAAGATTTTTCCTCGATTACGGTACGGAGATGCGTGTGCCTAGAGTCTAGACAAATTTTTGCTACGATCCAAAAGAGCCGCGGTATTACTCAATAGGCCTGAATCTGACGAGCTTAGCTTGTTTCTTTTTTTCTTCATTCTCCTTTCTACCGGGTATAATAAAAGTCAGGAGGAGGCAATCTATTACCTCCGTATGCCGTGTGGCTGGCTAGTCCGGAGAGAAAGAAGAGAACTAGCCGACGCGGGGCTGAAGAGGGACTAACGTTGATGGCGGTGTTCTTTGATCTACGCGACGGCGTCCACTGCCCCGTCTCGTTCTGGCTACTGGAATTTTCTATTTACTATTTAAGGTCGGTACTTATTGCCGGGACCGTCTCGTTAATTTATATACGTAGCACCGACGAGCGACTCCTCCCGCAACCCGCTACGCCCTTCACCGCGTGATAGTCGTCGTCCAGCGCCCGGTTTGAGGTTAGGATAGACAGAACCAAAAGAAGATGGCTGGATCATCGGACGCGGTGGGCTCTTCTTCTCAGCGGGAAAGAGTAAAGAAGAGGCGAGGAGGGGGAGGGGGAGGGGAGGGGGAGGTGGAGGGACAGCATCGGTGCGTAAACATGTCAGCCTTTGTTGCCACAGTCGAGAAACGAGAAACACACACCGCGTGCTTCGGTTCGGCAACGGGCAACGGGCAACGGGCAACGGGCACAGCCAGTCTTATACGTGACGCCGCTGCCTAATGGTTTCATTATGTTCCTCGTGTATCCTATATAGTTATATCCCATTCTTGGGCTGTTATCTTGTCCCTCTTAGGGGGGAACACGTACAGAATGCCTGCTGAACCCTTAGAAATTCCGGACTGATTAATCTCATTCGATTTATAATTGACGTATATTCGATCCTTTGTTTGTCTCGAAATGACGATTATGCCGCCAAAGGACGGACGAACCCATGGCGCGCTATAAATCATTTCCGTCGAGGCGTTATGTGGAAGCCCCGCCACTTCTCCGTGTTCGTTTGTTATCAAAACATCCTGTCGAGCCTTTGAGCAACATACCGATGTCGGCTAAGTCAATATTGTCACGATGTTGGCTCAAACGATACTTTTATTATGATTATGATCGTGTGGCGTGAGAGTTTAAAAGAAATATTATATCCGTGTGTGTAGATACTACGACTACCCCACGTAGCGGCGATAAGTGGCGTAAATTCCATTTTGACATCTGGCTAATCTGCGACGACCGACTTATCTCTGCGTATCTACTATCTCGTTCTCGTATCTCGACGTTTCGATCGATCACGAGCCATTAAATTGTCCGGGCTACGCAGCGAACGTTGTAAATTATTAGCCTCGATAAATCGGTAAACAGCAGCGTGCCACCAACAGATAACTTCGCTTTGCTGGCCTTATAGCGCTGACTCCTCGCCACCGTATATGCAGCTTCGATATGCACGTTGAGTCCGTATTAAGTCGGGCGATAAATGCGGATACTACACCACGCAATTCTACCTCTTCTCTTCTTCTTCTTCTTCTTCTTCTTCTTCTCTTACTGCAACACTATTCAAACTCGTCGACATTTCCAACTCTAATCTCTGGCAGTCAGCGTGTTTTCTGACACGAGAACACGGCGGTGGAACATGCCTGATCAGAAATCACATAATTATACTTATCGTCGGGTGGATTAAGATATCAGATATTTGAGAGGGAGACACTCGAGGCGTATCTCTGAGAGATTGGTTCGATTTCCATAAAACTGGGCGAAGGTTAATTTTTCTTCCACCTTGAAATTGCCACTGGCATTCATTATCGCCCGGGTAGAGCGAACCCGTGACAGATTCTGCCTCGCAATGATGACAGATCGCTCATATAACTGTCGTACTAGGAGCTCCCGATGAGCCTCATATCTTGATTTACCGTTCTTGACGTGTCGTTTTATTTATATACGTCTGATGAACGTATATCTTTGAATACTCCATCTATCAATTGTTTGAAATGTTTACATCGCGTAAACAAGACGTCGGAAATTTCCGTCAATGCCGAATCGGAGGAGTATCGACGCGTTAACGAGTATAAAGAACGTTGCATGGAAAGAAGGAGCGAGCGAGGCTTCCTCATCCGCGTCTCTGTAATAAACGGGAGGTTTTCAACCGGACGGCGTTGAGGGATCGAACTGATTCACGTATCGCGTGCAGATGCCTACTTTCCTCGTTTGTTCCCTTTTTCCCTTTTACCATGCAAGCCTCCAGGCTTCTCGTTCTCTTTTCTCTTCCACGCCCCTCGTGCCTGGTCTCTGGTCTCTGGTCGTCTCTCCGGCCACGAGACATCATTCATCACTCTGATGCATGGGCGCCCGGGGCGACTCCCTAGCCCGCAGATATTTCTCTCTTGTGGCATGAAATTAACGCCTCGTCATTAACCCCTGGCCAGTACACACATTCTCTGCTCCCTGATTACCAACGCTTCTATGGGAGCCAAAAGGAGCCAAAAGGAGCCAGAAGGAGCCAGAAGGGAGCCAGAAAGTTTACCGAATGATATCGCCTGTGCTCGTCGATCTTCGGTTCGTTCGATCGGGGATAACAATGATGTAGAAAAAGAGCAATTACCGGTTGTAGGACGGAGGCTAGCCGCCGCAGCCCATCAGTCACGCTCGGTTCCCGCGTATGAAGGTCTGTTGGTTTGTTCGTTCGCTTTATGACGGTGCTTTCCTCGAGTTTCCGTGCCCGGGTAGCGGGTGTGTGTCATGTCTGTGTTGAGGCGGGGCGGGAAAGTAAAGAATGGGTCTTGCAGGGCCATTGTGGGCTGATAGATGTGTCAAATCCGGGGCGCATTGTAACCTCCAAGATAAATGGCCTCGGAGTGAAGAAGCAAAACATGGCTTTGTTGCCACGTCTACTCATCGAAGGTAATTTAGAACGATCCTGTCCTCCTGCCCTCCTTCCCCGTTCTACGTGCACCCTACACCCGCTCCTCCGCATCCTCCTCTATCCTGCACCCTGCATCCTCCGATCCATGGAACGCTTTCAGCGATATTCTCCCGCAGAGAGTGTCTCGTCTCACGCACCGTCGCCGCACCACTTGCCCGGCATAAATCACCCGGACCGTCGCTTCCCTCGTAATTTTCTGCCGACTAAAATAGACCCGACTCTCTCCTCGAGGCTCTTACCGTCGTGCGCTCATTGTAGATACCAGCATCCCCGCTGGACTCGACCTCGCACCCTGCGGTCCTCCGAGGTCTCTAGATCTCTCGCTCCGTAGGACCTCCCACCCGGTTGAAATTTTTAGACGAAACCTTGTTGCTCCTCGCGGCCGCCACGTTTTCGCCGTTCATAGAAGCTCATTTTTATACCTGGTGGACGGTGGAAGGTGGAAGGTGGAAGGTGGAATGACGCCACGCTTCGTTGAATCGCGAGGATCGTAAATCTTCCGATTATTGTTCGACACCGTCGGAGACTCGGTTGTGCAGGATGATGTTCGAGACTCCGGTCAGCACCGCGAGGTTTTCGCCATTACCAACGGCATTGTGAAGAGAGTTCGGCTCCGGCGAACCACGCCGTCGTAAATCTTTTTTACCTCTAGTTGCACTTAAAAGTGTTTGACTTTTATCCTCGCGCGCGAGTGATCAAGGGGATGGATGTATTCGGTCTTGTAAAATACCGAGGGAATCGATTCGCGATGAGTTTTTTCCTTCTTTATTCAAGTATAAACATGAATTTATGAGCAATTTATTATTGCTTTTTTTTCTTCCGTTCGGGAAGGCCAAGACTTCGTTCGACTAGGTCGTCAGTTTTATTCGAACAAGTAAGATCGTTTCGCCTCTCTACTTATACCGAGCAACAAAATCGCCGTTGAACTTCACTTTATGAAGCTAGAATAGATTAATGCCCTCGTTTGTTCGGTAATGGCCTCGATAAATTATCTTAATAGCTGCCCAAGCTATAAATATATCCCCAACGTTCTACATTCTTATGCTTGTTTTCCCACTATCTCCTCCCTTACAGGCTATACACTTTTAATAAACAGCTATCTTCGGGGCTGCTGCTGCCGCTGCCGCTGCCACGCCGTCTTCCAAAACCCGGAGGGTAGGGAACTCGGGAAAATAATATAATAGGGGAAAGAGGCCATCGTCGTTTACGATATCATACGTGTGTGTCTTCTTTTTTCATAAATTACATAGTACCTGCAAGATTAAAAAACAAAGCTTTCGGCAAAGTTTCGACGTAAGTTATTCACCTAATGCGAGGCCATTACCAGCTTCTCATCCTGATTTACTCTCGACAAGCGTTTATTGCTCGATGCTCTTCGCGTTCGCTCGCGGAGACTTTGGATATTGTTTAAGTTCAAAAGCTAATGGAAGCTTGAGATAAAAAAAAATGAAGGAAATAGAGTGGAGGTGGTTATATCACCTCCTAATTCGACTCTACCCGGTTGTTTATTCCGTAAACGATACCCGACTAACGGAACTTGAAGGACCTTAAGGACCTTAGACTGCGAATTATCGACCTACACGACGGGAATCACCTCAGCCATGTACTTAAACCCTCCTAACTATCAGTTTCGATACCTAGTCGAGGAGCCAGTTCAGTTCCCCGGTTGAACCGCTCAAGGAGCCAAAGGAGCCGCTAATGTCGGCCGCGTCCACGCCTGCCGACATCGAGGCACCGTCGCGGCCTTGCGGAGAGGAGAGATTTGAAAATTGAAAATTCAACTTTGTCTGTATAAAAATCGCGATATTCTCGCACACAACCGGCCACGTGTGTTAAACACATTCAGGCGCATTCTGCTCGCCGCTGCGACGCGACGTGGCGTAACGAATGTTTCCGGTGACGGTAGCGCGGCACCACCTTCGTTCGGAATGCTTCCGACAAACAATGCGCCACCATCCTTCCCGTACGACACGGGTTATAACGACGTGTGCGATGGAGCGTGTTACAACTCTCTTCTATAACGTCAAGTACCTACCGTCTTTCGGATACGGAACGCGGCGCGTCGAGACTCGGGGGTGGCAATTATCTCCGAGTGTCACCGCGGGTGCAGGAACTGGAAGACGTCTTTGGGACAATGGAATTCTAGACTGAATTTGTTGAATGACACTTTGTCACAAAATATTCCATGAAATATCATCACTCCGTTCACTTTGACGCGTCTAATAATTGCGAGAAGGAATTCTCGGAGGAACAGAATCAATTATACCGCAAATTCCAGAACTACGTTCGTGTCTTTGTCCCACTTAATGCACCGCGACACAATCTGTTCCGAATCGACATTGTTTGCGTTCGCTATGTATTCGTTATAGTCTACTATTCTGCATGCTGAAAATACCTGGAGTAATTGTAGCTCGGATTGTACACAACCCGCATTCTATACTCGGCTCAAGTATTCCATAATTATTCAACAATTCAAAACAAGAATCGGTATGTACAGTAACTATTCTCACATTATATTTGGACACACCTAGATTTTGTGGCGGTCTTCGAGCTTCTATATCTTTCAAGCTGTCCATTGGACGTGGAAAACCGTCTGAACCTTTTTTCTAGAGAATTTTACGAGCTTGAAGATAATTCCTGATCGATTTCCTTCTAGGATCACTCTAGACGAAGATATCGGGGAGAAAGGGTGTTAAAAACCGTTTATTCAATTTATACAATTTCTGGCGGTCTTCAAGCTTCTACATCGTTGAAGCTGTCCATTGGACGTGGAAAAGTGTCCGAACCTTTTTAGTAAAGAATTTCACAAGCTTGAAGATAACTTCTGAACAATTTTCTCCTAGGATCACTCTGGACGGAGATATCGAGGAAATGGGATGTTAAAAACAGTTTATTCAATTTATAGGGTTGATATTTGATCAGAATCAATTCATTATGTCCAGTACATATCTTTATATTTTACAGAATTAGATTCTCCATTCGGTAACAAATCTAACATATTTTTTACAAATTTCGTAGTTGTTGGCTTCTGTGAAGAATTTCATGATCTCGTTCCACCTTTCATCTGAACCTAAAAGACGTTTAATTTGTAGGGTTGATATATCGATGATCAAGTTCGTCAATCACATCGACGCGAAAACCGCTCAGATTTACAGTCTGACCGCATCGTTAGACCGCGGAATATGATTAACCCATAAATCTGATGGTGGAATAGTAGCCCGTACCCGGGACAGTAACTACCGCCGGTAAGTAGTCAGGCTCTGGTACACGGTCCGCGTCGTTCCCTGTCGACGGGGTAATCCCGGGGTCGGGGGGTGGCGATCCGGTATCGCGCGTGCACGAGCGGATCGCCGAGGATCAAGTGGCCGCCTCGTAGCTTCTTCCCGCTCCTCGAGATCCTGCGAGTCGAGAGTCGAGGCGGGACGTGGGATGCGGTAAGCCGTGGATCACAGCCGAGGTTATCTCCTGTCTCTGTGTGGCGGCCAGATGAAAGACACCGACGCGACGTCCAGCAGCGAGCGGTACGTTAGCCAGCGGCTTAAGTAAATAAGCTACGTCCCGCGAGAAACCCCCGAAAATATAATAGAGTCAGACCCTGCATACCGGGTGTTCGGCGAGGATGGGAACGCCTCTGTAACTTTATCGACCTTTTTTTTTCCTCTAGGTATATCTGATAAATTCGACGAGTTTATCCTCGAATATACGAGCGTTACGGTGTAAGGAGGAGTGGTATTAAACGGCGAGCAGCTCAGTTGTCGGATAAAATATAATCGAAATAAAACAGTATTAGTCACGGCAGGTAACTGCGGGTCGTGTTTCACTCGTGTGGCTCTAATAAGGAGTTATAGTTACGTTTATTATCTCCGACTCCGTATACCGTTTTTGGATAAATTAGACGAAGTTTCACGACGTTGCGGCGTGTATGGGTGATGTATAAGAGTTAATTTATCGTTGATTATCGCACGGTTTTTAATCCAGAAAATCTTCCGGCTGTATTAACTTATCCGTTACTTTTATTGGTCATTATCCTCGCGACCGGCGCGTCTGCCATCCACGCTCGTAAATAGTATTTATTATTTTTTATTCATGCCGGCTAGATTTATCGGGGATTAGAAAATAGTAATATTCAATATCAAATAAATAGGAGCGTAAATTTCAGTTTCAAATTATTATCGCCAGCTGGGAGAAGAAGGAAATAAAATACAAAATCCTATTCCTAAATCACAGACATTAACGTTTCGAACGAAATATCAAGCGGACTATAAAATACTTACCTGGGACTGTAAAGTGGTCAGAATATAGTATCTATAGCCGCCATAACCGTTGCTCTGTCTGACTGCGGATTAAGAAATCCGTAGATATCACGTTGGCGCCCCGGGCAACGGGGATTTACTACTTTCGCACTTTGGGTTTATACTGCGCCGCGTCTAGAGATTAGTAAATTCAGAAATAGCTTTATTGCATCCCGAACGAAAATTCCTGTCCCCGGTATCCGAGCTCTTAATCGGAATTATCAGCTGCTCAGGTGGTTGTAAACGGAAAATCTGTTACGACTCCTCGTCCAATTAGACAGCGACGTATGTCCGTCTTCTTGTATCAATATACAGATCGTATGTATATATATCAGTCGTTGACGCGTGGCAATAACTTCTGACACGTATATCGTAGATTATGACAGCCGTCGAAGTGAGAGAGAGGGAAAAAAAACTACGCTGTCCGATACGATATAGACGTATTTGTTATTATCGATAATGACAAACAGAATAAAGAGCCTAGAGTCAATAAGAAGATGATCGATCACGTTACTGGATACTTGGAATACGAAGAAAAAAACAACATGAGTCACATAATTGAAGTATGACTAAAATTGAAATATGATCGATAGTATGCCATACGATTCGGTATTTTATGTACGCTATATTCCAAAATCCTATATTTAAAAACGCATCATTGATGACAAAAAGTGACTGCGAAGTTTGTCAGGAGCCAGAAGGTGTCAAATACCGGGTCCTTTCGGTGATTATTAAATTATTCATCGAATTATAGATTGAAAAGATGATCGTTCCTTGCCTGAGAACTATCAATTCGTCCAATAAAACCCGTCATTACCGATTACACGTTATTTTCCCTGAGTTAGAAGAAAATAAGGGAATACAGTTATGAGGTAGTATGAAACAAATAGAATCTAACCGCGACTGGAGTATCCATTTAAACTGAATGTCAAGGTGTCACGTGATAATGCTCGCGAAATAAATCAAACCCGTTGAAAAGATGACGGAGATAAATGTAAACATGTCGGGCGTAGACTCGGAGATAGTTACCCAGATAGACGGGGCAGCTCGTGACTGATGGCGATGTCACGAGATGTGGTATCATCATTATTCATAAAGGCTTGCTCGGGATGGACTGGCTTAATCGTTGATTAATGAGCATACCGAGTTGTTTCAATTTATTACATTTTATTTATCCCCCCATCCGTTCCTCTCTCTCTCTCTCTCTCTCTCTCTCTATCCTTTTTTCAACTCTTATATTCCTACCTACCTACCCACGGGTCGCACACCTACACGTGTTCGTTTCGGCGATAGGCCCAATTAATGTTGGCCCGGTCCTATCGGTTCCTCGAGTCCATAACTCACGCAGGAGGCTACGGCTACGGCTATGGCTATGGGCTATGGAAGTAAGGAAGGAGTCGAGTCAGTTACTTCTCGTTCTTCTTATTCTTCGAGACCGAGGCAGCACCGTCGAGGCGACCCATGCCGAGAAACATGGCTGGACCCTCGGTAATGAGACGCGTCGCTACCGTCTCGGCATCTGTTGTACATACATACCTAAATTCGCATGTGTCACATGGTGTTTCTCTTTTTAAACGCGTCCGCGGTGATGAAATATCAGTTTTTATATTTCAATTTCTTTATTTCGTTTCGAGACTCCGCGAACTGGACCTGGAGACTTCTGTTCTTGGTCAGTACAACGAAGGAGAGAGAATAAGAGGGAGGGGGAAAACGAGAACGGCGCGGTAAATGGAGGGAGCAAAACGCAGGGGGCTGCGTGTCTGTCGGTAATCACGCGGCGCGATAAAGTTATTCCGAGGCATAAATAACCGACATGTCTAGAATAAGGCATTAATTTATGTTATTTATCGCCCATTACGTCGTAAAGAAACATTCACATGGGAAATAATGTATCATTCTCAACACGCTTACACACGTAGCTGTTCGGTATATCCTACCCTACCCTCGCCTATATTCTATCCGATCCGATCGGACTCTGAATCAGGAATTAAGCCCCGATTGTTCGATATAATTGCGACACGATTCGCCTACGTAATAAATATCTATTCCAACAATATTTACAACAATGATAATAAACTGCAGTCTGTACGGTAGAACAATTATCGGCGGTAGACCAGGGTCGAGCGGTAACGCTCCGTCACACTCAATTTTTACCGATGGTTCAGAGCTTTCCTCTGTCCTTGCCGAGTGATATATTCGAGCATCAGTGCCGGAACAAAGATTGAGGTAAGGAAACGATGGAAGCTGACCACCACGGCGAAAAGGGAGGATGCAGATAAATTTGTTCTGCAATTGAGACCGGACGAGGTGTTGTAAATCTTCTATATCTTCGTCTAGCCGTCTCCCTTCATACCTTCCACGAATCTTCTCTCTCCCTCTGTGCCCAGGTATGAAATTCACCGAGGTACAAATATAGTGGTGAATGGTGATGGGGCACGGAAATGCCTTCGAGCCTCTTCTTCTACTGCTTCTTCTTCTTCTTGTTCGTCCGCTTCAATATTCATTCGCCGAACTGGTATACGAACCATGGGCACACAGCATGATCAGGATATTGCACGCGGAATATAAATGAGGTTGCAGCAAAGTTCTTATCCCTCTCGCACTTACGGTCAGGTAAAAAGCGGCTACTCGGTCTCTCCGTTAATTTAGAAGTCCGCATTATTATTTATGTATTCATTCTTAGCCCCGGCTCTTTATCGGGGCTATAATATCAGCCGCGTGAGTGGGGAATTAAATGTTTATTGCTCAACTCGTTGGTAGGTAGGCAGGCGCTTGGGCAGGCGACCAGATAACAATCTCAGTATTTGTAATCGCGGTACGGACTCGAATTCCTAGGTGGACATAAAATTAGGAAACCCTCGAACCCCGTCGAATCTATGCTGGCATTGAAAGAGACACTTTTTTTTTTTTCCTCGAAAACTCCAAATCCTCTACAGTTTCACGTCTTGATTATCGTACGAGTTGATAAAATCTCTTCATTTCGCGATTTCTTCGAAAGTGAAAAAAGAGAAAGAAGTCTGTAAATCCTGGTCCGAGAATAGAAATATGGTTCCTTCGAATTTTTGTTCAAAGATCTTTAAACTTACAGGGTGGTTTTTCGCCCCATTGTTCCCAAGGATTAGAGAAAAAGTTTCAACGGGAATAGAAGAACAAAAAACGGTCCTTGCACTCGGTGCCACAAGTTTGAGAAGACTGTTTGTACACGTAGTATACGCGTTATAGGGTCTCTCCAAAGTCTACCCGGATGACAAAGGAGAACCGTCAAGTAAACTTCGGTATTTACAGTGTTTAGACAACCTGTCAACCGACACACAAAAGAGAAATGGTATACATATATACGCCGGGATTTTATGCCGGCAATAAATACATACACTTTCCACATTGAGGATAGGAGAGAGCATAGAGCCGACCGTGTGTACCCTCCCAGGTACCGCGGAAAACCCCCGTGGCTAATTTAATCAAGACCCGAACAAAGTTCCCAGGTGCGATTGGGATTCCGAAAGCCGCCCGTCACCGAACGTCCCGCTTCTTGGACTCGATATCTCTAGATCGCAACGACGCGCCGTGTGTTTTGGCACAGTCGGGTTATCCTATCGGCCCGAGGCGAGGCGATATGATTAGCCACAGTACGCGGACGTAGGGATATCGATGAACAATAGCGGCTGACGGGTGCAGAAATGGAACGAGTCGAGTGGAGAGTGGAGTGAAGTGGAATGAGTGAGTGAGTGCGTGTCAAGGCGACGCGGTGAGTGTATAGAGTGTATAGTGCGAGGTGGGAAGGGAATGGAAGGGGGGGGGGAGCTCTCTGGCGAGTGAGTATGATGAATGAACGTTCGGTCGCTGCCAACCTCGCCATCGCAACGGAATGATTGATGGTCGTAGATCGTCTCCCTAATTATTTCATACTTTGCAATCAGAACGATAATCCATCCACAGTGCCTACAACCTGTCAGGGATAAATCACCGTTAACCACACACACACACACACGTGAGAATATTTCCGACAACGGTTTCGTTACAGCGCTAAATTCTCTTTGTCACATTTTCACATGCGCTATATTGATATTCAGCCATCGAAGAACGTGACCTCAATCTGTCGTAATTAAACCATGTAGTGTTTCACGATAAGGATAGGTATATAGTTCGGGTTGAAGAAATATTTTTTACAATTGATATTGTACCGATGCCAACTTTTTCTCACAAGTTTTTACATTCAAAACTAAGAAAAACAGCTTATATATGGATTACATATTGTGGTTATGAAAATTCGATGTTACAAAATTTCTCAAAAATGAAGTTTGAAACAATTATTTCCCCCAAAAAGGCCCAGATTTGAAAAGGGTCACGTAGAATTGTTCGTGATTTGTCAAAGAAGATATCTGTGAAACTAGAAGTTGATTCGATAAATATTTCGTCGCCGGTTACATTTTGAAATCTGAAAAGTAGGTGAAAATTAGTTTTTGAGATAATCAAAGATTCGTAAAAGGCTGCATGTAAACTGAGAACTCCAGAAACAATAAGTAGTCCAAGTAAACTCATATTGTTTTATATTTGGTGTTAGTTTGGCCCGATGACAAGTTCAAGTTTCTCATCACTCTTCACTGTTTGTGACATGTATCACTTTCACTCTCAGTTGTGCAATTGGATGATTTTTTTTTTTTTTGCATATATATTGATAGGCGAATGTCGTCAGCACCCGATTGTCGCGATGCTAATGCCTTGGCTACATCCGCTGTATCAATCCCGTGCACATATAAGTCCGTTGGGAGGTTTGTTAATTTACGTTATACGTTTCGATCGGTTTTTACGATCCCCACGACCGCGGCTATCGTTTCTATTTACATTCGGAGCTGCGAGTAGCTGGGGCAATACTTGTTCGTATTGGTTCATGTATATCGCAACGCGCGTGTTTAGTCGTCATTAACTCTTTGAGAGGTAGACTATAAAGCGATATTTCTCGAATCGGAGGAACACCACGCGGTCGTTAATTTAGAGAACTGAAATAGGTACACCGGCGAACAAGCAGGCTCCGGGGCAGCCGTGGCTAATTGATGAGGATGCGATACTCATCCCGGAGGAATCGTGCACCTAATAAATAGACCGAGAGTCTTAAATAGTCCCGGTCTACGCCCCGGAGGACTACTTTGTCGATTAT
The DNA here is from genome assembly GCA_018257835.1 of Euura lappo. NCBI lineage: Eukaryota > Metazoa > Arthropoda > Insecta > Hymenoptera > Tenthredinidae > Euura > Euura lappo. The sequence continues at coordinate 44,430 of JAEUYN010001365.1, read as the reverse complement.
CTCCCACGACCTGCGAAGAAGACCGAAGACTGTTAATTTCTTTCCTACGTCTCCACGTGGCGCCAGCCAGGACTCCGTTATATCCAGCTGAAGGATCAAGGAAGAGAAGAGAAAGAAAGGAAAATATTGAAATCGAGGAATCTAGGATCGTCGTACGCAGGAGCCCCGCCTAACGTATTAGACCGAAGTAGGGGGCACTTAGCGTGCTGTTAACACAGTTAACATTCATCAACGCTTCACTCCATTTGTGGAGTTTCGAGGGTCTCGGTGTAGCTCCGGTAGCGGCCTAAACACACACTGCACGGTAGCACTTCGAGTCCAGCGCGTTAACTGACAGGGTAAACAAGAGCCGCACTCTCGAGCTCGCTACTTGATACTAATATTACCACTCCTTAGGGCTACGCTATGGCCAAAGCCGGAGCCAGGGTGCTGGGCGGATCCGAAAAAATAAAAACAAGAATTATTTATCCCGGAGTAGAGGAGAAAGAAAGAAGAAGAAGAAAGAGTCCGTAGGAGATAAGAAGGGTAAATCGAGTGACTGTGTAATAACAGTTTTGTAAAAAGCTTTTGTGCGTTCAGAGCCACCGTAACTCCAACTTTACGCTATCGACGCCGTCGGAGGCTGCTCACTGCTCGGAGGATAAAACGGATGAAACCCCCGGCTAAATTACGACCTCGTGATTCCCGTTTAGGAGTGAAAGACCGTATGAGACAGTCGGGGTGGTCTAGGGGCGGTTTATGGTCCCGTGGTCGTCGTACCGAAGTTACACGGTTCCCGCATTCTCGTAAAGAAACGCGGATCTTATTTAGCCGTGAAAAAAGAACTTAATTTGAAAAAGAAGAAGAAGAAGAAGAAGAAGAAGAAGGCGGAAAAAACAGAATACCGCATATTGCCTTCCAAGTGCGGAAATAAGTCACCGACATCTACCATCCGCAAGTGCCACACGTGATATTTTTAATGATTTTTCCTCCGATGAAAAGTTTCACTTGAGAAAAAAGCCGCAGTGCGGAAAGTAAGCAGCAAAAAAAAGCTCCAGTGCAAAAAGTGGAATGAAAAAAAAAAATAATGCGGAAAGTAAGTAGAAGAAAAAAGCCTTAGAGAAAGTGGAATGAGAAAAGAACTCTAGTGCGAAAAGTAATACTTTCCATACAGTTTGAAAATGAGACACTTTTCGCACGCTATAGAGGCTTTGAAAATGATAACTTTTCAAACAAATGTTGGAGAAACTATTTTTTCACGAGTTGCGAGCGAGTTTTTTTTTCTTTTTTTTTTACGATTATAGTTTGAAAATCTCTCCGCGTGGTTGCGGCGGGTGCGGCTGCGGCCGTATTCTCGGGCGGTAAATCAAGTCTGTAAACTCTCGGGGGGGCTGCGGGTAGGTACGGTACGGTATGGGGCCGGAGATCTCTCTTCCTAGGCAGACCAAACAATACACGGCGTGACGAAGGCTTTGTCGAGTTTACGCGCCCCGCGGGGTGGGACTCGCAATGCTGCAGACTAACATCCAGAGCGCGCCGCGCCGGTTCACTCGCCATTATTGTGTACGGTGAGAGACCATCAATTATACGGAAAATTGCGCGCGTGTTATTTACGCGTCTATACCTGTGTATAAACTCGGATAATGTATGACCCTGGTATCCAACAACGCGTGCGTAATGCGGTTAAATTCTCAGTTCCTATACCTACCTACCCTGCACCGACCCCAAGGCTACGGGCTACGGGCATCGCCGAACAACTCGAGGAATTACATACGTGACTCGGTCAGGAAGCTGGATAACCGAAAACAGCTGCCGGGTTAGAAAAGTAAGAACGTGAATGCCCAGTTGCAACAGACGCCCCACATAAATAAGGGCTTCATGCCTGTAGAGGAGGCGAAGAAAAAAATAGGCTCGGTTCGTGCGCGCCAAAGGCTTGATGGGATTAGCTCATTACTAACGCGTTATGCTAATCCGCGGGTGTAGTACCATTATAATTAATCGAAGCGTGAGAAGAGACACGGAGGCTTTTTTTTTTCATTTCCCGAACCGCTGAGAGATATGGCTGGAGGTTTCCATATCGCGTTGAATCTAAAGATTTATATTCAATGGATTGTTGCGGGTTTAATTTATCGACAAACTGTGAGCAAGGTATATATATTATATACTGCCGACCGACGGATGTAATGGCGTAACGCTATCCTGCGGCAGCTCTTGGGATAACAATAAATATTTTAGAAGGGGAGCTGACAGAAAGATCTATAGATTACATCCCCCTCACCTAATAAATACGTTATTGTACCCACCTCGTGATCTATGGCCTTTACTAATGTCTGTAGAATCGTGTGATTCAAAGATTTCAACAAAGAATGAAAAAAAGAAACGCTTCATCCGGAACCGCATGTGTCTTACCGAAACCGCGTATTTATATCATGGAGTCACGATGTGCCCAATGGACGTTGAATTTACTTATCATTCACACCTATCGTGCTAATAGAAAATTCTACAGCTTGAAAGATTGAGTTTATAATTTATTCCGTCAAGATTATAGTATGGCACACATGCAGACCGCGCGGGGTCATTATTCACAGCGTCTATAAATCATCCCCGACGTTATTTTATTATACACACGAGCGTGTTGGTGTTCCGAGTATATAACGTGTTACGTAACGCGTCGAGATAGAGAATTTGACCTAGTGGTAATTTATAAAAGCTAATTAGCCGATTGATACATGTATAGTATAGCGAAAACAAAGCATACGCCCTAGGAAAATTTGTACAGCGTACGGCCCTGTCCCAATCGGGCTCTCCATCCCCCTCTCTCAGGTTCGACAGGGGTGAAAAATCCCCTTCCTCTCCCCGAGCCATAGATCAAATTTTATATTTTGTTCCGCCCCATGATGCGATAGTGTTGCTTTATGATCAAAATTCATATAAATCCATTTATCACTGTTGACACAGCACCGGGTCACCCGTAACTCCTCCCCATATTTCATCCCTCTCAAAAGAAGAGAGAAAAGAAAAAAGGAGCTATAGCTAGACAGCGCGACAATGCGCGCCAAGTCCCCTAACGTGTGTTCGCACTGGGGATAGAGCTTGTCATCCTGACCTATTCTGCGGCTAGTCACAGTGAAAACCCACCCATTGTGTGGATCGAGTGTACGACGTACGTCGCGTGTGTAGATAGAAATACCGCGATTGAATTTATCCTTTGTCCTTTGCGAAATGGGTCTTCCTGCGGATGAGCATTATCGATGCTCGGTGACGAGTATCGATTGGTCATTTCGCAGCAACTGGAGTAACTCCGGCAGCGACAGCCCGTCCTGCACTTGTCTGCTGGCACTTGGTTCTGGCACTGATGTTCCCCAACCGGGGGGCTTTGTTTTCGCAGGCTGCAAACGAGCCGTTGACATTGTTCTGGCGTCAAGCGCAGCCTCCGAATCCGGTCTCCCGGTACCGGGGCGCCGGGGCGCCGGGAGAGTACCCCGAAACACGTCAATCACTGACCGAGCTACAAATAGAATCTACTTCGGCGAACTGACAGCGACGGAATGACCGTTCGGTACGGGCGCAGCCCGATCAATCGCAGTCGCCAATATTCGCGGAAGTATAGTTCGGGTTAAAAAGGATTTTCTATAATTGATATTGTACCGATGACCATTTTTTCTCACAAGTTTTTACATTTGAAACTAAGAAAAAAAAAACCACAATATATACCTAAGCCATAGAAGCTGAAAATTTGATGCGATGGACCCAAAACTTGAGTTACAGCAATCTCTATTTTTGAAAGAAGAGTAGATTCGCGTGAGGAATTCGTTGTACGGTGACAAAAGTTCCCAAAAATGAAGTGTGAAACATTCATTTCCCCCAAAAAGAAACTTTTTATCGTTTCTTTTGTTATTTTTTCGTGAATATGGAAGTAATTCACCTGGATTCAGTGACCAGACCTCAAAAAGCTCACACTGAGAGACTTTTCATACGAATAATTGGTAAAACTATGTCAAAGTTTGATATGCTACCGACGGAAGTAGAGAAGCCCGGCGTTGCTTGTCAAAAATTCATATGGTGCATACTGATGAGTAGAATTGATATTTTCCTTTCAATGAATGAAAAAGGTACGTCAATATATGATCCAGAATAGAGTAGTATTTGAAACGCACCATGTCAATGTTGTAGAGCAACCTGACAAGCACGACTAATACACTGAATGTGAAAGATTGGAATAATCGTTTCACGCGACGTCACGAGAATATCAGTTTTTCGTACGGACCATACGAAAAATTATGACTCATCGCTGCAAAATAAAAGAAGTGAACGCCGGGGACTTGACACACACAGAAATTGCTACACGTAGCGGGGTACATACACATATGCTTCACACAAGTCTACCACACAATACACACATAAATTAGAACGGGACTTAAACCTGATACATTTACACATACACATATACATACAATACAATGCGATACAATTACATGCCGGAGATTTTCGGAAACTTGTATATATACTGAGCGTAGAATAATCCACCGCCTGTGAGAAAGGTTCCCGGGTTATTCCTTGAATAAATCAATAATCATTGGGTTTTTTTTCAAACTGCCTTAACAAAGTGGACTTTATTTTGAAATGTTGATTTGATAGCCGAATTTTTTTTTAATTCGAATTGAAAATTTCTTCATCACGCTTTTATATTGATTTTTTATTCAAACATTCGAAAATAGAAAAAAGCATTCCAATTCAAGCAATATTCAGAATAAAATATTTTCTACTTCAAAATTAATACCGATAATTTGACAGTTTAAAGGTTCAGCACTCGTATAGGATTAGAGTCGGTACCGGAGGATCCTTGAAACTAAAAAGTTGATCCAATTTTTTTGCTCTTGTTCCGTTTCCGAACTTTTGGACTCTATGTCACATTGTAGGCTGTAGCATCGCGAATGAACGTGATCCAACCGGTATGCCACTGCAGCATCGGTATCCTCGTGCGTTCTCGGCGAAGATCGTAGTCACTCGTGGAAACTCGGGAGACACTTTAATACGGACCATACGAATAATAGACACTCCTCGTTGCAATTCTTACTATTCTTTTCGGTTTCACGGCTAGTTAATAGAGACCATGTCAATTTTTTGAATATTTGTCTCAGTTATTGACATACACCCTACCAATGACTGGCATAATTTGGTACACAAATTGGAAAGAAGAATATCAATTTTTAATACGGTTCATTTTGACATGCAGTATAATCTTATTTCATATTCACTATACTAAGTTTTCGTATTATTTTGTCAAAGACTATTACAGCGATGTCAAACTTCGATATGGCGCTATGAATAATTACTATTTTTTCCGTTCTCTTCACTACTTCCATCGGTACCATGTCAAACTTTAACTTACTTCTACCAATTATTCGCATGAAAAGTCTCTCAGTGCACGTGGGATGTTCATAATTCATCAAAGAAGATATCTGCGAAACTAGAAGTTGATTCGATAAATATTTCATCGCCAGTTACATTTTCAAATCTGAAAAGTAGGTGTTGAAAATTAGTTTTTGAGATAATCCATATCAATCGAGAACTCAGTAGTCGAGAACTCTTGACTTTTTCTGACACGTGTCACGCTTATTCTGAGCTGTGCAATTGCATACCTTTCACAGATTGTCACCGTTTGGCCCGATCGAGGACACTAAAAATCGGATTGGATCTTTGCAAAATTTTGATAAGTGAATTTATTCAGTAAAGAAATCCGCGATAAAAAGTTTACTGAAAATCGCATTGTTTTGAGCCTTTTCCAACCCGAACTACACGATCCTTGACCCCGTCGACTATTTGGACAAAAGAAAAGAAAAACTCCGTTATCAATTAGCCACCGGAAGTCGCCTCCCGGCTGATCTAACCGGCGATTTGTCCGTCGACGGCATATCTGTGTTTAGAACGTTAAATATCGAGGATAATTAGACGCGGTTCCGTCTCTCGTCGTGCCGGGTGAACGCTAAGCGGTAATAACCGGGTTCCATCAATCGTGGAGACTGTTAAACGACTGGGGTTGGATTACGAGTGTACAGATTGTAATTAGGATTTTTTTTCCGAGAATTTTCAAAAGACGTGACAATAATTGCAATGAATGTCTCGTTTCGGGACAATTAGGAACGGGGGACGGATAGTAATCAATGTTTATCCACCGTGGGGTTCTCGTTTCGTTGTTTACCGTCGTTAAATGAAATTTTACTTTACCGGGCGGGTCGGGTGTATAAGGCGTAAAATACGGTCCGCAATAAGACCGGAGACGGGAGTAAACGAGCCATTACTCGTTTCTCTCTGTACGAGGTACCTATACACCTCCAGGTTATTTTCCGTGAGATTGTTGTACCTGGTTTTTGTATTAATTTTACACCAACCGATTTGGATACTCGATTGCCCCGGTGTTTTACGACTCTCGGGGATTATAGAGTAGCAGCTATTGTCTACGGCTCTGCATACGCTATTTCCGACTCTCCATTCTACGGTCTATCTATCCATACCCTCAATGCAACCACCAGCCTTTGTTCCCATGGCGCACAGGTAAGAGAATATGGAAAGTGGAGCGGTTACGACTCCGGGTCATATTGTCGGTAGGATAACGTCGTTTACGACATTTTCCTTCGAAAGTCGTTCGGGGTGAACACAGGTATGGGTATAGGTATACCTATACAGGTATAGACAGCTCGCAGAAAATTTCTTCGCGGTAGATGGAAATGAAAGAATGGAATATAATAAAGGGAGGGAGAAGGAAAAGAGGGTGATATAATTTATTGCAAGTTAACAAGGTATTATTCAGTCGCGGAGCCGAGAGCACGCAACACAAAGCTCGGTGGTATTGGGCGGTATATATAATTGAACAAAGTCGTAAAAACCGCCAGGGTATAGAAAGACTGCGTACAGAAGAAACCTGTACATTTTCCTCGATAATAATTATCGAACCTCAGGATATAATTTCCGGCGTCCTTTCACTCCGTTTTTTCTAAATATAAAATTAAAACTACTCTTCGTATACTCTTTCAAGTGTACAAAATTATAACTTGCCGTTCGATCGTTGAGAAGTATGAAGTATCATAAGTACAGAGCAATTTTCTTTTCTTGCACCAATTCTCGATGTTGCAGGTGCAACACTTGCTCGTTTGCGGGAACAAAAAAACAACGTCGGTAATCATCATTGCTTCTGAGAACGATAATCAAACCCCAGACGTGTTTCACACTCCGCTCATATTTTCTCTTAAACAAAATCCTTAATCACATTTTTAGACTAACTTTGTGTAATTTTTAACCCTTTTTTCATTCCCTTAAAATAATAGAATTGTACCTTATCTTGTTTATATGGATTCAATATTTACACAAATTCAATATATTATATAGAAATGTGAGTGGATTTTCTGAAACATGAAATAAACTTGATCATTTGAGGGATTCAGTAAAAAAAAAAAAAGATGGGAAAATCGATGTGAAAAAAAGTACCTCCTTGAACTTGCCTAAGAATTTTTCCTAAGACAAATTTTACGTATATGCCAATAAAGGGGGTATATACACCTTGAAATGTCAAGAAACTAAAAACTGCGAAAAATAATTTTTCATATTTTAGAATGTTTCTCACAGATTTTGGGAACGTATTTTTTCTTCGTCTATGATGCACAAAATAAAATCTATCGGTGCCTCGATTCAAGTTTTTCTGGTCTCAAACTTTTTAGTAAAGAGGCCTTCTCAAAATGTACTAAAACTTCTTGATCCGATGAAAATTGTATCAGATATTCATTATTTTCCAGAATTAAAAAGCCTTTTTCTGTTCTCATACGTTACTTTTCACGATAACTCGAGTAAAAATAAAGCTATGAAAAAGTTATTTGTTCATATTGAAAAGGCGTCTTTACTGATCAGTTTGAGACCAGAAAAACCAAAATCGATCCACCGGTAGATTTTATTTCGTGCATCATGGACAGAGAAAAAATTCTCTAAAATCATGTGAAAACCATTCAAAAGTCTCAAAAATGACTTCCGGTAGATTTGACATATTTGAAATTTTAAGGTGTATGTTCAAATTTGCTGTTTTCATTGATTCACGTAGTCGTTTTTTTTTTGAGGTGTCAATTTCTCAATAAGAATTTGACGTAGGTACAATATAAAGAATAGAATCGGTGCAAAATTGATATCAAAATGTGTGATTCGGTATTTGGTAATCGCTCGATAATACGTCGTCGATTATCCCGCGGCGGGTGTCTCCTCGGCGGTCTCGTTAGCGGAGGTGGTTTGGGTCGACGGGGGTCACCCGGTCTAGGGGTGCCGGGGTCTTGACACATCGTTCACGGGCTTGGTTAAGCGCAACAAAAGTGTCGGCGCGTCGCGGCGTGAACCGACAACCGCCGACGCGACGCGGACGTCGTGTCATGGCGACGTAGGGGAAGGCGGAGGTGAAGGGGAGCGCTGGGTTCTCATGCCTCCTTGGTGGGGTAACAAAATCGGAACTCTGAAACGTGGCTGGGGAGATCCGACCAGGCCTCGTCGGCTAGGTCCTCGACGAGGGGAGGTAGGGGAATACCGAGGGAGGGAACGGCCCGAGCCATGGCGGTCGGTGAGGGCAGTCGCGATTCAGAGCTTCGAGTGGAAGCTTGGATACGGTCGGTGTGAAAATTCACCAAACCCAAAAAAAAAAAAGAAAAAAAAACACACAAACATTGTTTTTTTTTCCAATATTTCGAAAAGTGATTTGTTTCACCGGAATGTCACACGTGGTCGTCGATAACGACCGCGAAATTAATATCGCCGATGATCACGAACGGATAATATAAATTTATTATTGAGGGAAGTTTTTTTTGTTTTTTTTTTCTAAACAGATTGTGGAGTTAGTGGAGCCTGAATGTTTTCACAATTTTTGGAATGAACTTTGAAAGTGTTAAAAAGGTGTTAATTAACAGTGATATCAGGGGTGTGCAGTGATATAGAATAATATAGTTTTTTTTAAACCACCATGCTGACATCAAGTGCGAATCAGTATCTCCGTCCGGAATATCTAACGCCTCTGCCGACTACGGTAAGTTCATTATTTTATGCCATTTATTTTTTTTTTTTATCACTACTGTATAGAAACATCAATTTCGGGGAACAGAGTGAATTCGATCTCAAATTCTTCAATTTCATTCTCTTCCAGTAATTCTTTCATATAACAAATTTCAAAAGAGACACCCGCAGTGTTTGATGATTGTGATTCAATCTTCTGAATGGTTTGAAAATAAAAAATAAAAAATGTTCTTCGGCCGCGTAAACCGGCTGAAATAAAGTTCCGTAAATTTATGTCACTTTTCATTATACGGGTTTGTTCCTTTCCCCCTCCCCCCCTCCCTCCCTTCGATCCCCACACGTAGGTATACGCGATTGTGACTTATGGGACCCGGGGACTTTCCGGTTTTGCAATAACCCCGGCCACTCATGACCGAGACGGTATTATTATTCTTCCAAAATTATACCCCAAGAGCGGGAACGCATAAATTATATTAAAAAAAAAAAAAACCCGCAGGACGATAAATCCGGCTCATGAATCATCCGTGGTACCGTGGGCTACCGTTTCGTTGAAAATTTTATCGCGGAAATCGCGTTTCTCTTTTTCTCGAAATAGAAAAGACAGTTTTTTTTTTTTTTAATTATTATATTTGAATGATCGATCGATGACACGTGGTCAGGGTTGTCACGTACTTCGTGAAATAACGCCGAGACCGATGATCGATCCATGAAACTGAACCTAGCAGCTATAATTAGCAGCCAAAAATGCGGAATTCAATCGAAATGAAATAAAGAGGCCAAAGTATGATTTTTTTTTTTTTTTTGAATATTATCCAAAATGAATGCATTTAGAGCTTTTATAGAAATTACAGACATAAATCTGTACTTCCTAATTATATTCAGGAGAAGCTTGTAAGAAACTAGCTTCAGCGTCATGAAATTTCGATCTTGATGCTGGCTAAAAAATAAGTGCATTCATGGCACCGGGTGAATTTGGATTTTGGCCTGTGTTGATTGGAGCTTCTCGGTCTCTCTTTCGCTTTGAAATTCACGCACGACTTATACAGCTATATCTGAATGGCTGTATAATACATTACGATTGGTTAAATTTATGGCCCATATTTCACGCACGTATCGTAAATTCAACTTCGTTTTAAATCCGCTCAAAACCTCGGAGCGGAGCGCTTTATACCCCCTGCAGGCATTGCGAAATTTATTCGATACTCGCTGCTATTTTTATGTTTTTTTGTTTTTTATATTCTCTTACTCGATACTACTCAATAAACGACCTCTCCAAAGATTTCACGTTCTTCAAACCCACTAGTCACTTCCCAACCTGCCTTCTCTCTCGAAACGATAATTCATATTCTTTATATATTTATTTTCCAGCTCGACGCCAAGAAGAGTCCGTTGGCGTTGTTGGCGCAGACTTGTAGCCAGATCGGCGCGGACCCCGCACCCAGCACCAAGTCCGTTTCATCCACCGAAAAGTCGTCTAGCAAGAGCGCGAAGAGCGACCACCGCGAAAAGTCGTCTCCCTCCTCGGGAGAATCGGTCAAGTCGAGCTTCAAGCCGTACGAATCCTGTCTGGGGCGGGAGAAGGCTTCGGCGAGCCCGGAGGAGCAGCGAGCCTCCTCGAGCCACTCGTCCTCTGGGAGAGCGAGGACCCCGGGAACCGGGTCCAAGCGGTGCTCCAGCAACCAGAGCGCCTCTTCGGCGAGGGCCGCTACGCCCCAGGGCCGCAAGAGCGCGACGCCCAACGAGAGGGAGTCGCCGTCGTCCAGGTCCGCACCTCAGGAGACCCACGCGTCCCAGCCATCGGCGAGCCCCTCCCTGCCCCCAAAGTCCCAGTACAGTCTGGCCATGAGCGATCCGGCGCTCAAGGACATCCCCTTGGGGACCTACAAGCCAAACAGCATGCCAGTCTCGACGGCGGCCTACCTCGGATACCCGCCGCAGTTGCCGATCGACGTTATGGCGAGCTCGCTTATGTCGCAGCACCACGCGGCCCTCAAGAACGGACTGGGCAACCCGTACCTGGGGTACGCGAGGATGAAGACCGCCACGGGCGCCGACACCCTGGTCCCGGTCTGCAGGGACCCGTATTGCACAGGGTGCCAGTTGAACTCGCAGCTACTCGCTACATCGACGGCGAGCAAGATCCCAACGTCCTCCTCCGGGTGTCCGGCCGGGTGCGCCCAGTGCGATCACAAGCCGATCGTATCCTCGGCGCCGTCTTCCTCGCCGTACGCTCACCTCGGCGCCCACGGTCCGGTCGCGGCGGCCTACGCTCACGCGCAGCTCGCCGCTCTCGCGGCCGCATCGCAGCTACCGTACGTCTGCAATTGGGGTAACGGGGACGTTCCGTACTGCGGAAAGCGGTTCTCCACCGGGGACGAGCTGCTCCAGCACCTGAGGAGCCACACGAGCGTTTCGGCCGGCGATGCGGCGGCGCTCTCCATGCTGTCGCCGGGACTTCCGCCCAACCATCCACTCCTGTCCAGGTCCTACCCCACCCCGCCGCTCAGCCCGTTGGCCACTGCCCGGTATCATCCGTACGGGAAACACTCGCCTTTGATGCCTCCGAGCCTGTCGTCGCTCGGTTTGCCCATGCCTCCCCATCCGCACCACCCGGCTGGGATGCCGCCGTATTTTTCACCCTATTCTCTATACGGTGGACCACGTCTTGGTGCAGCTTCGGGAATGCATCCTTGAGCCTAAGAGGAGTAACGCGAGTCTTCCTTAAGAAGAAGAAGAAGAAGAAGAAGGAGAAGGAGAAGTATAGTTGCCGAGGAGACAGAAGATGGTATATCAATTCTGTGATTTAATCAAGCGAGTTACGATTATGCTGAAAATTATGAGGGATTTTTGATAACGGAAATGTGTAAAGAGTGAGGATTTATTGTCGAATAGCTGTTTTTTCTTCATTTTTGTGATCATTCAGCAACAATTTTATCATCGATTCGAAGAGAAATGTTTCTTTTTTTTTTTTTTTTATTGATTAGACACCTCGTATTAATGGATCTCAAATTCAACCTCTGTACAATTTATAAAAGTTTCAACGATCTGTAATTCGGTATCTCGGTATATCTGTCATCTGTTTCTGTGTGTGATGTTTGAGTGCACTGTTTATATAGAAAACAAACTAAAAAAAAAAAAAAAAAACACCACAACAAACTAAAGAAAAAAAAAAATTATAACAATATTCGCATATCCAATTCTTTACTATGTAATTATACTGTAAATTTGTTGATAGTCGTGTACCTAATGAATCCCCTCCCCCAGCCCCTGTCTCATCATCTAAATTAATATGATGAGTAAATAATTATATCGTAACAACACATGTAATATTTAATAATTGTAATATCTCATCTTCTATTTTTGCGTAACCAAAGTTTTTAGTATCGCGTGGGTCGGATTTCACCCCCACTCCCCCCCTCCCCCGTCGTAGTTACGTGTCTACATGACATTTTGATGAAAACAAAAAAAAAAGTAAAAAGGCATAATCGACTATTATTATTATTATTAGTAAGAATATAAATATTGAATGTACATAGTTTTATTTTTATTATTATTATTATTATTATTATTGATTATTGATTATTGATTATTAATATTATTCTTTTCTTATCGTGTAATAATCGTGGCATTGAAAATGCTTGAAACAGTTGCTCAGTCATATGATTTTTTATTTTTGTTTAAGTTACCGAACTACTCCATCAATATTTTGTCTACTTTTTATTATACGTGAAAATGTTAATATTCTCGTGTACCAAAATTCTAATGAAGAAGACGAATAATAATAATTGACGACAAACTATTTAAGATAGTCTGTAATAGTTTCTTTCACAGTGGAGTTAATGACTATAATTGTTATAATTTTACGTATTATTTGATATTGTTAGAATCTCTTGAGAACCTGCTGACGAAATACAACATGAATGATTACTTATTCTAATTAAAAAAAACCATAAAAAAAATAATATTACACCTCTCACAATATAATCCTGATATTTCATTTTATTTTACAAATTCCAAACAACTTTTAGATTCATCTGTTTTTTTTTTCACTTTTCCCAAAAAAGAAATACTATACGCAATGAAGAAATTCGAGACTGAATCTATACCGGGATTAACGCCCGAGGACAGGATGCGAGCCGGCAGCGAGCTTACACGCGGTAGACATTATTTTTATTTTCCGTTTCAGATTGTAGATAAAAAAAAAAGTTTGTGACGGCTGTTGAAGATAAATTTTTATTTTCAAAATAATGAAAAGAAAAAAAAACCAAGCTTCCGCTAAGGTTTAGATCCACCATCGTCGCACTAGAATAACAAAAACCGCAAGGATCACATATGCGGGCTATAAAATAAGACACAATTACATCCATCTGCGCTTGTACGTCTCGAGACCGCGAAGTAAACTACGTCACTCAGTCTTTGTAACGTTCGCTATCTTTTTCGAGACAAAAAACGAACAAAAAATGTGTGGTTTCCTCCATTTAATCGCGATTAGATACCGTGTAGAGAGGCTGACAGATCTGCGGTTTGATATAGTAGACTGATTGATTTTTCCGCTTAAAGTAGTGTGAAAAATATCAATTTAGTTTGATACTTTTGTTGAAATCTTTTTACACCAAATTTTTTTCCTGTCATTATAACGGCGTTGTAAATATTGCGCTGACGTAAAACCTCAGACCCTGGCACTACAGCACAGTCATTCTCTAAATCTCGAGTACGCTCAAAGCACCGAGTTCCGGTGATTTCGACGCACTCACGGTATCCAAAAAGACCCTAAGAGCACCGGAAAATGGTCCTTGACAGAAAAAAAATTGATATTCATGTGGCATACGCGTTAAGTAACTGGTTTTTTTTTCGTCTCTTTGGGTCAGGTTATGTTGTCAGTACTAAACGTCATGGCGTTTCTGGCGAGTAGAAGGTACTAAACTGTCGTAAAAAGTATTTTTCAAGTACCTACCTGCCATAAAAAGTGTTTTTTTAGGCTTCCAATTGCCATATAAAGTCTTTTTCAGCCTTCCAATTGCCATGAAAAGTATTTTTCAGGCACCTAACTGCCATAAAAAGTATTCTTCAGGCTTCCAATTGCCATATAAAGTCTTTTTCAGCCTTCCAATTACCACGAAAGGTATTTTTCAGGCACCTAACTGCCATAAAAAGTATTCTTCAGGCTTCCAATTGCCATATAAAGTCTTTTTCAGCCTTCCAATTGCCACGAAAGGTATTTTTCAGGCACCTAACTGCCATAAAAAGTATTCTTCAGGCTTCCAATTGCTATATAAAGTCTTTTTCAGCCTTCCAATTGTCACGAAAGGTATTTTTCAGGCACCTAACTGCCATAAAAAGTATTCTTCAGGCTTCCAATTGCCATATAAAGTCTTTTTCAGCCTTCCAATTGTCACGAAAGGTATTTTTCATCACGCCGTGCAGAAAAGTGCCTTTATCTGCACGCAAGCGTGCAGATAATCGCACTTTACGCACGTTTGTGATGAAAAATTGTGTTCGATACACGTGAAAAATTTGTTTTCACACTCGTGAGATTGTCACCCTCGCTTCGCTCGGGCGACAGACCTCTCACTCGTGTCAAAAAAAATTTTTCGCTCTAGTATCGAAATATACTATTTCAGGCACCTAACTGCCATAAAAAGTATTCTTCAGGCTTCCAATTGCCATATAAAGTCTTTTTCAGCCTTCCAATTGCCACGAAAGGTATTTTTCAGGCACCTAACTGCCATAAAAAGTATTCTTCAGGCTTCCAATTGCTATATAAAGTCTTTTTCAGCCTTCCAATTGTCACGAAAGGTATTTTTCAGGCACCTAACTGCCATAAAAAGTATTCTTCAGGCTTCCAATTGCCATATAAAGTCTTTTTCAGACTTCCAATTGCCATGAAAGGTATTTTTCAGGCACCTAAGTGCCATAAAAAGTATTCTTCAGGCTTCCAATTGCCATATAAAGTCTTTTTCAGGCTTCCGATTGCAATACAAATTATTTTTCAGGCCATAAAACTTGCCATAAGAGGTATTTTAAAGGAAGTTCTGGACCAAACGGTACAAAGTGCGACTTTACGGACCGAAAACAGGCGTAAAGAAAGTGACGTTTTGATGCCTGTCGCGGAAAAATCATTATTTCGTATTCTATTTTTTCTCCTTGTTGCAGTGAAAACGCGTCGTTCAGACGGTGTAGGGTCTGAGTAACGGTTCAGATCGATTGCTAAGGCTAAACGGGAACTGAGTGGTATCCGGTACCCTACGTAGCAGTCCAGGTCAACCCGATTCATTATTGAAACGAGCAAAATCACGCCGTCGTGTTCACATTCGAAGTAAATGGACTGGAAACCCACTCTCGCTCCCTGGTCTCCAGGAATCAATCCATATACCCACACTTAACTCTGGACGTGTGGGTATATCCGCGTTCGCACAGCTGCTGCTGACGTCCTGCAAAGTCCAGACTGCGTCTAACAGCGGAATCGAAGCATTAAGCATAAGGAGGATTATCGCGAGACCGAAACACGAGTCTCGTTCGATAAATCTTTCTCGCATATAGCTACCCGGGAGTTTGAATAAGGAAATTGATTCTCGTGCCCCCGGGGTTCGCAAATAAAATCCTCAACGTTTAAATCGAAAAATCTTTGACTTCCCAAGCGTGACAAAATGCCGGCGAAATTGCGCTAGTCGGCGTATCCCCGGCTCTATTTGTCCTATGGCTATTGCAAATTGAATTCATCCACTTCCACCGCGCACCGCAGACTCGAGTGCCTTTCCCAATTCTCCGATACTAATTAATCTCCGCCCCTGCACCACCGCCGCGGGGGCAGCCCCCGGGTCGCGGATTTGAATCCTAATTTACGTTGTTGGTTTTTTCTCTCTCTCTCTCTCTCTCTTTCAACGAAATTTTGTTACCGTTAATTCAGGGAACGAGTTATTTCTCAATTATTCCACACGACGCGGTCAAACGATCGCGGGAACCTCGGAATAGAAGCTGCGGTCAAACGCGATTACTACCCCACGACCCGACGACCGCGTTTGAGGGGGATGCTTTCATCCATCTCCCAGATGGGTCAGAGCAGCCCGAGGCCTCCGCTTCCTCGAGGACCCCGAGACGACCTGAAGGATCGTAAACGAGTTAGGGCGAGCGGTAACCTAGTTAGGCTGATTGGTCCCGCGATTAGGAAGCAATTACCGCGTGTCGTAGGAAGAACCGAGCGCAAGTGTATCCCACTGTTGAAAATATCTTGAAATTTCTCCTACAAACGGGAATGAAATTCTCAAATCCTGATGATTTAAATGAAATTGATATAAATTACATCTTGAAATTTCATATTTGTGTCTTAATATTGAAAAAACAGGCCGAATTTTCAATCACTGTATCTCAATATTGATACGGTTCGATTAAATTTATGAAACTGTTTTTGAGATTCGAAGCATACTATATGATTCTTTTTCAGTTTGAATTTTCATATCATATGAGTATTCGGTCGAATTTTCAAAACTGTTATATATGCATATTGAAATATTGAAAAAGTTGAATTTCGATGTACAAAAAGTACATACATATTTTTATGAAACTTAATACAGAAATTTCTAACAGTGGAGCTTCGTTTTTTTCACGCGATCATTCGCCCAAGGACAAAGGGAGGTGTACGTTTATAATCGAAAGCGCTGATATTTGTACAACACAATTTTACCCGGTTATGACCGCCGACAATGACTCGGATCCGGCCCCCCGTACCCACTCGGAGAAAATATCACCCGTGATAATCGATTACGTTTAGGTTTCGGTGTAGGTACATTCGCGCTGAATGAAGAAAGAAGTCAGCGAGTCGAAACCGCCGTCCCCGATTCTCGGGGCCCGGGGGGCCCGGGGGGCCCGGGGGGCCCAGCATGCGTGATTTGTTGTCCCATTGTGCTCCCGGCGCGGTGGAGCTTTGTTGGCCTATATACCCATTTATTACGTGGGTATGTCGGGGGGTTGGGTATCGGCGAACGTCCACATTGATAAATTGACGGATGGGCGAAGCGATCATCAGTCCCGAGTCGTTCGAGGAGCCGCGAGCCGAGCCCTGAGTTATTGGCCCGAACCTCGAGCTTTTTCCTATTGAAATCAATTACATAGGCGAGCGACCGGGTGGCCGGTATCCAGCCGAGATTTTAGTCAAATAACTCAGTTCACGTATGCGAGACCGGAAACCCTCGCCACCTTTTCCTTTCTTGTTTACACGGACTTACGCGACGGAATAACTCGGCTAATTGCGCTCCAGCGGACCGTGAACGGAACACGAGTCGTTCGGAACAGAATGATTCAGAACAGCTGCTCGAGAACTTCGGCGACACTCGAGAGCCGGGAATTGATAAACCGCTGTCTTACCTACCGACTGTGAAACCCTTTTATTTAACGCCGGTATTAGGCTCGAGTCGAGACGAAAAAAAGTAATTAATCACGGTTATTATACGAACGGTACCGCGGGTGAGTGAGCGACGGGCGACGACACAAACAGCCCGTTGCTCCTTTGCCAACCTTTATAATAAAACGATTAATCATTTTTTGTCGAGTCAAGTTATTGCTACAAAATCAAGCATTGATCGATGACAGGTAACACAGCGAGGAAAAAAGGACACAGATGAAAGTAAAAAAAAAAAAGATTAGTGTATATGACGAATTCGTTAGAGATATGAATTCCGTTTCATACTTTATGAGAAACAAGACAAATTGTGTATAATTTTATTCGTTGAAATTTTCTTGATAAAATCTCTCTGACTCATCATATTTTGTCTATTCATTAATCTTTTCGGAACGTAATTAATGTCTTCTACGGTAGAAAGAGCCGCTTTATCCATGACTCGACAAGACTCGCGATTACATCGGCAGCTGTGCGATACCGTTTTCTGTAATTTGCTGTGAACTGTAATTGGCTCGAATTAATCAATTATTTTCTGTCGACCAAAGTGCGACAAATACCAGCGAGAGAATGGGGAAAAAAGTCTGGTGGAATTTGTTCGACAAAAGCCTCCGGTATTACCAGTCGGGTTTTTATGGTTCAGGTATGAAGTGGAAACTGAGTACAAGCCCGGTAGTCCCACAATGGAACAGTTAAGCTGATCCCGGCCACAAGAGATGATCGTTCTACAGAATAAGATTTAACGCCGTGGCCGTATAACAGTGGGAAAGGAGAAAAGAGGCATCGGCAGCTGTGCGTCGGATGGACGCGTACGAAAACTCGACGGTACGGTGGAGAAGATAAAGAGATTTTAATTTCTTTTTAAATCCAAAGAAACACGTTTCCCGATCTTCGCTTAAGTGAAACAACTCTCTTTTGTTGCGCGTTTAATGGTTTAATTCCAGACAGACACTCTGCACGTGGTGAGATACGACGAGGCGGTCTCATCGGCCCCCTGACAAAGGATACCGAACCCTGTCATATCCGGCTGGGACTGGTGCTCTTAATGTGGTCCCCAGGGGTCTCTTTCTTTACATGTGTGACATAAATCTCTCGCTTTTAAGAGTCCGAGGCTACTTGTCTGGCTTGAATAACGGGCCTCGTCCCTTTCCGTTCCTTTCATACCTCATATCTCCCGTAGTTACGGGGTGTTTTATCGAATGTATCAAATCAAAGAGCGCGCGTTCATCGACTCCATTGTTCACCGGATCCTAGAAAATCCCGAGGTATTACAGAGGTCCGACGAGGCCGTGTGTGTAAGGCGCAAAGTCCACGTTCAGAGAATCTGCAGGGGCTAATCCCGCGCCCCGAAACATCCAGGTTTAACTCGCGAGTTACCTAAGCTCTGCAGGGCAGTTAGATCCGGTAACTTAACCGACTTTGTGTGTTGTCCGATATTCATTAGGTGAGCTCGCGTGTACCTACTCGGATTAACACGCGGTCCAAAGTCTAGACAAACGGACTCTGAGGTAATTAACGACCACCGTAATTGATTGTGTGATGACGCGTTTTCGCTTATTGAGGATGCGTAGTACGGGTTAAAAACTATTTTCTATAATTGATTAATACTACGAAACAAAAAGCACTGAAAATTCGATGCGATGGACCCAAAATGCCTTCGAAGAACCATCCGCTGGAATTGGTACTGGCGATGAAGAACTTTAGTCAGAGCAATCTCTATTTCTGTTCAATATCAGAATAGAAAGAAGAGTAGATTTACGTGAGGAATTTGTTGTACAGTGACAAAAGTTCTCAAAAATGAAGTTTCAAACAATAATTTACCCCAAAAAGGCACTTTTTTTTGTCATTTTTCTGTTATTTTTTCATAAGTATGAAAGTAATTCACCTGGATTCAGTCACTAGGCCAAAAAAAGCTCACGTGGAATCGTTCATAATATATCAGAGAAGATATCTGTGAAACTAGAAGTTGGTTCGATAAATATTCATCGCCAGTTACATTTTGAAATCAGAAAAGTGGGTGAAAATTAGTTTTTTCAGGTAATCAAAGATTTGTAAAAGGCTGCATACTCATATTGTTTTATAATTGGTGGATATACAAGTTTTTAATCACTCGACATGTGTCACTCTCATTGTGAGCTGTGCGATTGGATGATTTCTACAGATTATCGCCGTTGGACCCGAATTGGAACCCCTTAAAAATCAGATTCGGATCGGATCTTTGCAGATATTGATAGATGAATGTATTCAGTGAAGAAAATCGCCTCATGTTGGGCCTTTTTCAACCCGAACTACATCCTTAATTGATACAGCTCCCTCTTGAAGTGACGAGGGAGAAAAAGGTTTTTCTTCCGATGTGGATAAAAATGCATAAGTGGCACATGTACCTTGTAGTCGATGAGACCAAAAGATTGATGAGTTTCTTCTACGCTCTTCACGTCGGCTCGGCGAGACAGTGATGTATTATGACCGTGTCCTAATTCTATAATCTTGTCGTAATGAAGGTCATTATTATAATGCCTGTCTTTCTCGAAAAGGATGATCGCGGAGAGCGGCGGTGTGCGCAGTCTTCTCGACGAAACCGCTGATTACTAACCGCGTATCGTATACCTATGGACGATACGTCCGAGGCTCCGTCTGTACGGTCACGCCGTAAAAATGATTGCACACGTTTATTTGATTCGTGTTATTTACAATGATTATATATTGACCGAAAAGAATAGAAAAAGGTATCGTAATCACGCGGCAGGGACGAATTTTTATTCTGCAGTTAATAGATATTCGATAATTCATCGATGCGATTTCTTCGACATGTTGTAGCCCCTAATTGCGGCGTCGGTCTTAATGGCTGACGCCACTATGATCAGGCATTCAGCTAGGATAACAATGATTAGACAAATCTCGTTAGACCGAGTATAATTTTGGAGGCAGCGTTCCAACGTCGATAAAGATCGTTCAACTTCTAGGAAGAGGAGCCCGCTTAACGATCGGTCGGCATCTTCGGACTGTTATTACCAAACCCTAGTAAATCGTTGCCGAGGTTCCAAGCCCTGCAATCTTCGGTCCGGTTAGTCGGTAATCGGCGATTCTTTGCTTTTGGCAATTGAACAGAGTTGGGAGACTGAGATAAAATGAGTGAGAGAAGAGCGCGTCTTTTTATCACGGGTTGGAAAAACGATCGATCGTCGATACTTTTTCACACCCGCGTTTCCAGTTCGCTTCAGCCGCATAATCGATTGTTTGGTCTTACCGTCTATATCGGTTTTTGGATTAACTCCACTTCCATCGGGAGAGTCACGTCTCTAAACGTGACTAAACGATTAGATAGACCGTAACGATTCCCTCGACATATTTGTACACCCCGGCTCAGGGACAGAATCTTAAACCGAACCGTGACGTTACCGTTTTTCCGCTATTGTGTCGCACGTTTTATACCTGAATTCAAATTTCACCTTCCAATTACTCGGTCATTTATCCGCGGTCCATTTTACTTCTTTATATTTTTATTTTTTTCGTTTACACTTTTTGTCGAGGGGGAAATAATTCATCGAAGTAACGTGTCAATAGCTCTAGGAATATTGAAAAATAACCGAAGAAATAAATGAATAAAATGAATGAAATAGAGATAAAAAAAAATTCATTAAAAATTAACGTGTGAGACAAATTTTGAGTTATTTCCCCCAGTTCTTTCCTTCTCTCAGAGGAAACTATAATGCCAAGTATAAACTTCCGAAGATAGTGTTATAGTCGTGGGGGTCTGATAGCTGAGAATTTTCCTGAGAGGTATTATATAGGAGCTAGGAATAGGGTACAGAAGGCGATAAAAGCAGCTCTAAATAAAGCGGTATGTATGGTAATCGGCCAATGGCGACGAACATATTCTGGATGGCCCTCGGCGGAGTGCTTGGCTCTTGGCTCTTCGATATCGGGTCCTCGCGCGCCGTATCGAGTGCTTTTTGTTACGCCTAGGTTATCATTTCACCAAATACCGTAGATTCTGCTAAAAACCGTCGTTTTCGAAAAATCTGAATAATGTGAGATACAGGTACCGCGACTTTGGCCCCGGCTATTCGTCTCCTATCCGGCGAATTGGTGTGATTTACATTTTATTGCGGTTACGAGAGCCGAGAGACACCCGAACGCCTTTATCGCCTCCCATTCGCGCCCTAAGGTCCCGAGGTGAGGGTAAAATTGCACAAATATATCGCCCTCAATTTTACCCCGGAATCCGATCGTTCCGCGGTCACTATTTTAATTATATCCCATTGTCCATTGGCCGCTCGTGGTTTTCCGTCGAGTACTAATTACCGTGAAAACGGTCTAGCCCTCGATCGATCCACTCTATGTCTTACTCGGAGTCTCGGAGCCGAAGCGAACTCAGTCAACTCGAAATTGAATTTTTTTCTCCTCCCTCTCGCTCTCTCCTTCAATTCTTTCCACTCGACGCCCGTCGCTTTCGAACCGCGGGTATTCTTCGATGGGCATCTGTCTCCGACAGCCTACTTCTTCTGGATGATGGCAGGCTCATTATTTTTAAATTGGAAGTGTGCAGAGTGCATTACCGCACTTCCCATCCAGTTTTTTTCACCGTCTTCGTGCTTATTTATTTCTACCGTTTCTCTGCGCGCAAAAAATATATTTAGAACGCAAATTAACTCGTATCTCGATACCGCGTACCGCATATTTTAGAGACGTGATACGTGATGGTCGTATCATGCATTCCAATATCTATTTTCACGGCGTGACGCGGACGGATTCATATTATTTTTCTCACACCTCCATCTTTCCTGCCCTCGGGCGGTAAAGTCTTGTTTTGCGCCCGCTCACTCGAAAGAGAATTCCTCGCGCCCTTGGTACACAATCTACTATTTTCAAGGAAAAGCTAAAGTTAGTTGTATCCAGTGACACCAATTTCCGTAATACTGGCGGCAGAAAAAAGCGAGAGGAGCATCGATCTTGAAGATTCGGACTAAACTAAGGGAAGAGAAAAGGCGTGAGATACCGACGCGAGCTGGTCGCGCGGTTCGCGATAGGCAGCACGGCGAAGCACAAGCCGCATAATGTAGGGAGATAACGACGGTGCATTTTGCCCTGCCATCGCCTGGCAGGCGTCGAGTCGTCGCGCACAGGATCAGATACAGATTTTACCTCGGTTTAATACCGGTACCCGTGCCGGGCAGCAGTGGCCACGTCCCGTCTTCGAGGTGTGCCTCGGGACCCCCGGGACCCTCTGGACTGTAGAGGAGGTTCGAGCCGGTAGCAGGGCAGCGCGCAGCGTGCTCGCAACAATAACTCGACAACTCGATACGCCGCATAGATAGCTCGCCATTATCATAATACCTGACCGCGAGTATTCGCCCCGTGTATTCGCGCAAGTATTCGCCGTACGGTGTCACGAGATGTTGCCGCAGGATAGCAGCGCCGCCACCCAGGTTGGCCGCCCACGCGACCCGACGTCCGTGATTTCAGCCACCCGCAGTGGTCGAGACCCGATTGTCTTATACTCTATGGATGTATGGATGCAGTACTGTACCCGCGGATCTCTCCTCTCTCCTCTCTCCGCTTCTGGTTTTCGATTTATTGAAAACTGTCTTTAAACGGAAATTTAAATCCTCCTTTATCTCAACATTCGGTCTTTATACCCACCTTCGAGGATACCTGCGCGATGGGAATTTATCAGAGACATTCACAGTCGCAACGTCGAACTTTACCTGCGTTAGGCTTTGGGATAATTCAATCTAATATTGATTTCCACCAATTATTGTCAGCCTAATCTCATTAATTTAACGATATCGGTTTTTGTTTTCAGATTCCTCTCCTCCGGTGAGTCGCCTGCACTAATAATAAGAGCATCGGTCTTGCTGCAAAAGTTTCAATGGAATTGGACATAAGGTAGAAAAAGTGTCTAAAATTTATTTTAAAAAATGAAAAAGGTTACAGTCCCATTTTTATATGTTTTTCCACGAAATATCACCAGCGACTTCCAGCCAATTTTCCCTGCCAATTATTGAATCGTAAGCCCCTTAAAAAAACGTCAATGGGTACGAATTTCGTGGTAGAATACCGCGAAGAGTGGGAATAGCGGGTATATAATCGGTGGTTACGTAGAGGGTGGCTCGACACCTCGTCAGCTTTCACGAACGTACATCACTCCGGACCGTGTATATCACCTACGGGACTAGGTGTAGCCTCGACGCGCGGTCTCTCTCTCTGTACATCTATCTTCGTCCCCCTCGACCCTGATTTTCCTTCTCGCTCTTGATTTACGAGAGGTAATTGCACGCGGTGGGCCTCGCATCATCGCCTCGCCCCTCACTCCGCGTAATTGCGCCTCGGGGCTGCTGCCCGCACGAGGAAAGTAGGACGTTTTCCGATTTTTTGATTTTTTGATTTTTCAACAATCTCCGATCCACCGGTGGCCTCTGATAAGGGGACTGAGCGCCACCCCGCGATTCATGCATGAGAGAAGAGCGCGAGATATCGATCGGTCTATTAAACACTTAACTCTCATTTATCAACGTCAGACGGGGAGCCACCCCTGACCCCTTCGAAGGGTCCGAGGGCCGACGGAAACTCAAACATTTTCGGCGAGGTGTCGGCTTGACGAACGGTACCCTAATCACCGCTGGTTACAGACCCGTTGATAAACGCGATGACAATTAGGTGCCAAAAACGCGATGACAATTAGTGCAAAAAACCTTTGGATACCAATTTTTAACCAAATCTGTTGATCCGGTCTCAAGATACCGACATTGTTATTTTATTCTTCAGAATTTTGTTTTTTAAATGATTCGAAAACTACGGATTCGAGCGAAGCCAAAATTGAAGTTTTGAGTTTCGAAAAACCGCATCTATTGTGAAAAAATTGATTCCATCCACACATAACCTCAAATTGTGGGGATCTAGTGAAAACTCAACTTTTCATCTTTGGGTTGATTACAGCGCGTTTCTCTTCCCTCTGAAATTGGAGAAACCGGAAGCTGAAAAACTATCCGAATGGATAAATAATTTGTGAAAAAGTCGTTTCCATGCGGTTATTCCGCTCCCGGATATCTTCGATGCGTTTGAAACTCTTGAAACGTGATACGCGTCCCGCCCATTGTGTATTTCAATCTCCACTCTGTTTCATCCCTAGGATGTGAGCACAATGCATCCAACATCGCGGGCATAAGAAGGAGATTGTAATCTCGTCACATTTCGTGTTGCATACTCAATGGGCGTCGAGACATGAAAGAGAATCGCAGCTGAACACTCTGGCTTCATATACCTTTTTTGTGGTGCGGTTTAGCTCGACCGTGTATACCTACTCCATCGGAGATTAGGACGATTCGCTGTACCAGCCCTATTATGCTTCGGCATTATTTTTTCTCACACCCGGTTGCAAAATGCCACTTTTCATACCTCTTGAGCGGGCGCAAAACAGATCTTTTCGGCCCTCGGGCAGAAATGTGCTTTGCGCCCGCCTAAAGCGCGCGCAAACGACTCTTTTCCTGCTCTCGGGCGCAAAGTTCCGTTTTGCGCCCGCTCACTCGGAAAAGAGGCATTTTTGCAGACCACGTGTTGAGAAAAAAATCGTGTGCAACACGGGCGCAAGGCTATTTTGACGAGTGTGATTGCAGTTCACTCGCCTTCGGCTCGTACTGCAAATTTCACACTCGAAAACGCAGATCCAGGATCACAGAAACACTTTTCCACAATGGGGAAGTGACACCTTCTCGATTTTCTTGAACAATTACATTTCTACCACACCTGCATCAAAAACTAGTGTTTTTCTTTTGTCCTCCTTAACGGGATGGAAGTCACAGTTTTTTGACCGGGGGAAATAAACTTGCCAGCGGGAGAAAAAAAGTCTCGTAACCATAGTAACCGTGAAATAAACCAAGAAAGTGCTGCCCCTAGCGGAGAACGACGTCCTCGTGGTTCTAACCTCACTTTAACTAGTTTTTAATGCATATGCTAAGAACATACCGGATTTTTGTTCTGGCTGGGCTCGGTTTCGACGGTGTTGCGCATTGGACCGAACGGAATATTGCGGTTGGTGTTTAGCAGCGGGGAGTAGGTAACCGGCACGGCGCACAAAGGCTCTGACGTTATCCCGGTGCATTAGAGACATTGAATAGTGACGTATGGCGGTGTATGTAATCAGTCGGAATTGATTGTCGACGGTATGGAAATTTCTGGTCGACTACCGGCCACTGTCGATCCACGTCGCACACGTATGCTACGATCCACGATGGAATATATTAATTTCGTTCCCTTAGACCGAACGGGAACCAGGTGATCAATCAAGCCGTACGGGTTACGCGTATGCCGACCGAGAGCCGGTTTATAACCGGGGCAAAACTTCTTTATGTGCAACAATGTCACGCGCGAGCGGTGACGTATTACGGAATTATGACAGCAGGAGTTGAGTGATGTATCGCTGCAACTAATTTACTTTACCGCCTCGTAGGAGCTCCGCGATGTGGCGAAAGAACGTTTTCTTCGTCTTTTTCTACCTTCGGTTACAGTCGGGCTTCTCAATAGTAGCGCTCACGGGGCTGTAGGGGTCGGAATTTCCGAGAAATGAGGTACCCCCACTCTCTACCGACAAGCTCGCTCGCTAGAAACGTAAGCGGGTCTCTCAATAAGAGCGTTCCCAGTCTCCTCGATTTATCCCGTCACATTGTCGTATAGCTCGTGAAGTTTGTTCACGCTCTTATTGAGAACCCTGGAAACGAATCCGGTGGAACTCGAAACGAGCCAGGTAGTGGGGGTACGGCTCGATCACGGTTGAGGGGAAGCGCTACTATTGAGAACCCTCTTATTGAGAAGCCCGACTGTATATAAAATTGAAAAATTTCGTTTTTAGGACCACCGTGGAAGTAAGAGTACGTGCGAGACACGCGGAGAAGGGAATCATCGATTTTCAGAAGCACATATAACCACCGTGGCCGCAGCCCATTATCGAACGGGGCCAAGTTTATGCTCGGTTGAACACATAATGGGTTCCTTTTTCACGAAGGGTCTTATTAAAATTTCTGATCAGCTGGAGGTGAACGGTATGCAAATTGCCCAGCTACGGTTAGAGGTGAAGGGTAAAAAAAAGATGGTGGAGGGACTCGAAGCGTACATGCATACGCTATGATAGAATCTACAATCTACGATGTCGCGAATATTTTTTTCAGTAATTATTCAGTAATTATAATGATGAGGATATTTCGTAAGGATTTTCTTTTTCTTTCTTTTTACTGTGACAGTAATTGACGCTCGCGTTTCCCTTTCACGCAAGTTGAATATAATTAACTTCTGTACCTCGGGAGATACGTTAATTCGCTAATTACTTCCACGTGAACGGTCATTACACCGATTAACCAATCCTGCGAGAGATATATGGCGAATTCGTATTAATTAGTAACTGGAACCAAAACAGATTGCAATAACCTGAAACTGAGATACACATAGGCTTCTCTTTTATAACAACTTACCATTAGTCATTAAACTTGACGGAGTGTATATCCTTGACGCGAGAGAGTGGTAATCTGAATTAATTATCATCAATCACCGCTGGCGCGTTCGAGTTTTAATACCTAACTAATAAAAATTCTCATAAATATTCTTGTAATTATGAATTGTTTTTTTTCTTCTTCTTTTCCTTTCGATCTGTCCATTTCTATTAATTTATAATCGTATGAGAGTATAATCATATGTAAAAAGTGTCCTTCTACACGTTCCTTATCGTTTTATAGTAGCAAATAATATTGTAAAAAATTATTCAACGGCTCACATCGTCAATAAGTAATTAACCCGTTCTCGAGTATTCAGCGCGGAAGGTCTTTTATGCCTGTAGCACATACGTACCGCGGCACATAACGGATGCCGCGCACCCGGGCATCAATCATCTTGTGCAACATGCAACGGGCTGTCATACGCCGGTATGCTCGACGTACCTCGTTATTTATTTAACGGATAATGGCGAGCCGGTGTCCGAAGAGGTCACGCGAAACCTTTTGCAACGAATTATGCAGAGTGCACCACTTTTCATGAATACCGTCGTTCAATATTTAATGCACGTATTGCAGCGAATGCGACGACTTTCCATTTTCCTTCAGCATGTACAGGTATATCTCACTAATTATTTACGGTCAATTTGTTTATTGGTATTCGGATCATGGTGATTAATTTTCCCTGTAAGTATCGACCTTTTGCAATTATGTAGCAAGATTTTTCGCCAAGCGTGACTGACACGATGAATAAGATAATGAATGATCGAAGTACGCGGAAAACTAGGGACACGCTGCACTGGGTCGAGGTGGTACTTGGTAGGCGGCTGTATTAATAACCGCGTAGATTATACACACGCCGATGTATAACCGGAGACCTATAATGTTCGAACATTATTAGATGATTTATTGATACCGTAATAATTACCTTACCGACCATGACAATTACGGTAATGATCCCCTGTATAAACAACATCAAGGCGGGTACCACGTACGTCCATCTGAATTCCAGACTCGCTTCTCGGAAGGTGTATAATTTTTAGCTATCATTACAGCGAAAGCTCGTGTCAATGATAAAACATACGGTTTATTAATCATTCTATAAATCTATCCGCGAGCGATATATCCAGCAACGATATTTTATATTATTCATACTTGTTCTGCATTTATACGTAACAAGAGTTCAGTGCACAGGCTGCGTATGTTCACGGAGATACAAAGTGGCGATAAGGCCTGCACGTTTACAATGCCCTGTGACTTGCGAGCGTGAAGCAACGTCTGAATTAACTGCTGCTGCTATACACTGTTTGAAATTTCTGTATCAAGTTTCATGAAAATGTATGCGAAGCAATTAACATATAATTTTTGTATGTTAAAATTCAACTTTTTCAATATTTCAATATCAATACGACAGTTTTGAAAATTAAAAATCATTCGGAAATTTTATAGCCAAGATTATAGACCAAATTTCATGCGTACAGAATGTTTTGAAAATTCATGATAATTTCATTTAAAAATCGTAAAATATTGCAGAATGAACCAAAAAATGAAAATTTTACGCTTTTAATTGGATGGACTATTGATAACTGACTGAAATACCTTTGTATAAGAAATTTCAAGATATTTTTAACAGTGCGACTTTCTTGAAGTTCGTTTTTTCTTCTTCTTGTCTTACATATTTCCCAGAGTGTATTTGAAATTCAGCAAAGACCGCGCTATAGACGAATGGTGAAGAGGCAATCAATATCGACACAATGGTGGCTACGGTTCTTTTTTTATTGTTTCGATAACGTATTCTCATCACTCTGTCAAATAAATTATTAATAGCGCTGATAATTTAGAAAACGTGATTTGACTTCGAACCGATGGTCAAACAACTTGAGTTTGGACCGCGTGAGTACGATACAACGTCGTTTCAAATCCTCTTTGATCTTTAACGAGATAGAATTACGCGCCTTTCAATTTACGGCTCAATTTTCAATCTTGGAGCTATCATAGAACAAAAAACGACGATGGAGTACAAATCAGTCGTGTGTTCTCTTGCACTCTCTGATCTTGTTCTGGTTTTCTCGAAGCGTGGATTGATGAAATAAAATAAAATAAAATATGAGGTTCGAAATTCTGTTGATAATTTATTCATGTAACACTCATTCGGTTCGTATAAAATTTACGAGGAGACAGCTGGGACTCGGGGTACGTAATCTCTTCACCTCATTTCCGTGTACATTAAATCTCGTTGTCACGTCCGATAGAATTAGCGGAACGGACGGAAGAAAAAAAATTCGAATGGGGTTTCTGCACCTGTCGGGATTTTCGACAGGCCTGTTTTCTGCTCTCCGACAGACACAGAAACGCGGGTCGATTTATGTTAATTCTCAATCATCTAGTCACAGAGGATTTATTAGACTGGAATTTCGC
Source organism: Euura lappo (assembly GCA_018257835.1). Classification (NCBI taxonomy): domain Eukaryota; kingdom Metazoa; phylum Arthropoda; class Insecta; order Hymenoptera; family Tenthredinidae; genus Euura; species Euura lappo. Next base: position 15,123 of record JAEUYN010001365.1, on the reverse strand, counting down.
CGTCATTTTCGATACAGTCGCTCAGATCTTCGACAAATTTCTCAGCTGACACTGGGAGAGGAAAGAAAGTGTAATAAGGTGTAAAAAAGTATAAAATGTTTTAAAAAGTATGAGCCTACCCCACCCTGTTTGTTCGTTATAGCTGTTGAAAAATACGATACAAACTTGGTATGTAAATTGGTCGTTTATCCGGCAAGTTAATGTCCGATAAAAATTAACATATTTAACACTTACCGTCCCGGACGACCTCGGATGTTGGAGTCTGCTGGATCGCTGTAGATAAGAAACACGCTGATGCTGCGCTGCGTATTCTACACCCTTTTTAACTTGCTTCAAAAACCGTTGAATTAAGGTGAGGTGAAACGCCCACTTAATGGCACTGTCCCAGTTATTGAACAAGCTGGGACAATCTCGAACATATTTTATACGTTTTACCTGCTCAGATAAAAGTCGGTGAATTTTAATTTAACGATCAGACAAAAATTGACCGTTTTTGATACACTGTTAAAAATACCTTGAAATTTCTTATACAAACAGGAATGAAATTTAACAATCCTGGTGATTTAAATGAAATTGATATAAAACATCTTGAAATTTCATATTTGTGTCTTAATATTGAAAAAACAGGCCGAATTTTCAATCACTGTATCTCAATATTGATACGGATCGATTGAATTTATGAAACTGTTTTGGAGATTCGAAACATACTATGAATCTTTTTTAGTTTTCAGTGACAAGGTATTTCAGTCAATTATCAAGTCCATCCAATGAAAATCGTGAGATTTTCGTTTCTTGGTTCATTCTGCGATATTTTATTTTCAATATTGTTATATGAATATTGAAACATTGAAAAAGTTGAATTTTAACATACAAAAAGTATATGTAATTGCCTCACATACATTTCTAGTGTAGCGAGGCCTGATTTTTCCTTGGGATTCTAGATACAGAGACCAATTTGAAACTCTCCAAATCCATTCGAGTGACTATACATTCACTAGGTTGAAAAGTCATTAGCTGGGACGTCGAACGATTATTGAGCAAAAAAACGAAATGATTGGAGAGGAAATTCGAAGCAGGATTTCGGGAATTCAGATTGTTTGATAATTCTTTAATTCTCATGAATCACGAAAGACAGGGTGACGGGAGCGGAGTTGGGGTGGTTCGGTGTGGGGGCAGGGCAGCCGGCAGTCATAAAACAACGGGCGCAGTCTGCTTGTTACCCAGACGCCGTAAACTCTGGGTATGAATCTGAATTATGGAATTATATGGCGCAATAACTCATATCCTTGGCGCTGCCGGGGCGGAGACGGGACACGGTTGCGTCCTGTGCTTCGCGAGAAAGGAGAAACTCGACTCTCTGTACGCTGTGGAGACGTGTTTGGTATTAAACCGTGTTAAATATCACACACGTACGTCTTTTAATCTTCCCGATGCAACACATTTACCCTCCGGATTCATTGATTAGCGTTAGGCTGTCGATCGATTCGTCGAGATCACTGCGAATTCGGATGATTTATCGCCCCCGGAGCGGAAATATGGAAGCAAGTCGAGGAATGGAATGAAAAAAATCTGTAATTTATTTATGCAATAATTCTTGGTGCTCGTACGGTGGCCTATGGACCTCGTAAAGGCGGCACTTTCGACGATGTAGCAGAGGCGAGTTTGCGTCGGACGTTAATGGCGGTCATAAAGATGAGAACCACCGCCTGTTTTCAGCGTATCTGGAGCATAACTCACCCAGCTAGTCATCCCGACGTCAAAACCCTTCGTGCGTGGTCTCTTGCCTCCGAACGTTACACTCGATCTATAACGTATAAGGTAAGAGCCTCCGGAAACACGAGATCTGAAGAAACCTAATTTAGAAACGAAACACCTGGCCGATAAATCTTCTCGTGTATTTTCCAAATTAGTCAACCAGCGTGTTTGTCTTTCGGGAAGGGAGAGGGTGAAACGTAACAATTAATTCGAACTGCTCTACGTCCTAGGGTTGGGTTTGGATCGACCCGGCTGGCTGTCCAACCGCCACCAGTTGCACAGGTATTCCGCTATGAGCCTCCGTTTCTTATCAATTTTTTGACGTTGCTACCCTCGGTGGAACTGATCCAGTGACACGAGTCTCTTCTTTGCAGCTTCCTGCGTTTCTTTATGGTCGATGCAGGTTGAACCTGAAATGGTTTCGAAAATGTTGGATCTTTGATATTTTCTCTAGCTCGAATCAAAGCTTGAATAAATTTGGTCGCGTGTTCGCGGGGTGATAAATCTTCCGGCATAAATCGGAGGTTCGGTTCGGTTCGGTTCGGTTCGTTATAAATTGGAGCGTTGAGAAGATGGACAGTGGGGTGATGCCGAGGGTAAGGATCTGTCGCTTGAGACAGGCAGGACAAACGCCCCGGTGCTCACGGGACGATGGGCGGGTGTGGTACGACGGTACCTACGGGCGACCGGAGCCGAGTGAGTGATGTCCTTCACCCTCGACCCTGCCTACAGCTCGCGAACTTCTTAGCCCCAAGGGGCGCGCCGCGGTGATGCATGGGCCAGCGATTGCACGCAGACTTGGACTATAAATCCCTACGAGCGCCTTCCGCCCCAATTCTAACCCCACACCACGACCCCTTCCCCTTCCCCTTCCCCTTCCCCTTCCCCTTCCCCTTCTTCCTCCCCCGCTTTACACCACCTCCTAGGCTTATCCTTGTCCTACCCACCTCTTGCCCCTCGGACCTCAGACCGTGCCGATTCCTTGCCAACTACAAGTTCTGAATTTATCAATTTTGATGAAAGTACCGTTTTTTCAATTTTCAGATCTGGGATATTGAAGATAATAGGTTAAAATTTAAAATTCATTGAAAAATGTACGTTTTCCATGTTTCTTTTTCATCTAAGGATGTCACGAGAAGCCAGTGTGGGACATGAATGTTAAAACTAGCGTCAGAGAAAGTCTCACAGCGCGGTTTTTTTTGTTTGCTTACTTTGAAGCTTCTATTTCCGGGTCTTTTGAAAGGTTGATAACTCGGATATTGTGAAAATTGACGAAATGGCAGCGAAAAATATAAGAGCGTGCGAACAGACGTGCTTTCCGTGACTGTGTCCATCTGAAATCTGTAAATTCTGAAAAATGACAGGTTTGGGTGCTAAATTCTAAAACGAAAAAGTGAAATGAAGACAGTTCAATCAATCAATCAAGTAATTTTATTAAATTTCAAATCCAGTACATCCTCATTTCTATAAAAAATACAAAGCTGTGAGAAGTTGAGAATATTATGAAAAAAAGAAGGTAAAAGTTCATTCAGATCCCGCCTCGCCCCCGTCCGCCTCCGCGTCTACGTGAGAGAGATTCTAATTATACAACAGGGAATACATAATCCGGGTACGAGTCGGTTGTTCAACACGTTCAAATTGACAGATTCAGGGTGTCGGTGTCAACACCGATTCCCCGTTAATCTTGACGCCATCTGCCGACGCTGGTCCACCTATTTCTTGTTAAGCGTAAGCGCACGCCTTTCAAACCGTGAATTGCCCTAACTTAGTGGCGTCGCCTCGTGGACTCGGGTCTCACCGCGTTTCCCCGTGGGGTCCGAGCCAGAGCCAGAGCCAGAGCCAGAGCCAAAGCCAAAGCCCGGCTCTGGTTCGGAGAGGGTGAGGATGACGAAGGTGGTCGGACGCCCCGGGTGATGGATGGTCCGCGGCTCTGACAGCCACCCACTAGTTGCCGTCCAACGATCCGCTGTCACTTAGCTATGACCTACAACCTTCGACCCGTGACATACACCGGGTTTCTTTAAGGTCGCCGCTTATCTGCTACCTGCACCGTTCTCTAACGATTATTTGTCCGCCCTGTGCACATATTTGCCGAGGCTTCGCCGCTGCGGTCTGGACGAAATCGAAAAAAGGATGAGGAAAAATTCATTTCGCAGTTTACGGCGTCACTCCTCGCGATAATGGCGCTTAAACTGTTTTCCGAGAAAAGAGATCGAGGAGAGTCGATCAAGAATTCAGATTGTAGGCGTATACCGTGCGGAACGAACTCGGTTGCAGCGAATATGCACCGTTCACGTTCCCAGATCGTGTACGTGCACACGCGCAACCCGTGTGTGCCCCGGGTTCCTGTACGGGCTGGGAAACGTCGAGTCGTTGAGATAAAACCCGATCATAAAAGATGTCGGCCCATTCGCGAGGCGGAATATACAACGGCCATTTCGTCGCATCTGATTGGCTTAATGGGTGCTCGCTATCTAGCAGTAAATACAGCTCAAGGCACCCTCTATACGCCAACTCAGCACTCCGGTATAAACGCCTGTGCAACATCGACCTCATATAAACTACCACGAAAATTGTATTTCAGAAAATAGTTTCATAGTTTCACTGTTTATTCATATCCATTACAATATTGGACGGAGTACATAATTGCCATTGACTAATTGTAAGCCCGATACAAGTGCGAAATAGCTAGAAGAAAATAGAAGAAAAATAGATTCTCGGATTATTTTTCGACCCCCAATTACCACGCGGAAGATAACGATCTATCATTCCATTTGATTCAATTACCCGAGTAGAAAATAATCAGAGTATAGTTACTGTTTTTATCACATTAAAGATTCGGCTTCGATAATCTATTCCGTCATCGTCCCAAGTAGAAGTTGACTTTCTATCGAGGAAAAGTATCTAGAGCCCCCCTAGAGACCTATCAGGGCTGTGGATAGTTTGCCCAATTTAAAACTAAATTTCTACAGGCGTGACTAAGTCATGAAGCTGAAGCTAGCAGCGAGAGTTGGCAGCGAGAAGCTAAAATCCAGGGAAGAATAGGGTGCTGGGCCCCCGGGCTAAAATTGTCTAACGCATGCTCGGAAAATTCTGAAAAAATTCGGGAATACTGTCTTCCGGTCCCAGAACACGATTCCGATTGAACTTTGGCGTGGACGAACTCCATTGTTTATTTATCAATTAAATAAGAATGAACAATTGGCTGCTGATAGTGAAAATCACACGCATTCCGATAAAAATCTGAAAAAAATTTAGGAATATTGTATTTCGATCCAAGAACACGATTCCGTTTCAACTTCCGCGTGGACGGACTCCATTGTTTATTTATCTATTAATTAACAATTCAGAAAATCACACGCATTGCGATAAAAATATGAAAAAAATTCAGAAATACTGTCTTCCGGTCCCAGAACACGATTCCGTTTCAACTTCCGCGTGGACGGACTCTATTGTTTATTTATCAATTAAATAAGAATGAACAATTGGCTGCTGATAGTGAAAATCACACGCATTCCGATAAAAATCTGAAAAAAATTCAGGAATATTGTATTTCGATCCAAGAACACGATTCCGTTTCAACTTCCGCGTGGACGGACTCCATTGTTTATTTATCTATTAATTAACAATTCAGAAAATCACACGCATTGCGATAAAAATATGAAAAAAATTCAGAAATACTGTCTTCCGGTCCCAGAACACGATTCCGTTTCAACTTCCGCGTGGACGGACTCTATTGTTTATTTATCAATTAAATAAGAATGAACAATTGGCTGCTGATAGTGAAAATCACACGCATTCCGATAAAAATCTGAAAAAAATTTAGAAATATTGTATTTCGATCCAAAAACACGATTCCGTTTCAACTTCCGCGTGGACGGACTCCATTGTTTATTTATCTATTAATTAACAATTCAGAAAATCACACGCATTGCGATAAAAATATGAAAAAAATTCAGAAATACTGTCTTCCGGTCCCAGAACACGATTCCGTTTCAACTTCCGCGTGGACGGACTCTATTGTTTATTTATCAATTAAATAAGAATCAACAATTGGCTGCTGATAGTGAAAGTCACACGCATTCCGATAAAAATCTGAAAAAAATTCAGGAATATTGTATTTCGATCCAAGAACACGATTCCGTTTCAACTTCCGCGTGGACGGACTCCATTGTTTATTTATCTATTAATTAACAATTCAGAAAATCACACGCATTGCGATAAAAATATGAAAAAAATTCAGAAATACTGTCTTCTGGTCCCAGAACACGATTCCGTTTCAACTTCCGCGTGGACGGACTCCATTGTTTATTTATTAATGAAATAAGAATGAACAATTGGCTGCTGATAGTGAAAATCACACGCATTCCGATAAAAATCTGAAAAAAATTTAGGAATATTGTATTTCGATCCAAAAACACGATTCCGTTTCAACTTCCGCGTGGACGGACTCCATTGTTTATTTATCTATTAATTAACAATTCAGAAAATCACACGCATTGCGATAAAAATATGAGAAAAATTCAGAAATACTGTCTTCCGGTCCCAGAACACGATTCCGTTTCAACTTCCGCGTGGACGGACTCTATTGTTTATTTATCAATTAAATAAGAATCAACAATTGGCTGCTGATAGTGAAAGTCACACGCATTCCGATAAAAATCTGAAAAAAATTCAGGAATATTGTATTTCGATCCAAGAACACGATTCCGTTTCAACTTCCGCGTGGACGGACTCCATTGTTTATTTATCTATTAATTAACAATTCAGAAAATCACACGCATTGCGATAAAAATATGAAAAAAATTCAGAAATACTGTCTTCCGGTCCCAGAACACGATTCCGTTTCAACTTCCGCGTGGACGGACTCCATTGTTTATTTATCTATTAAATAAGAATGAACAATTGGCGGCTGATAGTGAAAATCACACGGAATCTGATGTAATGATAAAAAAAATTAGGAATATTGTGCTTCGATCGTAGCACTAATTTGTAAATTAATTCAATCATACGTGCATTGTACATCTAGTTAATATTTATGTATGAAAGTTGAACTTCAAGTATAAGAAAAGGGTACATATATTCGTGACAATTATTTTTCTTAAGTAATACAATAATTCTTAAATACAATATTCCTGAATTTTTTTCAGATTTTCATCGGATTGCGTGTGATTTTCACTATCAGCAGCCAATTGTTGATTCTTATTTAATTGATAAATAAACAATAGAGTCCGTCCACGCGGAAGTTGAAACGGAATCGTGTTCTGGGACCGGAAGACAGTATTTCTGAATTTTTCTCATATTTTTATCGCAATGCGTGTGATTTTCTGAATTGTTAATTAATAGATAAATAAACAATGGAGTCCGTCCACGCGGAAGTTGAAACGGAATCGTGTTTTTGGATCGAAATACAATATTCCTAAATTTTTTTCAGATTTTTATCGGAATGCGTGTGATTTTCACTATCAGCAGCCAATTGTTCATTCTTATTTAATTGATAAATAAACAATGGAGTTCGTCCACGCCAAAGTTCAATCGGAATCGTGTTCTGGGACCGGAAGACAGTATTCCCGAATTTTTTCAGAATTTTCCGAGCATGCGTTAGACAATTTTAGCCCGGGGGCCCAGCACCCTATTCTTCCCTGGATTTTAGCTTCTCGCTGCCAACTCTCGCTGCTAGCTTCAGCTTCATGACTAAGTCATCCTTATTTTCCATACTATATATGATTTAAAGGAGGGAAAAGATCTTCGATCTTCGTTATAACCTCGATTGTTCATTTAGTTTTCGTCCTTATTAAGATTGTACGTGTTTCCGTAAAGGAGGCGACCGGACGTAGCTAAGGGGTTTCCGCGTTTTCTGTCTATTTATGATTATAGTTGAACATAGCTTACACTCATCTCGGTCATATTTCCCGCTAATTACCAGCCGGTTCTAATCTCCCTTAGCCACGAGTCAGAGCGAAGGAGAGCTGAGGCTGAGGCTGAGGCTGAGGCTAAGAGCCGGATAGTTTGAAATTGAGAAGGTCGCTCGCAGCCCTTAACCCCTCAACCCTGTATCCGTTAACGGTGTTAAAGTTCACCGCAAGTTAAAGTGTGTTCATATCGCGATCATTGCACCGTCGAGAAACTTTCCTCGCCTACTTACCGCGGCTGTACCCCGAGTTCGTTATAAAGTTAAACAGACAGGACAGGGTAATCGGATTTATAATTAGCATCAACTCGTCACATCCAGGGTCTAAAAATATCGGTTATTTCTAATCTCCCACATCGTTTGAGCGCCACCTCGAAGAACAGAAGAGCGAAGGGAGTAAAATCCCATAAAAATGCGTATCTATAGATACAAGATACTTTTTGTTTCGACAATATCGTACAGAGGTTATAATTAGACCGTTGAGTCGATTACCAACGCGTGGTTGTATTCTATCATGTACATTGTACAATTAGTAACGCGACAGCGTTGGTCGTTATTATCTTCAGTCTCGGACTAGTCGCTGTGCTGGTGGGATATACAAAATCCAACGAGATAAAGATAAATAGAGAGATAAAGGAGCGAACGAGTTGAGACGGAGAGAGATAACCGAGAGTCGGAGTGAGGGAGATCGCGTCAAAGACAAAGTGCCGAGTAGAGTCGCGTACGTATACGCGAGAACTGGTAGTGACCCCCGCGTTGCGTGGCAAGAATTAATGAGCTGTCGTAAAGACAATTGCCAGTCGTTAGTCACGCGGGATACCCACTCTGAGGACCTCGAGTAATGTCGGTTAATGCCAGCAAGTTGTAATATACGCTTGTGTAACCTCCTCGACGTGTTGCTGCTGCACTCTCGCCGGTGTGCGTGCTATAAATCTATAATACTTTCCTTTTTTTCTTAGCTCGTCGAATAGGTATTCGTAGAGACTGGCCAGTCGGCGTGCTCAACCATCGTCCGGTGGCCAGTATCACAAAAACGACACACCGTTGGCACAAAACGTATTCGTTTATTTATCATTTGATACGGTGATAATTATTTAGAAGCAAGAATCGTGAGGTTGAATAAATTGCCTCGGATGTCCCTTTGTCCGAAGGCTTGTATCGTTTAAACGAATCCCGCGAGGATAGATCCTGTGATAAGACGAATGGAAGAGAACGAGCCGCGCGTGAATCACTGCAGTCCTATCGGAGGGACTTGTTCTTTAACAATGTTGGAGTACCCCGACACCTGCGGTATTAAATAAAGTGCACAGAACTCGAACTCGACTGCTCTGAGGATATCGATCAAGGAGTAGCACCGAGGTAAGATGAACAGGCCGGATAACGTTCAACCAGCCCATAGAGATTAGGAAGGCGAGGGGAAGCCGGGATAAATCAGTTCCGAATGCTCTCCGAATGAGAAAGAGAATACCGTGGGCAGAGGGCAGAGGGCAGAGGGCAGAGGGCAGCCCAAGGCGATGCAAGCCCACCGTTTTCCGGGGGGATTAATGACCTAACAAATGTGCCGCGACACACGCTTCTTCCGTGCCATCAATAAACGTCGTCTCGTTCCACTTTGCCCTGATTTTTCCCCCGTTTCACTCCGTTCCGATTGGTTTTCAGCCACCCCAACCGCGCGTTGTTCAAAGGATCGCCGAAATCGTTCTCAATTAGATTCGAAGTAATTGTCGATGGGAGGGAAAAGGGGGAGGAGGGGAAGGGGGAAGGGGGTTTGCGAGGATGCCGGACTCGCCCCGGGTACGGGTGTAATTTGTAAGTGATAAATTCAGGCTACATGACTCCTCCATCTGTCCGTAATTACCGCGGGTAGAACCTCGTTATGAAGTCCATAAACTTGGCTTTCGAGATCTCAATCAAGGTTTTTTTTACGCCCGACTCGTTACGAAACGAGTATAAAGTAGGTACCAGGTTTCTCACCCCATACCTCTTCGTCTTTTATGTCACCGTTATTATTGATACGACGAATCCGATCTCTAATTAGGATAGAACGAGATAATAATTTGTCAACAATTTCGAACAAAGTTTACTTTTTATAACACGAAATCTATAAGACGAAAGGTTCGGCTCCGGGCGGCATTGGATCAGCGGGAAAGCCGTATTGCAATTATGGTAATTCTTTGCGATGATGGCGCTGTATCCGCGTAATTGGTGGTATTAAATATCCGCCCGAGCACTTATTCCGATTCGAAAGCAATCTCGTTTTATAGCTGGGTTGGGTTTTTATATCGATGATATAGGTTCGACTTTTTTTTTGTTTCTACTCGTCATATTTTTTTCGCGATAACATTATTTTGTGGTTAGAAAAAAACCGTTATACTATCCCGTGCAGTAAAATCTTTTAGGGGCAATTCAGGGCTGCCCTACTAACGTTAGCGTGGCCTCAGACAGGGTCGAGTAGGGACACCCTAGCTTCCTTAAGTAGGTCAATACCAACAAGGCCCAGTCTGGGTTCCCGAATATAATCCCCTGATCAGGCATCTTCTATTTAGTGAAATTTCCACAATTCTGAATGTGGTATAATGTTTCTTCTTTCTTATAAATCATCATTACGGTTATCCTTTCCGTTATTATCCCATGTGAAATGAATACCTCGAATCCCCGTATTTCGAAACGATAAACATCGAAGATAGAGTATAGAGCTAGGTGTATGCCCACCGCCTGCCGACATTATTCCTGAGCTCGCGGGCGTTGAGCAACGTATGATTATGCCAGGTGATAATGGCGCGTAATATTACCTCTGGGACGCATAAAATCCTATGATTTATACGCTAGCATCAATGGCAAACACGCGCAAGTACCCATTAATTATATTATACGCGATAATACACCCCCCCCCCCTCCGCCTCACCTCGCTTCGCTCATGCTTACAACTGTATACTACATAATATACATATACACAACTACCAGACGTATCTACGATCTATCTGTCTCCGGGCTAGAATCAACCCACGTGGTTCGTATAAATTAGACCCCTGGCTATTTATTATTAGTTTTTTTTTTTTACGCTTATATTAATCCAATTGCGAAGTTGGTTGAGTCGCAGATTTTTATCTACTCGCTGATTCGCGCTTTTTGGCAGGATGATAATTATTAAAGAATATCAGAGCGAGACCTGCGGACGTATCTCCGGGGGTTGTCTACCTGCCTACTTACATCGAACCATAAATTATTCCGGTTTAAAGTAGCAGACGATTAGCGTCATTAGCATATAACGTTAATAACAAAGTTCAAGTCGATGTGGTTGTTTTTTTTTTCCTTCTCTCGAAGCGAAGACGTCGTGTGTAGGAAGAGAACTTTTCGGTATTAAATTATACCGTGTAAACGGTGTGTAAACCTCCCATATAAACCAACGCGGCGATATTTTATATCGTTATAAAAATAATGAATCATCATTCTTTCATTTTCTTTTTCCGCGAAGATCCGACGAACAAACCAATAAATATCGTAAGCTCCTCGCGTGTCCTATCTCTTATATTAAGGGGACCAGTACACCGTGATTCAACAAATTCTCCATCCAAAATTCATTACACATCGAAAAATGGACTCTTTCAAAAATCACTTGCAGCTGGTTTCTTCGACTCGATATCCGATGGCTTATACTCGCTAAAAACTGTGTGCGCGATTCGATATCTTTATTTTATATAACTCCTCGGTAAAATATCACCGACTGGGTCGTTATTGTTTTTTATTTGTTATTTTATATCGTTGTTTAATCAGTGGAATATTGAAAAGTAGTTTTTAGAAATCCTTGAAGGTGAAAAATGAACAAGTATACCGACTGGTTATAATTATCGCGAGCGTGCAAAAGATACAGAGAAACGGCGTGACTAAGTAACGCAATTAATCTGTGCTATCCGACAAGCTATCTGACCAATTAATCTACCGGGTAAAATAAATTATGTTTAATAGGTATAATGTAGGTATATACGTGTGTTATTGCCAGGAAGGTATTTTAATATAATTAAATTCTACCACGGATGTTTTTAATTCGTGAGTTGGAAAAAGAAAAATCGCAATTCTGCTACACATCTTTACATAAAACCTATGTGACCGTTACGTTATAATCAATCGCGAGCGAAATATGACTATAGAGATGTATAAAATCTGGGAAAAGCAATTAATCAAAATGTTCTTCAATTATGTTTGACCCATGTTAATTGAGATCGTATGCGGTTGTTTGTCGGGATAAATAACGAGCAATGGGCAAGAAATAATGATAAAATTGAATACATATTCATCGAGTATTATACGGAGATGCGAAGTTATAACAGAGAAATGAAATTAATTAAACATTTAGCTGTTTAAGACCCGAGTTTACACACCTTTGAATAAATAATTCTTATTATAAGCAAGAGAGTAAAAAAAGAAACCAGTTTGTAGATTGGTACAGCCATATAATATCTTAATCTAACGATCTTATCGCGCACATTAACTTCGGGATATATGGAAGTGGCTTTAGCGTCACATAAATTAAGATTAGTCACTCGGCACTTGCCATTAACATTTGCCATTACGGCTATTAACGTTAATTATAGCCGGGCTTCCACGCTATAAACCATTGTGATACTCACACAACGACACGAACCTACATCACCGCGTGATGGGAAAGAAAAATACACAATTATCCACTTTCACTTTCCGCCTCTGATCACGGATCTCGCGATTATTTTCAAAAAACTAATCACGCATTGACATTCGAAAGAATCAAAACTGAAGATTAAGGCGGAGAACCCGGTTCGTTAATATGACGTCTTATCTTTTACAGTCGTTCGGCTGTGTGGTTATGCCCACAGAAATACCGGGGTTATAACACGTATAAATTGAAACGGTATAATTATCATCTGGTTCGTATCTAATTAGGCTGGCAGGGGCAAAGCGTAACGTAACGTAATGACATACGGACTGACAGGTTAATTAATTGTGAGACCGCCGCTAACTAACTCCCGCTGTACCGTACGTACAGACCTCTCGGCGTTATCCCTCTCTCTCTCTTACTCTCGTATCGAAGGACGCGGTCGAATATCTGTTGATATAAGGAGCTTTCACCGCTTTCGGAAGTTTAATCAATTTAAAAGTCGGAAAATAATTAGGTCGCGACCTTTTTTTTTAAGAAAAAAAAAGGACAATTTTATTTTGGATCGTATAATAGAAGGGCGCAGCTGTTAATTCACTGCACGAGCTGCCCGCGGTCGCACAAGCCGTGGTCAAAGGACTGCGGATCAACCGACAAAGAAAGCTTGTTTATCCTTACGCGACGGGCCCCGGATCGGCGGTCGTCCATCAATCACTAGTTGCGGGAGACAGACGCGGTTGTGAAAAAACCGCAATTACCAGTTTCGCGTCCGGCCTGCTGTTGCTCGCGATATCCTCTCTCTCTCCCGGTGCGCGTTAAACTTCGGTTTGCACAAACTTTGAGTAGCTGGATACCTTCCTGATTTCCTTTAGCGTCATTTTCCGATTTTGGCTATTGAGGATGTAATTCGGGTTGAAAAACGGCGAAAATAATGCGATTTAAAAAAAAAATGGTTGCGGATTTCTTTACTAAATACATTCGCATATCAACATCTGCAAAGATCAAATCCGAATCTGATTTTTGAAGGGATAATCTGTAAAAATTATCCAATTGCACAGTATATATTATGAACGATTCCACGTGAGCTTTTTTCAGGTCTGGTCACTGAATCCAGGTAAATTACTTTCATATTTATGAAAAAATAAGAAAAAAAACCGAAAAAAGCGCCTTTTTGGGGGAAATTGTTTCAAACTTCATTTCTGAGAACCTTTGAACACTATTCAACAAATTCCTCAGGTGAATCTCCACTTCTTTCTTCATCGCCAGTTCCAATTCCAGCGGAGGATTCTTCGGAGGCCTTTTGGGTCCATCGCTTATATGGATTATGTATTGTGGTTTTTTTTTCTCAGTTTTGAATGTAAAAACTTGTAAGAAAAAGTTGGCATCGGTACATCCTTAACTGCGACCATCGGTTTCTTTCGTTCCATTTCTCAATGAGAGTTTATACATCATCGATTAACACATTATCTAAAAAGAAAGGATATTCAGCAATTAAAGTCCAGCATTATCGCAAAACAGTTAATATAAAGTTCACTTTGGCACGCAGTACGCGGGGTAGAATGGCGACTGACGACTGTATCTCGCGTGTGTTTTATACACCGAGTGCAGATCGTGCGGCTACTAAATCATTGTAATTAAAATGCCAGCTGAAGCATCGAGATGATACAAAAAGAGTATAATTTTTGTTTTTCAATCCATTCTCAAATATCGTGTTCGGATAAATTCTTTTTTCGCTTTCACGATACATTTGCATAGTTATTTTCTTTGTCCCAAGCCCTAAGATCGCCTCCTTTATTCCTCGAAAGGGTAGAGATGATACCAGGCACAGCGTTCAAATAAATATTTCGGTTATGCGCGGCTCGGTCGTGCAGAGGTCGTATCAATGCTTTCGAAGATTTCGCTGCGAATTCAGCAACGATGCAAAGGGCGAGCTGCTCGAACTGCTCGAACTCGATACACGACGAGTCGACCGGGAGGTCCGAAGGTCCAGGTCGGGAATTCCGCGGGGATTTTTTTTCCGCCATTCTTTTTAAACGATATTACCATAACGGCGGCATTCCGTTTCTCCCGGGGTATGTATGCACCGGGACGCACTGATTTATGGTCATCCTGCCGGACTGCGGCCGTCAGACAAACGGCATGAGGATTCGAAAAAAAAGAACGAAGCGTACGCGCGATTTTCGACGTCAGTGATAGCAATTTGAGAATCGAACCGCGGACGATCTGTCTTTGGACACGCGAGTCTTATGCCCGTCCAATGGCTAATTATCCCTGCCGTATAGACTCGGAATGCGCCTGGATATGCGGTGTGCTGCCCGCTTTTGCGGCCACGCGAGATACTTAATTCATGACTTTATTACGTGACGAGAAGGTATCGCGGGTACCGGTAGCGGCAGGAAACTTGCGGTAAGTACGATCCTTTTTTTGTTCCGTTGTCTCATTATTTTTGTACCGGTTTCTTAGTTTCGTCTTTTTTTTTTTCTGTCAGCGTCCTCACCGCCGCACCGCCACGTCGATCGACAGCTGTCCCGTATGTCCGCGGCTGGATAAAAGACCGCGCCGGTGGTAATTGAGGTAATTGCATCGCGTAAGACAATGTAGCGTTGATTAACTCGACGGTTTCTAAGAACCGAGATATTTTCCGCGTTCTATTACCGTACGATTCGTTGCGTGCATAATATGTACTGTGAATTCGGCAGGGGTTCGATTTATTACACGCCAAAACGTAGGGGTTGCGTTACGTGAATTTGACGGTATAAATACACGGAGAATCGAGGACGACCTAGAAAATGATGTTTTTATTCCTTTCATCGACGTTCTGGTATCC
>JAEUYN010001363.1:0-35334 GCA_018257835.1 Euura lappo | reverse complement strand
CCATTTGGATTTTTTTATTTCTCACGATTTTTTTTATATAGCTGTAAAAACTCGTAAAACGCAAAGATAAATTGAAAGAACGACCATTTAAAAAAATTCGACAAAAAATATTGGTAGTTGAAAGCAGAAGGTCGTGAGCGCTATTTTGATTTTTTTTTATTTCTCACGATTTTTTTTATATAGCTGTAAAAACTCGTGAAACGCAAAGATAAATTGAAAGAACGACCATTTGAAAAAATTCGATAAAAATATTGGTAGTTAAAAGCAGAAGGTCGTGAGCGCCATTATTATTTTTCTTATTTCTCACGATTTTTTCAAATAGCTGTAAAAACTCGTAAAACGCAAAGATAAATCGGAAAAACGACCATTTAAAAAAATTCGATAAAAAATATTGGTAGTTAAAAGCAGAAGGTCGTGAGCGCCATTTGAATTTTTTTATTTCTCACGATTTTTTTAAATGGCTGTAAAAACTCGTAAAACGCAAAGATAAATTGAAAGAACGACCATTTAAAAAAAGTCGATAAAAATATTGGTAGATAAAAGCAGAAGGTCGTGAGCGCCATTATTATTTTTTTCATTTTTCACGATTTTTTCAAATAGCTGTAAAAACTCGTAAAACGCAAAGATAAATTGAAAGAACGACCATGTAAAAAAAATTCGATAAAAAATATTGGTAGTTAAAAGCAGAAGGTCGTGAGCGCCATTTGGATTTTTTTATTTCTCACGATTTTTTTAAATGGCTGTCAAAACTCGTAAAATGCAAAGATAAATTGAAAGAACGACCATCTAAAAAAAATTCGATAAAAAATATTGGTAGTTAAAAGCAGAAGGTCGTGAGCGCCATTTGGATTTTTTTTATTTCTCACGATTTTGTTTATATAGCTGTAAAAACTCGTGAAACGCAAAGATAAATTGAAAGAACGACCATTTGAAAAAATTCGATAAAAATATTGGTAGTTAAAAGCAGAAGGTCGTGAGCGCCATTTGGATTTTTTTTTTATTCCTCACGATTTTTTCAAATAGCTGTAAAAACTCGTAGAACGCAAAGATAAGTTGAAAGAACGACCATATAAAAAAAATTCGATAAAAAGTATTGGTACTTAAAAGCAGACTGTCGTGAGCACCATTTGGATTTTTTTATTTCTCACGATTTTTTCAAATAGCTGTAAAAACTCGTAAAACGCAAAGATAAATTGAAAGAACGACCATGTAAAAAAAATTCGATAAAAAATATTGGTAGTTAAAAGCAGAAGGCCGGAAGCGGCATTTTGATTTTTTTTAATTGTCACGATTTTTTTAAATGGCTGTAAAAACTCGTAAAACGGAAAGATAAATTGAAAGAACGACCATGTAAAAAAAATTCGATAAAAAATATTGGTAGTTAAAAGCAGAAGGTCGTGAGCGCCATTTGGATTTTTTTATTCTTCACGATTTTTTTAAATGGCTGTAAAAACTCGTAAAACGCAAAGATAAATTGAAAGAACGACCATGTAAAAAAAATTCGATAAAAAATATTGGTAGTTAAAAGCAGAAGGTCGTTAGCGCCATTTGGATTTTTTTATTTCTCACGATTTTTTTAAATGGCTGTAAAAACTCGTAAAACGCAAAGATAAATTGAAAGAACGACCATGTAAAAAAAATTCGATAAAAAATATTGGTAGTTAAAAGCAGAAGGTCGGAAGCGCCATTTGATTTTTTTTATTTCTCACGATTTTTTTAAATGGCTGTAAAAACTCGTAAATTTTTTTTTCATCGCTTAAGTTAAGTTATCGACGTGGTGGGGGGTCTCCTGCTGTGTATAAATACGACGGATCGGACGAATTCTAACCAGAAACCTATTTCTAACGTAGTAAGTGGCTACCTTCAACATGAACAAGATCGTCTGTCTTCTTGTCGCCTCATTGGTGTGCGTGGGTCTTGCCAGCTGCAGCAGCAGTAAGTTACAGACCAATAGCACATGCTCGAACGTTCTATTTTCCAATACAATGAAACCTCAGTTATACTTATTTCAATCGGGTACGCTGGAAAATACATACATATGAGTGAGAATAACGTAAAAAAAAAACTAGTTGAGAGTCAAGTGGTTCGATAGCTCCCACGTAAGCATTGCAATTATTCACACACATCATAAACAGGTGAAAAAAATCTGTTCTGTAGATGAACGTAGAAATATTTTTGCATCAAGGAGTAAAATATTCTCGATACAACAAGGATACAATATTCAAACTGAGAATATTTGAATTATTGCTTTTAATTCCAACTGGACGTATATCGAAAGCAATCAATTTTTCAAGTATTGTGTCTCGAAACATTTAACAGCATACTTATTTTGTTATGCCTACATTTTCGTATCACAGAAAGTAAAATTTAAAACCGTAAAATGGTACCGAAGTGGAAAATCGACTATTCATCGAAATCATCTATATCCAGAGCAATCAACTTTTGAAGTATTGTGTCACAAAATATCGCGTGTCTAATGACATAAGGAAGTA
The DNA here is from genome assembly GCA_018257835.1 of Euura lappo. Lineage (NCBI taxonomy): Eukaryota > Metazoa > Arthropoda > Insecta > Hymenoptera > Tenthredinidae > Euura > Euura lappo. Next base: position 32,842 of record JAEUYN010001363.1, on the reverse strand, counting down.
AGCGCCATTATACGACGTTTGGCTGTTTATACTGGCATAAAGTCGTATAATTGTTTTTCTCATGCCAATCGCTCTGAAAACGTTCGTAGCGTATAGATCAATTACAATTACGACATGGAAAAATGTAAGTGCAAAAGGTCGTCAGATGTGCAGATACGACTTTCTGCTTTTAACTGCGATTTCTTTTATCGAATTTTTCGAAACGACGTCAATTTCGATTTTTCTTTGCGTTTTACGAGTTTTTACAGCTATAATTTTAAAAAATCGTGAGAAATAAAAAAAATTAAAATGCCGCTTACGTTCTTCTGCTTTCAACTACCAATATTTTTTATCGAATTTTTTTTAATGGTCGTTCTTCCAATTTATCTTTGCGTTTTACGAGTTTTTAGAACTATTTGGAAAAATCATTAAAAGTCATGAAAAAAATGGCGCTTACGACGTTTTGCCTCTACGTTGTTTTTTATTTTTCCTTAAAAATTGTAATGAAAGAACGACGTATTCGCTCAACTTACGTCCTTTTGCACTTACATTTTTCGATCTCTTAATTTCAATTGATTCATACGTTTTGGCCGTTTTCAGAGCGAAAGGCGTGAAAAAAAAATATACGACCTTTTGCCACCAAAATCGCGTTTTTGGCGCTTACGACCTTATGCCATCCCTACTGAACAAGATCCTGTAAAATATTACATGAAAAAGTACATAATACATTACATGATAAATTTTATAAAGTTATGACTGATTTCCTGATACGAATTATTATGTACTTTATCATATGATTTTTGTTCTAACCATTATGTTGTACAATTACACATAATTTATTACCTAATTTATCATAGGATGTTTTACAAGATCAGATTTTATGATAGAAAAAAAAAGGGGGAAACCTGAGTCGGGATCCAACCGTGGTTCTTCGAATTTGCAAGCAGTAGCGCTACCGCTTGAGCTACGGTACTTCATAGTAATGTAAGAAAAGTTTTAGGTTCATAAGCTTTGATATGATTGTGATTAATTTCAGTTTCTTGAAAGAAGTTGGAATTCGTAGAGCTAAAACTCATGTAAAACATCACACAATAAATTAGATGATAAATTATGTGTATTTGTACAACGTAATGGTCAGAACAAAAATCATGTGATAAAGTACATAATAATTTACAACATTCTTAATTGACATGATAATTCATATCACGAATCCAGTCATAACTTTATGAAATTTATTATGTACTTTTTCATGTAATATTTTACAATATCTTTTTCAGTAGGGATTAGACACGCGATATTTAACAGCACACTGTACATTTTGTAGCACGTATGTTCTGCAGGTGGTGAGATTAATTGAACCGTTAGAAATAAAAACTATGCGTACGTCATCACGATACAGATAAAATGTGTTTTTTGAACGTTACGCTCTTTGTTTGGAAACATTTTATTCTCTACATTTTATGCTACACGGAATGTTCAAACCATTTTCAACATGTCAGGTTCCACTCGATTCGTCAAGTATTGTCATGATATCCTGATTTTTGTTTCAGGAGCCGGCCCATCCGCGGGTGGCAACACCCACAGTAAGTTAAAGATACAGAAATTTTCGATAATCACAGATATTCACTTGTTGTTCGAATTTATAACGTTATGCTCTTTTTTTGGAACTATTTTATTCTCTACATTTTTTGCTACACGGAATGTTCAAACCATTTTCAACATGTCAGGTTCCACTCGATTCGTCAAGTATTGTCATGATATCCTGATTTTTGTTTCAGCAGTCAACATATTCACGGAAGCTGTAAGCCACGGTAAGTTAAAGATACAGATTTTCGATAATGACAGATATTCACTTGTTGTTCGAATTTATAACGTTATGCTCTGTGTTTGGAACCATTTTATTCTCTACATTTTATGCTACATGCGGAATGTTCAAACCATGTTCAACATGTCAGGTTCCACTCGATTCGTCAAGTATTGTCATGATATCCTGATTTTTGTTTCAGGAGCCGACCAAGTCACGGCTGAGAAAATGCACAGTAAGTTAAAGATACAGATATTTTCGATAATGACAGATATTCACTTGTTGTTCGAATTTAGCTCAAGCGAGTCGAGCACCGCGAATGACGACTTAATCACAGTCCTCTTTACTTAAATTTCAGATGAAGTGATAAATGTCCAAATGCGACTGTTTCTACATGCGCAAGATGTTATAGACTTGTCCCGCAGTAAGTTCAAAACAATGTCACCCAATGAACATATTCAAGTCATAGCTACTAAGGCATGCGTCAAATATTGACAAAGTACAATAGTGTCATGATGTACCTATTTTATTTTACAGAGTGGATGTCCCAGCTGAGTGAAGATGACGCTAGTGAGTGATAAGTGGATACACTTACTTGACCAATTTATACGTCTACCAAGACGCTCGAATTATCTTTGTCTCCGTATTCTGGAAAATCATTCCGTTTAATATTCAGGACCTTTCTATTTCTATTTCAGCTAATTTGGAGCAAAGCGGAGGATATCTCGCAGAAGCTGTAGTTGCTATCCTAAAGCGTGAAGGTGTGGAAGACGATTTTTACCCTTTAAAAATGTTTTTGTCATCTACGGTTCGCTTCACATATCAGTGAATGAAGTCGAGAAATTGTTTTAATTGACCGAGATTTTCTATTATATTAGATATATATACAGGGTGTATCAGAATTAAGTATACAAAATGATAAGGGTAATGGAGGGGGTCGAGCTGAGTAAATTGACCCCAAGAACATGTGGTCTGCGGAGTCGCGTTCGTGAGATACGGCCGGTTAAAAAGTCGCGCCAGCATTGGTATTTAGCAGTCAAATTCGCAGCGGAGATCGTTCGGTAGTCTGGTATCCGGGCGCACTCAATCACAAATACGGTTAAAAATCATTTTCAATTTAAGCTCAAATACTATTCGTTAAAATTTGTTCATACAAAGGTCTTGCGCGCCTAAAACCAGAATACCGACCGATTTTCCCTGCCAATCTGGCTGTTAAATACCAACGCTAAAGCGACTTTTTAACCGGCCGTATCTCACGAACGCGACTCCGCAGACCACATGTCCTTGGGGTTGATTTACTTAGCTCGACCCCCTCTATGACCCCTATCATTTTGTATAGTTAAATCTGATACACCCTGTAGATATTTTCACTTATTGCCATTATATCATGCGTCAATTGGTGAATTTCCACTCTGTCATGATACGCCTATTTTATTTTCAGTATCCAAAAAGGATGCTTATTCCAGATTCCAGAGTAAGTGACACTCATTCGAAAAATACATGAAGCCTAGCTTGATTTTCATCCGGCTCTTGTTAGAACTGAGTGAGAGTTGAAGACAACTTGATCGTAACCTCTGTATTCCGATTTCAGATTCTCTCCTCCAAATGAGAGAAAAAATTATTAGGAACTACCAAAGAAATTTACAGGAACCCGTACGTGAGTTGAAGACGATTGTGCCCATCTAGAATAATATCGCCCCTCAATTAGCACTTGAAAATTGTCTAAATTATTGAGGTATCTTTAAATTTCCAGTTACCGACGAGCAGAAGAGACATAAGGTGGTCGCATTTACTGAAAAATTCGACAAAATCATCCCCCAAGCCAATGAGATTTTGAATACTGCTGCCGCGATTGTCCGTCGTAAGTTGGAAACAATCGTACCATTAGAAATATAATTGTCATACTGAGATCTATCGTTTGCTACAAACCAAATTCCAATTAGGCTCTCATAAATTGATCTATTTTCTTAGCCTGCAGTTAGGCAAACGTATTTGATACTCAACATTCGATCCCTGAATTCAATTATACCACCAGTTTAGTACTGCTAAACTACGATCCTGAATATTTGAACTTTTTATATTATTTCCAACATCAACTAAAATATGATGATTTATTGAATTATACTTTCAATGTGTTCTGGTAATTGCCATTGAATCGTAATTTCACTTTCTCAGATGGATAATCATAAATCCCATGCCAGTCCAGCTGAACCGAAGCAGCGGAAGAGACTATTGGTGAGTGTCATCGACAGTATCTGCACCTGATACGAAGATGCTGAATATATTTATTCACTAATTTTGGTGAATCTATTCGCAGACCACTTCTTAGCAGCTATCGCGCAGCGGAATATTCGGAACCGCTTGTGCTCATCTGAAGAACTTTTTGTGGAAGAACGTAAATCATCTGCTGGACGAGAGACTACCACTTTCTTCCAGCACGTCTTCCAATTGATTACTGAATATGTATATGTATACCAGAAAGCTGCATAAGATTGTGAGCAATAAAAATCAATTTCGAAAATATTCATTCGCTGTATCGTATAAATTTTCCAGTTTCCAACACAGATTCCGAATACAAAAGATCAAAGACATTCAGAGGCCCTTATAAAAACGATTACTTTTTCCTTCCGAGTCACGTGACACGTGAAAAGGTTTTTTTATTTGCAACACCTGCATGAAAAGTTTGATTCCCTTCGGACCGCTTAAAACCGATTTGGATGAAATTTGCAAGGCATACTGTTCTTCTTCCGAGGCTGTGCCAATAAAGTTTTCAAACATTGCTCGCTAACCGCGTAACTTTCATGTTTAAATACAAAATACCGTGAGGGATATTACCATACAGATAATTAGTCACTGATTATCCGAAAATAGTGATTCAAAAACCGAAAGACGTTCAGAATGATATCCAAACGAGAAGAGTCGGTGCCTCCCCCGCGCACCCCTTCCATGGTTAAAGACATGACATGATTTTAATTAAATTGAAAATTAAGTCACCTTATGTCATCAACGGGCCATCGATAATCTTCAGTCATCTCGTATCTAGATATGGTATAGAGGACATTTCAATGACGGGATTCGTTTACCCCGATTGTCGAGACTGATTCATATTGTATTGACGCAAGTACTTGAATCGTTAATTCATGATCACTACTGAATATTCAATTAAGTTTTATCATCGCCTGTACCTTATTGATACAGTTGTGCATCGTCGACTACGAACACCTCAATTCAAATATTATTTTGTTCAGAGGTGGATGCCTAATTGGCGTTCACATCATCTTATAGTCCGGACGTTAACGAATATCACCTTGCATTTTGTGATGGAAGTATGAAATTTGGTGTGATGGTACTCAAGACCCCCCCTGCACAAGACCAGCGGTGGAGCCATCTCCACCGTCCCCACCTTCCACCCTTGGAGGCGGATTACCCCCGCGGAAATGGATTATCGCAATTATCTCATTTGTGGCACGTTGTACGAAAAAAATTGTGAAAACGAAAAGATGCGCCTCCTAATTTAGAACAAAAAAGGTCTCCACCATTTTTGTCATAAGAGCCACCATTTTGGTGTATACAGGTTTCCAAGTTGGCGGGCGCAGTAATGAATCAGGCAATTTCACTACGTACACCTTACAAATTTTTCGGACCTACGCGACTGAATCACGCATATTGAAGACGTTATCATAGCTGTACATCAAGTTCTAAGTGTCACGCGATATATATTATATATTCTTACCTAATAATAGGTCTACAAGTGCAAACCCTTTCTTCATAACTTTGTGTTAAAAAACATCCGTATATTATTGGAAAAAATTATCTCAACCCCTGAAAGTATTAATATACAACAACAATTAAAACTAAAAATTTACCCGAATAGACCGAAGAAAAGTCTACTTACTTCTTTATAGTGACGATCATTAGTGAATCTCATATACACTCCGTGCTATTGATGAATTCTTAGGGTGGGGTTCGGAAATCCAAATGACCAAAAATCAAATTGATCGTAGTTCCAAAATTTAATGTATCAAAAATTAATTTTCCGAAAGGTAAATGCTACAAACTTAAAAATTCACAAATACGAAAAATTAAAATATTTTTCTGTCAAAAGTATGGTAATGCAATTGTACACTTATCAGAAAGACGATTTGATATAGCACGCGAAATCACAATCTTCTGAATATCGATTCCAATTTATAATCACAATAAGTCAGAAAGTTGCAAATTCTCGAAGCAAAATTTCCAAACCTCTTGTACGGCTACTATTTATAACGTCGATTTATGAATGAGTAAAGCAGCATCGTTCAAAATGCGGCAAAATTCAGAAATTCAAAATTCCAAAATATCGAAACTCAGAAAATGCGTACTCACCCACCGAGCGAACTGATGTCCAGTTTTTTTTTTTTTAAGTTTTTTTTTTGGTAGTGAAATACGTTACCAATCCATTTACATTTATATGTAAAACGGTACCATTATTTACATTTCATTTCAGTAAGAGGTTCAATTTTCAGTCGGTTGACAATTTACTCATTTGGAACTCTGGCCCTTTGGATTTTCAGGCGTTAATTACATTTTATTTCGGTATTTTTTCATTTCGGAATTATAAACCTTTTGAATATAAATAATTTGGTTATCTAAGTTTTCGGTATTACGCACCGTTTTGGTGGGTTGATTTTCGATTTCTGGGGAATATTGCCATTTTAGTTAATCTTCGGTATTCTGTTATTCTACATTTCTATCTACATGATTCATCGATCCTTTATGTAAACCTCATTTGTATACATATTAAAGCATTCGTAATTTCGAACTTTTGGAATTTGAGTCTGATGTAAAACTACACCACTATAGTTATACTAAATATCTCGAAAGCGGTGAGAGATACACAAAAACCGTCGAAATTTTGTGGGTTTAACGGAGTGTGATAGGTGGAATGTCGGTAAAGTAGGGTGCGTTTTTACTCAAAATCTTTTTATTGCTCGGTACCCCGCGAGGAAGGTCCAGAACGGGTTTTCGTTCAGGCCTTCGATATATTATGCTGTTACGTACTTGCGCAGATGAAGAATCGCGTGGTAATCGGAAAAAAATTGTTTTTTGCAAAATATTATCGCCGAAATTGTTTTAAAAAATGGCCGCTTGGGACTCGATCCTCACCTGTTTGTTGAATTGTTGAAGTATCCTTGGTCTCCAGCAGTAAAATTTTCTGTTCGTCGCACACTGTGGAACTGAACAAAGCGAACGATATAATTGTTTTTCGGTATCTCGCGTCCGTTTGAGCCTCATTTTGGAACCTGCTTTCTGGCGACGCCAACCGAGACACAAAATTTTTCGACGATCTTTGCTGACGATTTTATACGCGTAGTAGGATCTATTCCTCGCCAGATGACGCGCACTTCGCGGTCCTGCGATTCACGAACCGCCGTTCCTTGTTCAGTGCTATGACAGCTGAGCGTGAATTCAAACGCAAATAATTCAGATTAAATAGTTATAACCATGAATTATTATTATTATTATTATTATTATTATTATTATCATTATATTTATTATTATCATCATAATAATCATAGTAACTATCATTATTATCATCAAAATAATAATAATAGTGAATAACGAAATAATTCATTATGATAATTATAAATAATTATTATTATCATTGCAAAAAATTTACTCGAAAGTGGTGAAATTTTTGAATGGGAATGAAGACGTATGCGCCACTTTTTTTTTTTCTACCAACACTGAAATCCTGTGAAACGCACAGAGTAATCAAAATTCCGGATCTCTTGAGAAATTTTCAAGTTTCATCATCAAAAAATTAGACAAGGCAGAGGCGTACAGTCGTATACGCCTTTTGTTTTTTTTTTCATCTTGAAATATTGTGAAAATCGAAATTACAATTTTTTCCAAAATAATAATAATAATAATTTAAATAATTGAAACAATTATTATTATGATGAATAATCATTAATATGATAAATAATTATTATTATTATCATTGCAAAAAATTTAAATAAGCATTATTATTGTCATTGCAAAAAATTTACTCGAAAGTGGTGAAATTTGTAAATGGAAATGAAAACGTGAGCGCCATTTTTTTCTTTTTTTTGTTCACAAAGTTCCTGATGAAGGCAACGAATTGTCGCCGAAACGTCGGACATTAAATATTTCTTGACTCGATTTGATCGCCTTCCGAAATTCTGAACGCATCGAGGAACGAACTATATAGTGTATTATGTATTTCGTTATTCACTATTATTATCATGGTGATAGTAATAATGGTTTTAATTATTAAAATTATTATTATTATTATTATTCTGGAAGAAAATTGAAATTCCGATTTTCACAACATTTTCAAGATAAAAAATAATAATAATAATAATGGATAGCATATAAGACTGTACACTTCTACCTTGCCTAATTTTTTATGATGAAACTTGAAAATTTCTCAAGAGATCCGGAATTTTCATTATTCTGTGCGTTTCACAGAATTTCAGTGTTGGTAGAAAAAGAAAAAAAAGTGGCGCATACGTCTTCATTCCCATTCAAAAATTTCACCACTTTCGAGTAAATTTTTTGCAATGATAATAATAATTATTTATAATTATCATAATGAATTATTTCGTTATTCACTATTATTATTATTTTGATGATAATAATGATAGTTACTATGATTATTATGATGATAATAATAAATATAATGATAATAATAATAATAATAATAATAATAATAATAATAATAATAATAATAATAATAATAATTCATGGTTATAACTATTTTATCCGAATTATTTCCGTTTGAATTCACGCTCAGCTGTCATAGCACTGAACAAGGAACGGCGGTTCGTGAATCGCAGGACCGCGAAGTGCGCGTCATCTGGCGAGGAATAGATCCTACTACGCGTATAAAATTGTCAGCAAAGATCGTCGAAAAATTTTGTGTCTCGGTTGGCGTCGCCAGAAAGCAGGTTCCAAAATGAGGCTCAAACGGACGCGAGATACCGAAAAACAATTATATCGTTCACTTTGTTCAGTTCCACAGTGTGCGACGAACAGAAAATTTTACTGCTGGAGACCAAGGATACTTCAACAATTCAACAAACAGGTGAGGATCGAGTCCCGAGCGGCCATTTTTTTACACAATTTCGGCGATAATATTTTGCAAAAAACAATTTTTTTCCGATTACCACGCGATTCTTCATCTGCGTAAGTACGTAACAGCATAATATATCGAAGGCCTGAACGAAAACCCGTTCTGGACCTTTCTCGCGGGGTACCGAGCAATAAAAAGATTTTGGGTAAAAACGCACCCTACTTCACCGACATTCCACCTATCACACCCCGTTAATAAAGGGTGGCCACACGATATGCAAGTATCACGTAGTTTTCATGAATTTTTGGAAACATTTTTTTTTTTTCAATTCAATTGATACCCCAAAAACGATAAGTGGAACCTAGACTCGCCGTAGGTTCACCGATGGTTGTTGATCAATTCACTAAATATCTCGAAAACGGTGAGAGATACACAAACACCGTCGCAATTTTGTGGGTTTGGTAAAGGGTGACCGCCTAAAATGCAAGTATCACTTAGTTTTCATGAATTTTCGGAAAACATTTTTTTTTCAATTTTTTCATTTTTATATTCTGGAATTTCGATTGGTATCTCCAAAACGATAAAGGATACACAGAAACGGTACATTTCGCAGGGCGATGTATAATCAGATACGAAGCTTGAATCCAAAAATATTGAATTTTCTATTTCGTATACATATATAGAGCAGCCAAAACATGTTCCACCCGTTTCCATGCCCGGGGGATTGGAATTTGGGAAAGTGTTAGAAGTACTCGTTAGGTGTTTGAATGAGGAACCGTTTGAAGCAAACACCAAGTTCATATCTCATCTGGTTGCGGAGATATCGATGGATCCGTAGAAATCACGTTTAACCCTTTTCCACTCCCTGTAAAAATCACCTTTAACCCTTTTTCAACCCCTCCAAGGCCGAATTTGAAAAAACGCTCGAAGTACTTTCTAGGTATTCGGATGAGGAAACTTTTGAAGTAAAGACCAAGTCGATATCTCATCTAGGTGCGGAGATATCGGTGAATCCGTAAAAATCACGTTTAACCCCTTTTCACCCCCTTAAGGGTCGAATTTCGAAAAATCGCTTCTTAGTGGATGGTGACGTCGCAGAGGGAACATGTTGCTCAAATTTCAAGTTTCTAGGTAAAGGGGTTTGGCCTGGGCGTTGATTACACTTGTTCCTTCTAGGCATCATGGGGTTCCCGCCTGATATCCTCACAGAACTTCGTCAATGAAACGAAAGCTCCGTAGCAAATATGGTCGAAAACTCACTTCACTTTTTCTAACTACGTCTCAACGTTTTCCAAGTCAATTAAATAATTCTTATCAACCGTTAATTCGAATGACGTGATGTGTGAATTAATCGTAGGATTAATCTGAGCAAATATTACCATAATCTCGTGTGCTGAAAGATATTTAGGAAAACTTGTGCAAACTTTGTTACATCGCGTGTCTAATGACATAAGGTCGTAGCGCCAAGAACGCGATTTTGGTGGCAAAAGGTCGAATAATTTTTTTTTCACGCCATTCGCTCTGAAAACGGCCAAAACGTATAGATCAATCGAAATTACGAGATCGAAGAGTGTAAGTTCAAACGGTCATAAGTTGGGCGAATACGTCGTTCTGTCATTACCATTTTTAAGGAAAAATAAAAACCAACGTAAAGGCAAAACGTCGTAAGCGCCATTTTTTTCATGATTTTAATGATTTTTCCAAATCCCTAATAAAAAAGTTGGTTGTCACGATTATTTATCGCATCTATCGCTGCTTCTCGCATTTATCGCTGCTTTTCGCATTTATCGCTGCGTCTCGCATCTAATCGCTGGTTCTCGCATTTCCGTCAGCCCCTTTCCGCGATGCCGATTGGACGGCGGTGACGCCGCTCGGATCTGACTTCGTACCGCTCGGAGCTGTTCGCCGGAAATTCTGCTCGGGGCGCGCGAAAAATATGACTGCCGGCCGTCGCTGTCACAAACATAGAGGTCACAAACTGCATATCAGTTATTGACACGGTTAGAAGCAAAATACTTCTCGCGAAGAAGGTAAAATTCGTGCTATTTGCTCCTATGGCTGGCGGTGTGATCTGAAAAAAGTCTGTCTGCTGAATTCGCGCCGTTTGAAGTTGTTGTTTTTGACAGGCGCGATTCAAAGCGATAACCTGTATCGCAAAATTTTGAAGAGGCGAACAAAAGGTCAATATTCAAAAAAAGGCCAAAGTCCAATTGCAAGTTTATGAAAAGCGTAGTGAGGAGGGATTGAAACAAATTATCGTAGAGGATCTGCATTGTGACGAAGTTCACAAAGTCAATGCTCCGAAACACAGATGTTTTATGGATGTATGGTAAGTGGAAAGACTTACCAAAAATACCAGGATGGAGTGGCTTCATGAAGTATTTAACGAAAGACAAGACGAGGCATATTCCAAGTCACGTGTAATTTACTTGCCGTTCATCAACCAACTAGCAAGTGATTACAACACCATTTATACATCTTTGAAGTGTGTTCTCGACGATGGACGAAAACATGGCCACACAACGTGCGTTGTCACTTTCGATCAACCATTGTATTTCAAAGCCCGAGAAATTGTTGCGACTTTGGATACCGATCCACAGTTTTCCAAGATAATCGTCAGGCTCGGAGGCTTTCATTTGCTAATGTCCTTTTTTGGATCTGTTGGGTATATAATGGCAGCAAGTGGTCTAAAGGAAGTCATCGGTACTGTCTACGCACCAAATTCCGTGAATAAAATTTTGCAATTACACGCTTACGCCAGAACAATCAGAGCTCATACACTGCTCCAAGTTACATTATCTCACATTATTTTTCATGAGATCACGTTGGATGACGATCTAATTTCATTGATCAAGCTGCTCTTAGAGAATTTAGACGAAGAATCGCCATCATTTGAAGAGGTTGAAAGTTCAAGTGCAGCCAGCCAACTGAACGAGGCATTTTATAAAAAAATGTCTGAACTGGAAAATAAAGGCCCAACTGCGAAACCGTGGGTACGATATTTTGAAATGATCACGATTGCTAGAGAATTCATAAGAGCTGAAAGAATGGGCAATTGGAAAGCACATTTAAACTCCGCAAAAATGATGCTTCCGTATTTCCACGAACAGGGCACTTTCTATTCGCCAAATCTGCAAATGAAGCTTTCAAGAAGTTCACTAATACCTTTTTCACTATCAAACGTTCAGACAAATACTTTTGTGGAACGTGGAGTGACATGATAATCGAACAGCAGCTCATGAAATCTTCGAAATCAAAAGAAGGCTTCACACATGGGAGAAGTACCAAGGAAAGTGTCTTCAGTAAATGGATTTTCGGACTACTGACTGCGAGCAACATCTCTGAGGGCCTGGAAAGCTTTTGTGCACTTCCTTTCGATACCGGAGAACAGCATGTCGATGCGAGAGACTCCCGCGTAAACAGGGACCGCTCAGATGTACAACAGTTACTGCAATGGTTTCAATCTCATCATCCTTTTCCAGATATTCAAAAACTTTACTGCAACTCTATTGCAACGGGAATAACTGGTGACGAGAAAATAAACTGTGACAAAGCTAGGGAGATCGGTACTGCTCTGATGGAAAAGAAGATTGGCCAAAATTACAAAGACATCAAATTTTCACGGGCCGACATAGTATTTTCGCTGCAGACCGTCCACAGTAATATAAAAATTCGCAACACCACGGTGCCCGTCGACCCACTATTATTGTTCCAGAGGATCAGTGCGATGCAGAGATCCCGACTGGAAATTTTGTTAAGGCAGTGATAAGGTCCTGGCCAGGTTTGCCCTACTGCCCGATCAGGCTCACATCAGGTAAAGTGATCAGGCCCACATCAGGTGGAGTGATCAGGCCCTGACCTCGTTTGTAACGCAGCGTTCCACAAGAGCCTGATCAGGCACCCTGCTCCGGCCGCCGTCAAGGTTATCGATCAGGGACCGATCAGGCAGCCTGATCCGGGTGTCAGTCAGGCCCACATTAGATTTACTGATCAGGCTTCCTGGTCAAGCCCTGATTATATTCGTGAATCTGTGTGTTCATTATTAAACAATAAAAATATCATTACAAAATAAAAATTTTGTGTTTTGAGTAAGCTGAACCACTCATACTCGACCCCATACGGACGTTAGAACGCAATTTTACTTCAGAAAAACTTCGCATTATTTTGACCTAACCGGGTTTCGATCCAGAACCTATCGCTCGCTCGCATTACTAATCGCACGCCCTACCTATTACGCCAAACTACTTATTGGATATTAGGAAAACTTTGACCCATTAATAATAAGAGCTTCTAGCATGATAATATAAATGATTATCCTGTGTGGTACCAGCGGGTTGGAAGCGTAACAAATGGGTGTATATTATGGATGAATGTTACACTTGGCGTAAAACGCGTAATAAAGAATGCCTGTTAGCAACCTGACCAGGGTTCTAGCAGGCACGCCTCAATAAGGGCCGTATCAGACCAAACGGACCAGGGGTTCAACACACCTCGGTGAGGGATGCTTGGGGTCAACTTGACAACGGTTCTAATACACGTTTCACTTGACACTGTTCTAAGACATCTAGAAATGATGTTCGTATCAGGCTGAACTGACTGCGGGCCCAACAGGCACACCTTAGTAAGAATTGCCTGAGGCCGACCTGACCAGGGTTTCAACAGGCACGCCTCAATGAGGCCCGTATCAGGCTGAACTGGCCGGGGGCTCAACAGGCACACCTTAGTAACGGATGCCTCAGGCCAACCTGACCAGGGTTCTAGCAGGCACGCCTCAATAAGGTCCGTATCAGGCTCAACTGACCGGGGGCCCAACAGGCACGCCTTAGTAACGGATGCCTGAAGCCAACCTGACCAGGGTTCTAGCAGGCACGCCTCAATAAGGTCCGTATCAGGCTCAACTGACCGGGGGCCCAACAGGCACGCCTTAGTAACGGATGCCTGAAGCCAACCTGACCAGGGTTCTAGCAGGCACGCCTCAATAAGGTCCGTATCAGGCGAAACTGACCGGGGGCCCAACAGGCACGCATTAGTAACGGATGCCTGAAGCCAACCTGACCAGGGTTCTAGCAGGCACGCCTCAATAAGGTCCGTACCAGGCGAAACTGACCGGGGGCCCAACAGGCACGCCTTAGTAACGGATGCCTGAAGCCAACCTGACCAGGGTTCTAGCAGGCACGCCTCAATAAGGTCCGTATCAGGCGAAACTGACCGGGGGCCCAACAGGCACGCATTAGTAACGGATGCCTGAGGCCAACCTGACCAGGGTTCTAGCAGGCACGCCTCAATAAGGGCCCTATCAGGCTAAACGGACCAGGGGCCCAACAGGTACACCTTAGTAACAAATACCAGAGCTTGCCCCGATCAGGGGTTCAACAGGCTTGCCTCACTGAGGTAAGCCTGATGCTCACCTGATCAGGACCTTATCAGCTATACCGTAATGAGGCAAACATGATTTCAACCTGATCGGGGCCTGGTCGGACGAAAGGCTAGCCTGATTAAATTTCTAGTCGGGATCAAACGAAGAGCTCCGGATTTATCTACGATTTGAACTTGCTCTAGTACCCCTATCACTGTTTGATGAAGTGGACATGTATATGCGTAAAAATAAAAAATCAGCTTTGTTTGACGTCTTCGAACCACTATCAGTTGAACCTAATCTAACGAATGCCACGTATGTCGTCGACGGAGGATTTCTCTTACATCGGGTTGATTGGCATCAAAATGAAAATTTCAGTGAAATTTGTACAAAGTATATTGACTATGTGCAAAAACATTTTGGTTCAAACGCTGTAATAGTCTTCGATGGATACGGCAATCCCAGCAATAGCGTGAAAGCTATAGAACAACTTCGTCGATCCGCAAAATCTTCATCTGCGGACAGCTATTTCGATGAGACGATGAATGTGACAGTCAGCCAAGAGAAATTCTTTGCCAACACGAACAACAAGAGCAGATTGATTTCCATGTTGTCTGACAAGCTCATAGCTACCAATTTCTTCGTCAAGCACGCTCAAGATGATGCTGATGTTTTGATTATCGAGGCAGCCCTAGATTATTCATCTAGAAACACAACAGTTGTTGTAGGAGAAGATGTGGATCTCCTGGTGATTCTAGTTGGACACACGCCAATTGATAAAGCGATTTTCTTTCTCAAACCAGGCAATAGGGCCTGATGGAAATAAGCGTTACATCAGGCGCCTATCAGGCCTTACTGCCGCCTGCTTCAGCCCTGATTAAGTTTCTACTCGTGAACGTTATTTTTTTTATCTCAAATGAATGCCCTAATGTTTCTGAATACACATGAATTTTCTAAGAATTTTGTCACTATTTTGAAATTTCCGTTTTCGAAAATTTACAAACTTTGAAAAAAAAATCGGGATTTTGGATATGTTTTTGTGAAAACGATGTTGATTACAATTCCGAAGTTTCTGGAGTGTGGAAAAAATAGTTTCGTCAATACAGCCTTTACAAATTTTTGAAAACGGAAATTTCAAAATAGTGCCAAAGTTCTGAAAAAATGCACGTGTGTTCAGAAAAATTAGGGCATTTATTTGGGATGAAAAAAAATAACGTTACCAGAGAATTTGTTAAACAATGTATTGTTTAAACAATTTATTGATAACTTCCGGGCATTGTTATTATTAAAAAAAAATGAATACTCTTATCACGTTTATCACGGTTGATTTTTTTCCGATTTTTATCTTATCATAAAGTACTCAATTTGCCGACGAGAATCATTTTTGGTTGAGATTGTACGGCCAATAATCCTTAATTGTTGAATTTCGTATTTTTCCATTTTTTTCTTTTTCTTTCTAATTTTACATTCCTTCTGCGATTTGAGACACGCGATATCAAACTTTGATATAGTTACGCCGACTATTCGCATAAAAAGTTTCTCGGCGCGTCGGTAGGTATTTTCAGAAACTATAGAACTGGTGTAAAGAAAAAGAAAAATAATCAATCATTCAGCGTTTCTCATCATAGTCGAATCGCACTTGCTTCCCTCTCTTCAATTTACTACCCCCAAGAAGCACCCCTGCAGTGCAAAAACCTTTCGCCAAGTACATTAATGTGATCCACCTACAAGAAATCTATGAAAAAAAAAACTTGCCTTCAACAAAAAATATTACTTCAAAAATACCTACCAACAAAAATTCGTCTTGAACGAAACTCTCCCTCCAAAAATGTTTCCTACAAAAAGAATTGATATCAAATACAACTGCCAAGCACAAAACATGAAGATTACATTGAAGTAAATGGTATTGTACTCATTCGCTCGCTACGCTCGCTCACTCGATTGGTTTCTCATAATTATTGTGAAACAAAATTCAAGGAAAAAAATTTGGAGGAAACAGTTAAGGGAGTGATACTTGGCGGGCCATCATAGCAATACTATATGAAAATGCCATGTGAAGACCTGAGTGAATACTCATATATTTACCCACACCTGGCCCGCCAAGTACCACTCCCTAAACTTTTTTATCCAAATTTTTTTCCTTGAATTTTGTTTCACAATCATTATGAGAAACCAATCGAGTGAGCGAGCGTAGCGAGCGAATGAGCACAATACCATTTACTTCAATGTAATCTTCATGTTTTGTGCTTGGCAGTTGTATTCGATATCAATTCTTTTTGTAGGAAACATTTTCCGAGAGTTTCGTTCAAGACAAATTTTTGTTGGTAGGTATTTCTGAATAAATATTTTTTGTTGAAGGCAAGTTTTTTTTTTCATAGATGTTTTGTAGGTGGATCACATTAATGTACTTGGCGAAAGGTTTTTGCACCAGAGGTGCTTTCTGGGGGGATATCACTACTTTTTGCAGAATTTCGATTTACCAGCGGTTAATTGGCCTCGTATGCTTCGATCACTCGATACGGTTTCTGATGTTTCTCGCTAGCCACACCAATTCCGTTGTCAGTATTTTCACATTCATTTCTATGAATATCACTTAGTACGTAGAACCATTCTACCGGAACACAAGCGCTGTACTTTACTATAAAAACGTAGTATCATATCGTAAGAGACTCGGTAGATCTCGAGCCAAGTACATTAAAAAAAAAAAAAATTTTTACGCGTGAGAGAGACTCCGCTAAACCACTTCATATACCTCGGAGTTTAATCACCGTTTCGGCCGAACGGCAATTTTTAAGTCGTGTTTATTCCGTCTATGTGACAAATATCGCTTTTCGCATGCAAGGGTTTGGTCTGGACTCGAAAAAGCCTCATTTAAGCCCAATTTGAACGTAATCAGTTAACTTGAGAGCTTAGATATGATCAATTATAGATTTCTGATACCCCGTTCCATCGCCAACTTCATTCTCCGTCGTACGTCGTTTCTAAATTCTGAATACATAATACTATAGAAAGTCGTTCGAGTAATAGGAAGTTACATGGTGCTGAAATACCACAGAGTTTTCGATCTTTCTAGCATAATACATGCAAACAGACGAAACAACATTGTCTATGGCCATTTCATGTCGGCTGCTAGAGGCTTACAAGTTAGCCGTCATTTTATTGGTGTTTTTCTCGCACGACGCCACCGCTGGGATTGGTGCGCTTCAAAACTACCGCAGAGTGCGCCAGATGCGAGCTTTTCAAGATCAGCCTGACGATTTCTTTTTTTTTCGCATCATAGCGCACTCTGCGAGCGGATTTTGAAGCTTGCACCAGTGCAGCAGTGCAGGGCAGTGCAGGACGGTGTAGCCCAGCGGAAACGCCATATGTCAGCTGCTAGATAGGGTAGATCACCCCGATGGCTCCGAATAAGAAACGACTAACTTTTCGGAAGCTGATGATAAAACAGGTATCTCCTGTGTATAAGCATAGGAGATAATTGTTTTATAATCTGGATAATCTGCTACCGAAAAGTTACGCCTTCCTTATTAGGGGCGAAATGAGGTTAGGTTCTGCTAGGTCGATGGAGCTGTCAACAAAAGTTTTCATTTCTAAATATTTCCGCTCCACGTCTGACGATGTATAAACTTATAAAGATATTTATAATAGGAATAGGACAAGAAACAATGATTTATTGTGATATATGATTCTCCACTGCAGTTGATTGGTGATTTCTAATAAAAGAATGAGATATCATAAAGTCATTGAAATTTGGTAATACATAACCTGTGGGATCGATCGAGCTATATTGTCATTGACATGAAATGAGACCTAACCTGTGGGATCGATCGTGCTAAATTGTAATTGAAATCAAGAGACTCGGTAGAGACAAGTATAGCGGCCCGTAACACTTCATACACAGTTTTATGAGTTACGTTTCAGTTCTGGGCGGTCCACCGAATATGATGGATTGTTTAGTTACTGTGGTTATAGTTTTCGCACGCCTACTTCTAGCTCTCTGGAGAAAATGTGTACATTGCGGTATGCTACGGGGGTTCGCTTCGATGACTAAGGTATCAATTTTCACATCGCAGCACAGTTATTAGACTACTGGAGTTACACGATTTGAAATCATCGGGTTCTAAGAATACCTTGGTAGGATGGACCGGACGAATCTTGCCATGCAATCTAATAACAGAAGTACTATCTCGGCAGACTCTATTGAGTTTATATTTCCATACTATTATTATTCTTATGGGAGACCACAAAAACATCATACTGGAGCATGGCAGGATACGGATCTCCACTTATGCTGAAGTTCATGGTCAGACAATTCTGAAACTATTCCTCCGGCCAACATATTCACTTTAGGGAAAACTTTGGTTACATTTTGAAAATCGCTATCAGATGTTCAGATGTGATAGAAAAAAATCCTTCCAGCAGTTTTTGAGTAATGGTAGTATAGACTGTGGAAAAAAATTTCAGCTGTCTGCGATGAAAATGTAAGCGCAAAGAACCTTGCGAAGATCTTGCCCACCGCTACCAAAATTTCTTGCGTCTACACTTTCACCGCAGAAGGCTTTAATTTTTTTTCCGCACTCCACTCCATACTGCCATAATTTCAAAATTACTGAACGGACTTGTTTATACACCTCTTTTTAATATTTTAAGAACTACAACACCTATTTCTGCCCAAAATTTCATCGATCAGATATAACTAAGTATAACGTAGGGCGCTAGGCGCTATTGTGGAAAAAAAAGTAGAATTTTACAGAACAAATATGAAGTCGAAGATGGAAGAGATTGGTATGGTGTTCGTTTCCTCGCTGCGCTAGCTCACTCGGTTCATTGCTGATAATTTGCAGCGGGTAAGAGATTGAAGTTACAAGTCTAATTACGAAATAAAACAATAAACAATACACCTGTGAGGATACAATTGCTCCATAATTGATGGGAATATAAATAATTTCGAATTCAATTTTTAGAATATTTTATTTCGTTAGATATTAATATTAATATATCAGAGTATTAATAGATATCAAGAGACTCGGTAGAGTCTCGAGCCAAGTACATTAAAAAAAAAATTTTTTACGCGCGAGAGACTCAACGGCTCTATATACCCGAGCGAACTCTGTTTCGGCCAAACGGCAATTTTCAAGTCGTGTTTATTCCGTCTTCGTGACAAATATCGCTTTTCGCATGCAAGGTTTTGAATCTGGGTGCGAAAAGCTCTCATTTAAGCCCAATTTGAACGTAATCAGTTAACTGAGAGCTTAGATATGATCAATTATAGATTTCTGATACCCCGTTTCATCGCCTATTTCGTTTCCTCCGTCATACGTCGTTTCCAAATTCTGAATACATAATACTATAGAAAGTCGTTCGAGTGATAGGGAAGTTACATGGTGCTGAAATATTACAGAGTTTCCGATCTATCTAGTATCATACATGCAAACAGACGAAACAACATTGTCTATGGCCGTCAAGTTACCGACCGTGCTGTCGTCCCATGTCGGCTGCTATTGCGGCTGCGAGTTTTTATTACGAATTTGCGTATGTTAACTATTGTTACCGCTGGACATATTATAATAATGTGACGTTATTTACGACTTATTTATGATGGGATGAGAAACAACGAAATTTATGATTCTCCACTGAATCGAATATATGATTTCTACGAGAATGAGATAAGTCATTGAAATTTGGGAATACATAACCTATGGGATTGGTCGTGCTACATCGTAATTGAATTGAAATAATACTCTAAGATGTTGAACGTTCGCATCGTGCTCTGTCTTGTGTAAAAATATTAATTCGGGGGCGATTTATTGATATTCGACGAGTCCTAAGGAATAACCGGAATAACAGACGTATATCTCGGCGGACAGTCTAGAGCAGACGTAACTCGGAATACGCTTCGAGGCGATTATAGAGCTCCGTACACATTTCCTACCCGGTTTCAGGAGTTACGTTTCAGTTCTAAACTGTCCACCGAACACGTCTGTTTCCGCAGAAGTTATTGATATGAGCAATCATTCAATTGTTTTGGTTATATTTTCCCACGCCTAGTTCTAGCTCCACAGAGAAAATGTGTACGCTGCAGTATGCTCCGGAGGTTTTCTTCGATGACTTAGCTTTAAATTTTCACGTTGCGGAGTAGCTCTTGGAGCACTCGAGTAACACGACGTCAAATCATCAGATTCTGACGATAAGAATACCTTGATGGACCGGAGCGAACGGACGAATCTTGCCATGCAATCTAATAACAGAAGTACTATCTCGGAAGACTTTATTGAGTGTTTATCGACAGTCATTAATTGATTTTGATATATTTCCATACTGTTATTATTTTTGTAGGAAATCATAAAAACATTATACTGGAGCATGGGAGGATACGGATTTCCACTTATGCTGAAGTTCATTGTCGGACAATTTGGAAAGTATTCATCCGGCCAACGTATTCCCTTGAGGAGAGACTTCGCTGAAATTTTGTGAATCGCTATCAGATGTCAAATAAAAATTTTTTTCCAACACTTCCTGAGTAATGGTAGTATAGACTGTGAAAAAAAATGTTCAAAAATGTTCAAAAATGTAGGCGCAAGAAACCTCGCGCAGAAGATTTTGCCCACCGCTACCAAAATTCCTTGCTTCTACACTTTCACCGCAGGAGGGTTACAGTTTGTTTCCGCACCCTGCATACCGTATACAAAAGTACTGGACGGACTTTTTATATATACGTATACATATATTCAAAATTCAAATTCGCAAATTTAAAATTAATGACATGACAGCGGCAACTAGTTATAACCCTGCGTGCAAGTAACTCCACCAATGCCGGTCCCAAGTCCGGATGAGAAAAAAGGAGGGTTGCACGCAGGGTTACACGTTGGGAATATTCACCAATTTGTTAACTTCATTATACATATATCGGCTGCTTCATATGACAGCCAGTCGACAAACAATAACGTTTCATTCGAAGACTCTGATAATTGCATATTAGCGTTCCATATTCGTCTAATAGACTTCTCAGAGTTTTATTGGATCTGTTTTCCAAAGCGAAATACCTTCGTTCTATCTGAACAACAATCTTCAAGGTCAATGACAACCACCTTTTTTTTCAAATTATAAAATTATAAAAAAATATAAAATTATAAAAAAATAAAAAAATATAAAAAAATAAAAAAGGGTGTTGTCATTGACCTTGGACACCAATGAATGTTTCCACATCACTAGAGGAGGTCTAACAAGCAAAAAAAAGGAATAAGTTTCATAATAATCTTCACCTATACTTATTCGTGCGAGTACAATATCTTCTATGTCTTCTATGAATTATAGAAATCCGACCGAGCAGGCGTAGCGAGCGAGCACAAATATGAGGTGGTCCAACGTAATTTTACAAAAAGGAGTGATATCCCCCAAAAAAGCACCTCTGGTGCAAAAACCTTCGCCAAGTACATTAAAATCTTCCTCCAGCCTCTCACAGCCTCCAAATTGTCTTCCACGTTCTCCTCGTCTTCTTCGGCTTCCTAAAAATGGAAATCAGAGGACTGCCAAGGTTAACAGAATGGTGAATGAAATCCTACATATGCAGCCGTAAGCCGATTGGTTTTTGTCATTTTCTAGACGTCATAAAATTGTATAGTGACCAAACGATAAAATTGTAGAAAAAAAATACGAACACATAAATTTGTAAAAAAAAAATTGTAGAACAAAGTTTTGGAAATAAAAATTTGAAAAAAAAATGTTTAAACAAAATTTTGTCCGTGGTACTTTGCGGGCCAGGTGTGGGCAAGTGAAATTAGGTTACATGTTTACGTGACAGTCTAATACATTGCTATAAAAGCCCGCCAAGTACCACTCCCAACATTTTGTTTAAACATTTTTTTTTTCAAATTTTTATTTCCAAAACTTTGTTCTACAATTTTTTTTACAAATTTATGTGTTCGTATTTTTTTTCTACAATTTTATCGTTTGGTCACTTTTTGCTCCTAATTTTTATGACGTCACAAATTATTTAAAAAACCAATCGAGTGAGCGAGCGCACCGAGCGAACGAGCACAACGCCATGTAGTAGGATTTCATTCGTATTCTGTTGTACTTGGCAGTTACATCTGATTTCAATCCTTTTTTAGAGATGTTTTTGAAGGAAGACTTTTTGAGGAAGTCGAATTTTGAGGAAAAGACTTTTGTGGAACACAATTTTTGAGGAAGACTTTTTGTGGAAGACAATTTTAGGAGGAAGATTTAAATACTTGGCGAAGGTTTTTGCACCAAAGGTGCTTTTTTGGGGTCGTAATATAACGTATACTTGTATCAGTGTTTGATTTTGGGTGTACTATAGAAAACATGTACTGAGAATGCGATAATAATTGAGGTAAAACCTCGGGTAAAACTGAAGGTTCCCGTTTTTGAGGGGAGACTATGATCAGATTTTGGGCAAAAATAGATTTTTTAATTCTTGAAATATTGAAAAGAGGTGTATAAAAAGTCCGTCCAGTACTTTTGTATACGGTATGCGGGGTGCGGGAAAAAACTGTAACCCTCCTGCAGTGAGAGTGTAGAAGCAAGGAATTTTGGCGGCGGTGGGCAAAATCTTCTGCGCAAGGTTTCTTGCGCTTACACCTTCATCGGAGAAGGCTGAATTTTTTTTTTACAGTCTATACTACTATTACTCAGAAACTGCTGGAACAATTTTATTATTTGACATCTTATAGAGATTTTCAAAATTTCACCGAAGTCTCCCCTCAAGGGAATACGTTGGCCGGATGAATACATTTGAAATTGTCTGACAACGAACTTCAGCAGCATAAGTGGAAATCCGTATCCTGCCATGCTCCAGTATAATGTTTTTATGATTTCCTACGAAAATAATAACAGTATGGAAATATATGGAAGTCAATGAATAACTGTCGATAAACATTCAATAAAGTCTTCCGAGATAGTACTTCTGTTAGTAGATTGCATGGCAAGATTCGTCCGTTCCCTCCGGTCCACCAAGGTATTCTTATCGTCAGAATCCGATGATTTGACGTCGTGTTACTCGAGTGCTCCAAGAGCTGTTCCGCAACGTGAAAATTGAAAGCTAAGTCATCGAAGAAAACCTCCGGAGCATACTGCAGCGTACACATTTTCTCTTTAGGACTAGAAGTAGGCGTGCGAAAATATAACCAAAACAATTGAACGATTGATCATATTGTTACGGAGTACAAGGACTAAGTAACAAAATTAAAAGGGTCCTCCCGAAATGATCAAGGCGAAGCGTGAAAGAGTAGGTTTATCAATGAATCAAGATTTTATTAACGGAACGTGTTTCCAGTTTTAAGTCTGAAACAAGACTAATATTCACAATAATGCTGGTCGTCGAAGCGACCAGAAGATTCCGCTATTTCTCTTCAGTTATTTAACATGCGAAGGTTTATCTTTTAAGTCATGCACAAAGTGTTCATGAAGTGAGGAGGCACCTCCGTTACACTGCCCCCCCCTCAAACGTAGAGTCGACCCGACTCGAAAACAGGTCGTCGGGGACGACGCGCTGGGTGTTGTCTTCTATCGAGAGAATCGGAGCTGCGGCTCAAAGGTATGGTTCGAACTCTCGACTACCACGCGACATTCGCCTTCACTCTCGGGGTAAACCGCAGAAAACCCCGAGAACGCGGTCAAACACCAACTCTTGTCCGAGAACAGGAACTCAGGAAGCAGGAACTCAGGAACCAGGAAACCAAGAATCGCAGGATCTCGGGTACCAGGGAAAACGAGGATCTCAGGAACTCAGGCCTGGAGAAACTCAAGACTCCACGGAACGTTGGATTTGCAGCCAAAGAACGGAAAGATTGGAATGTCGGGGAAACGGGAGCAGGTCAACGGTCACAGGAGATCCAGAGGCATAGAAAATCATCTAGAAATTGGAGGACAAAGGTGAATCCTCAGACAAAACAGGAAAATTCAAAGAGTTAAATCTCCGTTTCCGAACATTGTTTCTTAGCGAAACGGGATTTAATCTTGTCCACACATGTCATAATTAGTGAAACCAGAGTAGACTCTGGAACAAAAGAAAATTGAAAATTGAAACGAAACAACCGTCAGTCCTTCTTCTTGTTCGGGTGTCTTGAAAACATGGAAAATATATCCAACAACGTCGATATTCCCAGCGCGGCTACAGTCCAGGCCTTCCTGGAGACGTTCGGCTGGCAGGACGCAGCCGAAATGGAGGAGAACAGCTTCGGGGGGTGGTACGAGCAGGAATGGAGTGCAGCCCGCTGTGGGATAGTCCGCTATGTGGAAATAGACGACGAGGGTACAGTCCAAGCGGCTTGCTTGGGGTGCTACGGCAGACTGTGAGTAAACATCTTCCCAGAATCTAGTTCTTGGACAAAGACTCGGAGAGGAAATCAACCGCGTTAATCTTCGTTAAAGCATCATTGAAGGCGTTCCTGGACAACTGCACGAGGAACACCTTCTGTTCAGGAGACGGTCGCGTCCGCCGACCTGTTTCTTCTGCGATGGGGGCCTACTGAGGGTCATCTTGGAGACACGAGCGTGCCGAGGGTGTCTCCAAGCGAAATACCTGTGGGCAGCAGAGGCTTGGGAGCGATTCCTGACCGGCCGCACGGCAGGGGGAAGAATGGAGATCGAAGAGTAGATCGCAACCTTACTCCCAAAAAATAAAAGTTGTTCCAACCAGTCGTGTGCGTCCGAATGCTTGATTATCAGGGTAGTTAAATAGTCATTTCTCCAAATATTTCGAATCTACCGACGAGAAAGCAGTTTCTAATAGAATAGAAGGAGAGCCGAACGCTTCCGAAGCTCAAGAACGATCTCTACCGACACGAAACTCGAAACGACCACAACTCACTTCAGAGTCAGAGAGGCATAACCTCAGCTGACAGCTAACCTTGCATAACCTCACAAAAACTTCCGTAAATAGCTTACGCCGAAGTTTCTGCATCTAAGTTAATACAGACGAGAAATTGAAGAATAAGTCAGCGGTTTCGTACCAACAACCGAAGGATAATAAACTGTAATAGGAGGATTTTCCAGTAATCTACGTATCTCGACTTGTTTACTGTTGTCTGTCAACCCAGAAGATGCAATCCTACCATCATAAGGTGCAAGGCGATCCATGTGGACAACCTTAGGTTTAACCCTTGAAGCTTTCTTTTGTCCAGGCTTGAACTCAGCACAACGTTGAATCCTATAAATTACGTCATTTATCTTTGTCAAAACTACGTAAGGACCTTCCCAATTACTCTGTAATTTGGGACAACGTCCTTTTTCGCGTCTAGGCTGGAAAAGCCACACCCTCTCCCCGGCTTCAAACCGAACAGTCCGAGCGCGAAGATCGTACCTAGCTTTCAAACGGTTAGAGCTAACTTCAATTCTATACCTAGCGAACTCATGAATTTCATCTAACTTCTCTCTCAAAGAGACTACGTAATCAATGGGTGATTCTGGTTGTGACGGAGGGGTCCCCTTCTCCAAATCCGAAGGGAGGCGAAGATTCCAACCCATCAGCATCGTCGCCGGAGAAAGACCTGTAGTCTCATGAACTGCCGAGCGATAAGAAAGGAGAAACAACGGGATCCACTCATCCCAATCCCTTTGATTTTTGTGTACAAACGCTGACAAGTATCTTAACAGAGTTCTATTCAATCTTTCTACTAGACCGTCAGACTGAGGGTGTAGTGCGGTCGTTCGAGTCTTCCCGGAGCCCAAGACTCTGAGAGTCTCGGCAACTAAAGCGGACTCAAAATTCCTACCCTGGTCGGTATGAAGTTCGAGAGGAACTCCGTAACGACATACAAATTCTTTAAGGAAAGCCCGAGCTACTGTTCCTGCTTCTTGATCCGGAAGTGCTATAACCTCAGGCCACTTTGTAAAATAATCAGAAATTACCAACGCAAAACGATTTCCTTTACTAGAAACCGGAAGAGGACCGAGAATATCCATTGCTACTCGATCAAAAGGCGTTCCAGTGTTAAAAACCTGCATAGGGCTCTTCCCCTTTCCTCGAGGTCCCTTCTTGGCGTTACAAACGTCACAGGTCCGACACCAATCTTCAACGTCAGACCTGCAACGAGCCCAGAAAAATCTTTCTCGTATCCGCCCAAGAGTTTTGTTTGAAGCAAAGTGTCCTCCAGCAGGGGAATCGTGGTACGCAGCCAGAATTTGAGGTACTTTACTTTTGGGCACTAATAACTGCCACCTGACTTCCTTAAGATCTGGAGATTCCCATTTTCTAAAAAGTAAACCTTCTCTTAACCACAGAGATCCCCACTGCGCCCAATAAACTTTCAAACTTTGGTCCCCAGAAGAGACATCCTGCCACTCCGGCCGAACACCAGCGATCTTCCAATCCGCCAACTGCTGAAAAACACGATCTTGGGCCTGAGCGTCCCTCCATTCTTTTAAATCGGTTTGAAAAGTTATTGTTCTGATAATCGGTGAAGAATCACGTTGTCCTTCTAATCGAGCGCACTGCCTACAGTTTCCCAATTCTTCGCAGGGCCTACGCGAGAGTGCGTCAGCGTTCCCATGTAGCTTCCCCGGGCGATGTTGAATCTCAAAGTCATACAATCCTAACCTTTCAAGCCACCTAGCCACCTGACCTTCAGGATTTTTGAAAGAAAGAAGCCATCGGAGCGAGGCATGGTCCGTCCGAATCAAAAATCTACGTCCATACAAATAATGATGAAAGTGAGTTATCGTCTTTACAATAGCTAGAAGTTCTCTCCGAGTGACGCAGTAATTTCTTTCCGTTTTGCTAAGAACTCTGCTGTAAAAACCAACCGCTCGCTCTAGACCATCCTGAACTTGAGACAAGACACCTCCGAGGCCACACAAGGAGGCGTCGGTATCTAAAACGAAAGGAATCCCAGGCAAAGGAAAAGCCAAAATAGGGGGTGTTGTGAGCCGGACTTTAAGCTCTACAAAAGCTTCCTGGCAATCGGAAGTCCATTCGAACTTGACTTTTTCCCCAGTAAGACGATGCAAGGGCCTAGCTATGGTTGCAAACCCTTTAACAAATCGCCTATAATAAGTACAGAGTCCTACGAAACTTTGAACATCCAGCTTAGACTTCAATTGAGGCCAATCTCGAATTGCTTTAATTTTTTCAGGATCGGTTTGTATCCCTTCGGACGACACGACATGTCCGAGGAACTTAACTTCCTTCCGGAAGAGATGACATTTTTTCGGGCTCATTTTTAAATCAACCGCCAATAATCTCGCGAAAACCTCCTTCAAATTCTGAACCTCTTCCTCAAACGTTTTGCCAAAAACAATTATGTCGTCCAGGTATACGAGACAGATCTTTCCCACTAGACCTTGCAAAGCCGTTTCCATGACTCGCTCAAACGTAGCCGGAGCGTTACACAAACCGAAAGGCATGACTTTGAATTGCCAGAGGCCACCTAGCCCCGTTACAAAAGCGGTCTTTTCCCGGTCTTCAGGATCCATTTCCACTTGCCAGTAGCCGCTCTGCAAGTCAATAGTCGAGAACCAAGAGGCACCAGCTAAGAGATCCAAGGTCTCATCAATCCTAGGCAATGGGTAGGAATCTTTTTTCGTAATATCATTCAACTGCCTGTAGTCAATGCAAAACCTCTTAGTTCCGTCTTTTTTATTCACCAACACGATCGGCGAGGCCCAAGGTCCTGAAGACGGTTCAATTACATCACTGTCTCGCATATCTGAGACCATTTTCTCTACTTCAGATCGACCATTCAAAGGAAGTCTTCGAGCTCCCTGCTTAATAGGATCCGAATTTCCGACATTAATTTTGTGTTTAACTAAGGTACACCGTCCAATATCCTTTGAATCCTTAGCGAAGGCATTCCGAAATTCGTTAAGCAGGGTGATCAAACCCTTCTGGTGTCGGGCGTCTAATTCCGCCGACGAGTCCTCCAAGAGTTTCCGTAAATATTCCGGAACTGCCGAATTAGGAATTTCTACGACCTCTACTATATCTAGGTCCTTTGCGGTAGAGGAGGGGAAATCCATCTCGTCGGAGACATTGAAGACCGGCAACGTCACGCGCCCAGAGGTTTGGGACTGCAACCGACTATTCTGTCCGAGTTCTCTGAGAGTGGGAGAAGAACCATGTCGGCATTGAAACGAATCTGAATGACGCGTAGACCTCAAACAGATCTCTCTCCCTGCGGAACGAAGTGTATTTTTCTCAGTTGAAATTACGCACTTATGGTCCGAAAGAAAGTCTATCCCCAAAATACCGTCATCCTCTATATCGGCTACGAACACCTCGTGAGGGGAGTCAATACACCCCTCAACGTTAATCTGCACAACTGATTTCCCGAGTACAGGGGTTGTCTCTCCCGTAGCGGTGCGAAGAGTGGAAGCAGAGGAAAACGATTCTGAGGTCAGGCGTAGAAGATCCGATCGAACTACGGTCACTTCGGCTCCCGTGTCGATAACCCAAAGACAATCCACCCCGTTAATGGATCCTCTAGCGTATAAGCCCGACTGTCGAAGACTACGAATGACGAATGGAGTAGAAGTAGGGCGAGAAACCGATTTAGAAGAAGATAGCTTCTGCCCTTCGAGGCTATCTGTGTTTAGTTTTTTGAAGGGTTTGTAGTCGAACTATTCCCCCGGTTCGGCTCATGATATCTATCGGTGGCTCGAGAACTTGAGGAATTGTTTTGGAAGTGCTGATTCCTATTTGACCCGTCACGGTCTGAATTATCCCCTCCGCGCCACGGACCTCGCCTATCAGCCTGTTGTCGATCATTCTCTTGGATCTGTTTTTCTAGCGCGTAACAGTTCTGAACTTCGTGTCCTCTCTTTTTGCAGTACTTGCAAGTTCTAATATAGTTTCGGTTTTGCTGCCCTGTACTTCCCCGGTATGAATTATTCTGACCACCCTGATTTGAATTATTCCGACTTTGCTGCGTCGAAGGAGTGGTGGAGGGCTTAGCCGAAGAACTCTCAACCGGCAAAGTCGGCTTTTCCTCAGCGATTTGACGTAACCGCTGAGAACCCATATCTTCCCGATTGAGGATCTCGATCTCCAAACCTCTAACAATAGCGTCACGCAGGGTAGGAGGCTTGGCCATCTTTAGAGCATGCTTCGTCGCTGGGTCTGAGATTGCGTTTATAAATCGAGCACAGGTTAATTTATCCCTGCTCGCTCCAAGACAATCTGGGATAGCACTACGTGCTAACCGCTCAAGATCATGACCAAGAGTGGCCAGATCTTCTCCCTTTTTCTGTCGCCGATTTTCAAACTGTGTGAAATAAAGATCCGAAAGGTGTTCGTCCCCGAAACGCAATTTCAGAGCAGTGCAGATTTTAATGAAATCTCGCGCGTCTGAGTCAGTTAACGAGCTCAGTGCGCTCAAAGCATCCCCTCGCAAAGACGCGGTCAAAGTCGCGGCTTTCTCTGCAGAATTCCATTGATTTAATTCCGCGATCATTGAAAACTGGCGTTCATAAATCGCCCACGGAGTCGAACCGTCATACGTGCTCGGTCTGACATTCTGAGAGCTTTTACTCCGATTGTCTGAAGTTAATATTCCCGGGTTTACTCCTTGAAAAGCAGACGGACCGGTGACCAGAGAAGGAGCGGTGGTGGCATTAACTGACACGAGATTATTCAAAGGGAACCCGGACAGCACTTCGGAGATGATGTCTCGCAAGTTCTCGCGATTTAATTCCGGTGCCCTCTGAGGTGGACGTTGAGGAACACTCGCTTTTACTCCCGCAAAGCAACTATCACGGTTCTCTCCACCACCCCTGGCGCCGTACAAGTTAGTAAGGGTACGCGGAGGCAACACATTGACATTTCTAGGAGTAACATGAGAGAAATGGTCGAAATTAGTCTCCGGAAACAACTGCTCTGGCGACCCGGCAACATCTCCACGAACATTGTTTCCTATAGAATATTGTCTATAAATGTTAGAATTAAGATTCCTGCTTCCGATCTGGTCTGCGGGAAACTGCACATCCTCTCGTCCTAATAAATTCACTGACGGACGAGCTTCCACGTCTCTTCGTCTAATGACCTGATCATACCGTGGTACATTCCCGCAACAGACTTGCGTCTGAAGCTCAGGTGAGAGTGGTGCCAGCGGCATCACTCTGCCTGAACCAGGTCGGTGTAAAAATTGTGCATCTGACCTCAGTGCCTCGGCGGACACAAATCGGCCCGAAACCCGGTTTGGAGGTGTAGCACGGCCTCCCGAAGTCGGTCTGGGTTGATTTTCCAGAACCTGCACTCCGCGGCTTTCCACTCTCTCCAGGCGAAGACGCAGCTCCTGTTGTTGGAGACGGAGCTCAGCCTGGGTGCGAAGTCGTTCCTCTCTTTCGCCCTGGAGTTCGAGCCGTTGAGCTTCGAGATCACGTTCGATCTCGACCCGTTGCGCTTCGATAGCCCGCCTTCGTTCCTCGCGCTCTCGAACGCCCTCGAGTCGGTGAACCTCCATCTCGCGACGTCGATCCTCCATCTCACGACGTCGATCCTCCAAGTCCAGGCGGCGTTCTTCCTCAGCACGCTCCTGAGCAAATAAATTTTCCTCTCGGATATTATTGAGCTCACTAACTAATTGGCTCCTCATCTGTCGTTGTAGCAGTGGATTTGGAGAGGCTTCTCGGTCCTCTCCTTCTCCTCGGAACGGCGTCCGTGGTCGCTGAACTTCCAAGATCGGGGGAGTCGCAGGCCTTTGGTCAGCTGCGGTCAACCCGTCGATCTCAGCTAAAAGGGAAGGTAGTCCCCGAGTACTCCGAGTCACACGCCTCTGTTTCTGTGGAGACGGTGCTGGCAGTTCGATATTCCTTTCATTCGTAGACATTTCTTCGTATTCTTTTTCGTGTGATTTTCTGTATTCGCTTTCGTCGTATTTCTTAAAGCACCACTTTACACCTTTCTCTCACAAATCGCTCAAAATCGAGTCAGGAAGATCCCACTTCTGACACCAAATGTTACGGAGTACAAGGACTAAGTAACAAAAATTAAAAGGGTCCTCCCGAAATGATCAAGGCGAAGCGTGAAAGAGTAGGTTTATCAATGAATCAAGATTTTATTAACGGAACGTGTTTCCAGTTTTAAGTCTGAAACAAGACTAATATTCACAATAATGCTGGTCGTCGAAGCGACCAGAAGATTCCGCTATTTCTCTTCAGTTATTTAACATGCGAAGGTTTATCTTTTAAGTCATGCACAAAGTGTTCATGAAGTGAGGAGGCACCTCCGTTACAATATCGACAAGTCCTGAGGAAACAGACGTAACAAGCGTAACAACAAACAAACGTAACTCATGAAACCCTGCAACAACCCTGTTGGAAATGTGTACGGAGCTCTATATAATCGCCGTAAATTCTGAGTTAGGTCTGCTCTAGACTGTCCGCCGAGATATAAGTCTGTTATTCCTTAGGACTCGTCGCATATTAATAAATCCCTCGTACGAATGAATATTTCTACACAAGACAGAGCACGATATGGACGTCCGACATCGTAGATTATTATTTCATTTCAATTACAATGTAGCATGATCAATCCCATAGGTTATGTATTACCAAATTTCAATGACTATCTCATTCACTTAGAAATCGTATATCCACTTCAGTGGAGAATCATAAATTATTTCATTGCTTCTTATCCTATCATAAATAAGTCGTAAATAACCTCACATTATCATATGTCCAGCGGTAACGATAATTAACATAAACGAATTCGTAATAAAAACTCTTGTTAAGGTGAAATGAAAGTCACATGACCTCGATATGATTGACACTTGGAATTTTCAAACGCTATTTTCTCAGCCAAAACACATTCGATTGATGTGAAATTGATATCAGTGACGTAGGAAATCTTAACGAAGGGCCTTTCAATCGTGGATTTTCGAATATCGAAAGACATAATCAGAATTTTGTGTAACAATATTGTTCTGTAACCCAAGGAGGTGCTGCCCCTCGTGGAGAGAGGCAGCACTTCCTTGGATTACAAAACAATATTGTTAAAAAACTGTTATTACGTCTCGATTTTCGAAAATCCACGATTGGCAGGCCCTTCATTGAGTTTTTCTACGTCACTTATATCAATTTCACATCAATCGAATGTGTTTTGGCTGAGAAAATAGCGTTTGAAAATTCCAAGTGTAAATCATATCGAGGTCACGTGACTTTCGTTTCCCCTCAACCGCTTCGTCAACCTAGCAGAACCTAACCTCACTTAATCTAGCAGCCGCACTAGCAGCCGACGTGGAACGACAGCACGGTCGGTAACTTGACGGTCATAGCCAATGTTGTCTCGTCTGTTTGCATGTATTATACTAAATAGTTCGGAAACTCTATGATATTTCAGCACCATGTAACTTCCCTATTACTCGAACGATCTTCTATAGTATTATGTATTCAGAATTTATAAACGACGCTCGGAGAAGGAAACTGAATTGACGATGAAACGGGGTATCTGAAATCTATAATTAATCATATCTAAGCTCTCAGTTAACTGATTACGTTCAAATTGGGCTTAAATGAGAGCTTTTTAAGCCTAAATTCAAACCCGTGTATACGAAAAGCCATATTTGTCGCGGATGCGGAATAAACACGACTTAAAAATAACCGTTCGGCCGAAACAGTGGTCGCTCGAGTATATAGAGCCGTTGAGTCTCTCGCGCGTAATTTTTTTTTT